>JAGSMT010000219.1:0-600000 GCA_029286875.1 Lamproptera curius
CACTTCCCATCAGGTGGCCCTTGTCTGCCTGCGGCCCCAAAAAAAAAAAAACAACCACCTTAGATTCAGATCATGACAAATTCATATAACCTTTTAAATAAATTTTTGAACCAACAAGAATTACTGCCTCCTCGAACATATTTATATATCATATTTACAGATTATACTTTAATAATTCCATCATTAATATGTTATCATCTGATCATTGTGGACAATTAGCTTCTTTTGACTCTGATAACAGATCTCACAAAAGTATTGTTCAAAAAGAAATGTTTATTCCTATGTATTGAAAACGTATCGAGGAGTTTAGAAGTAATATTCTAAATAAAATTAATTATCTGCATTATAATAATAAACCGGATATAATGTACAGTAAATTATTTCAATTAATACCAACTGAATTTAAGAGTGTATTTACTAATAAAACCGTCAAATCAAATAGATCTGCAGCTTTCAGTGAATGGGCACCCGTTGGAGTATAAGAACAGATAAAGATTATATGAACTATATTCTGAAAAGACTCACAACCACAATCAATCCTTTGTGACGTATGTTAATGTATACTCCAAAACATTCAAATAAGTGTGCTAGACAGGAGAGTCACTTTACATAAAAAACAAAATTAAAGGTGCATCGGACAAAATAACGATGACCAGGAAAATAATTACTGGTGAAACAGGAAGGGCTGTAAACAAGAACTTTGAAATTCGGCTAAATTTCAATAATAGAAAAATAAGTTCTGATTAAGATGTTTGATGATTGACGATGATCACACATTCCTGTTTTTACCACCAAGTCACTTGTTTCTTCTCCAGCTTGTTGGTGCTTATTAAAATAAAATATTAAAGAATGTAAAGATAATTTCTATTTTGGTACTATAAGCGATAAAGATATTGTGTCCGATTGTAAATCCTTGGACATTAAAAAACTGTAGATCTTTGGGGGATCTCTATTAAGGTGTTAAATTATATTATTGACGTTATCTCACCTTGCCTGGCAGCTATATTTTATGATTGTATTCCATGTGGTAAATTGCCTGAACTTATGAAATACAGTAAAGTAATTCCGGTATTTAAATCAGGCAGTACTGTCACACGATATTTTCGGTGTCTTCTGTGAATTAACCAAAGCATTTGACTGCGTAGAGCATGATACTTTGGTCAGGAAATTAAGCCATTACAGTATCAAAAATGCACTCGACCTGCTGATTCCAAGCTGCAATGTGGCCATCATATTAATAGGCTGGTGAGTAAGCTTACCACAGCGGCTAATGCAGTCAAAAAAACTAGACTAACTGATGTTGAGAAAGTTTAACGTTTTGGTATATTTAAGTTATTTTCACAATATGATGTCTTATGGCATCCTACTGTGGGGAAACGCGGCTGCGTTCTCTATTTTAATGCTATTTTTGTAATTAAAAAGAGAGCGAGTCGAGCATTTTATAACCTGGGGGCCTCAATGAATCGCTGAGAAAAATGTTTACTGAAATCAATGTAATGATTGTTTTTTCTCAATACATATTTGAAAATATTATCTATGCTTATAAACATAAAAATAATTTGTAAAACATTGTGACAAACATAATATAAAATACTACGAATAAGCATAATTTTGTTCTTCCAAAAACTAGGCTCCGAAAAATAATGAAATCTTTAATGGGACAATGTATACTCTTCTGCAACAAAATTCCAGAAAACGTTTAGCTATTATCTGTCAATAAATTTAAAAAATTGTAAAGGAACGTTTGTGTGTTGAAGGACATTACAGCAATAATAATTGCTGTAATTACTACTTGATAGATAACACACCTTGTTAAAGAACAGTTCGCTCCAGGCTATTTCAAACTATTAAAATGTGATGTTTATTGTAAAAAGTTTATAAAACTTATTAAAAGAAGGAAAATAAGTTCCGCTGAGTTTCTTACGCCGGTTCTTCTCAGGCTGGACGCGCGGGCGCGTGGTCACCCAAGTTTCGTCAGCCAATTTGATTGGACCAACTAGCTCGAGTGACGGCGATATGGTAGATCTTATTTAAGGACCAGAAGTGAGGATGTGGTTCGAAGGACCATATGCCTAATCCGGCTCGGACAACGTGGTTGTTAAGCCGGATGGGAAATGCGGTAAAAGGAAGGATAGATACCTCGTCTGTTGGCGGCACAGCTGCAGGCGTTTTCGGTGATGCGGTTGGGGTTCGCGGTAAACGTAAAACTATTAGAACGGAGCCTTGGCCATTTGCGTCTGACGATATATGACTTTACGATATATGATGCGTTGCGTAGGAACTTCCGAAGGCAATTGTTGACTGTAATAGAATGTACCATATCACTGTCACTCTAGCTAGTTGTTCCAATCAAATTGGCTGACGAAACTTAAGTGAACACGCGCCCGCGCGACCATTTATTTTATTGAGAAAACACATATCTGATTTATGGATGCTTTTTACACGATAATATAAAATATGTTTCCCCGCAAGATTTAAACTAACGACCTCCTGTTATTAAAATTTGCTACAATTGCTATAAGAACTTTATGGCGCATGGTGCGCCATTGTATACATAGCGGAAAGGCGGGAAAAACTATTGATTTTTTTTTATTCTTTTGATGTATTTAATCATTTGACACTATTTTAGTTTATTAATATTTTAGTAAGTACGCCAATCATATATCAGCAGCAACGTATAATTGTACTTCTCAAAGTTTTGTAAAACTAATTTATGTACAAAATTGAACAAGATTAAAAATAATTTAAAAATACAAATTAAAAACTTTCTTTATTGTGATAAATAAGCAATCAAATATATATACTATAACATAGTACTAAACAAGCAAAGACATTATAATGAATGCTGTTAAGTTGTGTGTACAAGCTCAAGCAATTTATATGACTTAGACAAAGCTCTGAATTCTATTACATCGAAAACAAGTTGTCGATGTCTTACAAGTTAAAAGGTAGCTTAACTAAATTCTACCCTCAGTTGTTGGAAAGCTTTATCATCCCCACTGTTTAAAAAAGCTAATAAAATGTGGTTACGGGCCATATATAGTGAGATTAAATTGGTAATGTATTTTAATCTTAATATTTTATTACTACTGTTTTTCCACCAATTATAAAAATACTTTAATTATAGGCCTGGTTAAAATGGTTTAACTAATCTTAGAATAAAAAACAAAAAAAAATTGTTTTGAAGTTTTTATGAAAGAAGGGTAAGTACCGCAATGCCTATTTCTACTGCAAAATGTAGTATTAGTACCGGTAGTGCAATACCTTTTAATAATTTATACCGGTGTTCGGTCCCCTTTTTACATGGGACCGTCTGGGTGGGTACCACCGCGGTGCCTATTTCTACCGCAAAGCAGTAGTGTGAAAACACTACTGCGTTCCGGTTTGAAGGGCACCGTAGCCAGCGTAATTACTGGGTAAACGAGACTTTACATCCTATGTCGCACGGTAGGCAGCGCGTTGGTGATACCAGTATTGCCAATGTCTATGGGCGTCAGTGACCACTTTCCATCAGGTGGGCCGACTGCTCGTCTGCCTGCGTTTGCAATAAAAAAAAATACTTCGTATCAAGAGCACTGTAGCTAGCGAAATTACGGGATAAATAACACTCTCCTATATTACTGAAGCGAGCGGATTTATGACGTCGCGCTGTGTTTCTTAAAGGCAGGGTATATCACTTACCAAAAAAATTAACGTACTGCTTGTCTCGTCGCTCAAAAATTAAAAAAAAATATGATGGCATCACGTTGCGAAATCGAACGTTGGTATCTAAAGTTATCAAATCTTTGTGGACAATATGTATACTCGGACAGTATATATTTATGAATGCAAGGTTATTAGACACAATAATAATCAAATAACTATAGCTTTTAAAAATAACAAACAACAGATAAGGTATTGGTACACAAATTAAAATATGTTCACAATTACAACATATTTTTTTAACAAACTTAATCATTCTCCTGTACCTTTATTTTATTACATACAGGAAAACAAAATTCGGTACAATTTTAACCTACAAGTAAGCAAGCCTAACGTATATAATTTGACGTTTTTGATTTGGCAAGAACTATTTAGTCTTATCATCACCTGTCTTAGTCCACTGCTGGATATAGGCCTCCCCTAATGCACGCCTTCTCCATAAGGGGCTTTTGGACTGTATCCCACTCCGCTTGACATGCCCGTCCAGCGTATGCGTCATCTTACTTTTCAGACAACTGGCTGATCGGCCCAAATTGTCCTAACCAACCAGAAAACTACGATAACACTAAGTTGTTTTCTCGCGGGATTCGAACCCATTACCTCCGGTTTATAAAGCAATCCAATACCGCATGGCCACGAAGATGGTTAGTCTATTAATTATAACTCTAAGATTTAGCTACATCATCTAAATATATTCATATTCGAGTCTAGTTCTATTCGTAAATAATAAAAATAGTTTGAGGAGAGAACCCGTCACAAATCAGGCTCTTTCTAAGCCTCAGACAGAAAAGAATTGTTCATTAATACATCACATTCTCGTGAAAAATAAAAATATGAAAAGTATTTTTCGTGTTTTTCAGGGCGTATCTCGCATGATACTGAAAGGATCTCATTAAATCGTTTATCCTTTTCAAGATTCACCTGGTATGCTTTTGATAACTTCAGCTTTTTAAATTAAATTTTCATTAAGAGTAGCTGTATATTCTATTTAGTTTTGCATGCTGACTTTTAAAAAATAATGCGTTGATTATTTCTTTTATTTATTTTTTGTCAAACTAACATTAAAAATCAAGAAAACGAAAGATATGTCAATTTAAAAAAAAAAAAAACTCTGACGGTTATTCGAAAACACAGAGATACAGACATATACCAACTTAGTCTGCCCGTGATCATGGATGATTTGGTAAATATTGCGTTGGTTTATTTCGATAATTTGTTGTTAATTATTAACATTTTATTTTTAAGACACAACTTAATTTTAGCGTTACCTGGTAAAATTATTAACTATTTACACATGAAATTTATACATATTCTTAGATACTTAAATGCTTAAATAGTTATTGATAAATGACTGTACGACACTACTAAAAGGATACACACATATTTCGATATAAAAACGTTTATTTCTTAATATATTTTCACTATTATGCTGTGAATGTCTTAAATTATAATGGTTTCAGTTAACTAGTAAAGAGAGTTAATATCATGAGACATTTAAAACTTATACAAAAAATCTTCAAAACTTTAAGCTCTAAGTGTTTACGGCCCAGCATACAACGTAATATAACTTAACATTTGCTTTAAACTATTTGTTCTACATTCAGTGAGAGCGCGCACAAATGTGGGAGCTTCGTTTTTAGAGTTTAGCTTGTAAATATTTAAGGGGTCAGCGCTCTTAAGCAATTCGTGCGGAGGTAGGAATTCATTGCTCCTTAAGCGGCAGTAGATGAGCCAACTAGGACTAGCGAATTGGACCATGGATGAACCGAAAACAAGCGTTAGCGGATTATTTTTTGCAATAACTATACGTCTATTTTTAATATAAAATTAGTGGCCCTAATTTTTGTCATTAGTTTCTGCTTATTTCAATTATAAATAAAATCATGAATCATTCATGTATTGAATAATGATGTTTTAATATGTTCATTCACGTCTTCGTTTAATATTGTAAAATTCACAACTTTGCTCCTATCAACAATACGCTGTTCTCCTATTAATCATATTTAGAATGCTTAACACAAAGATATTCGAACGCACGACTATAAGTCAGTAAAATCCAACTTTAAAATTAAATAAAGATTTAAAAATACTCAAAAAAACGTTCAATATTCTATTAAGATTCTTTATTGTAAACCTTCTCATCGTTTATAAATTGCACCATTGCATAAAGATTCTTCAGGCTTGAAATTAAATCGGTCATGTGATTTATATTTTAATACGGCAAGGGCACCTCTGTTATTCCTAATATACAAAATTGACGACAAGGATGTGACCGTTCATCCGTACATTGACTTGAAACGTATCCCCAATAAGCTACATATGATTGAAGCAGAGTAGCTTACTAATATTAGTACGTATCTATACCTATCTAATCCATACTTAACGTAAAACTCAAGATAATATTTTACTTACATACCAGCGTAATACGTGTTGAACACATTTCGTTGAAGTTACAATGATCAGGTTTCAAAGTTATACTTGATTGTTTTGTTCCTTATAGTAATAGCTATAAGGAAAAAAACGTCAAGTCAACAAATCTAATAGCTATATAGGCTTAGTTATACTGCACGGAAACAATTAAGTCGTGTAAATCAACAAACCTATTATTAATGAGTACTTTAGCAATCGACAATAATAAATTTCGTGAATCTCTCTAAATTATTCCTATGAACAAACTTAGAGTTTGTGTAGACTCTAATAATATTTTGTTTAAGTTGGGGATGATGTTTATTTTTATACTTTTAACTAACTGTACTGTAACGCCTAAAACATTTAAAGTTTGATATAAAGATATGGACTTCCTCGGTAAAAATATCGGCATAAGCAAATTTTTCTTTTGAAAAAGTGGAAAAGGAATAGGTCACTGTACTAACAGTTGCTAATTCTAAAATTAGAAAATAGTTTAACCAGCAGCTACATATTTATAAGTTTTGCGTAATTATTTTAAGAACATTTTAGTAATAACTTATAATCTTTACATTTAAATAAACATGAAAAAATTATATGATTATATTCCTTATAACTAACACTGCCTTTACTTCAAACTGTTTTTTGTAAACAGATGAATTTATTTATTAATATTATGAGTATAAATTATAGTATGTAGGTAAAAATTAAATTTTGGTGATAATTTGTATATTTCCGCCTAAGTTGTTCCTAAGCAATTTACATCTGAATAAAATGTCATGTAGCAATCAGTCAACGCAACAAATCAACGTAGTTACGTCAAACTTTGTTTTGCCATTTGGAAGTTTAACACAGCTCAAATCTTCCGACGATTCTAACGAAGGCGGAAGCCTATTGAATTTTTACAAATTATTTTTAAAAAATCTAAGTAAAACTGGTAAAATGTTATGAAAAAAATAACTAAATTCGGTATCCTACAGAATACCAAAATTATAATGAAAACCGACGTTAGCAATTGACATTCTTTACATAATTTACTATATTTTGATAAAAATCCGATCACCTAACTTCTTACGTGAAACACCTATGGCAATACTTAATACCACTGCTAAAATGAATTACATTTAATATACACTCAGACATAAATTTATTTTATTCGTATCAAAAAGTACACCATTATGATTAAAACTAAACTTTTTCATTTGCTTTGTTAATCTAGTATTACTAGTATTACTAATAAGGATCTAATTGAAACAAACGAGTAGATCGATAAATAGTATAATGATAAAATAAAATACCTATGTAAATTATGAATTGGTAAGTATCGCTTTAAATTGGTTGCAGGTGAAATTATTAAAATATTTAACAGCTATATTTTTATTAAGAAATGATAATTAACACTTATTTAACAATAAAATTCAGTAGTCAATAATAGTCACGGAAAATCTCTTTCAACTTGGACTGTATATTTTCTCAAGAAAATGATTATTACACTTTATAATTCTTTTAAGGATCTAGGTATAGTAACTAGGCCCAACTCAAAATATAGATGTAAGGTATTTAAAAGTTAGTAACTTCCTAGCTGTGAATAACTTACATATATTTATTTGAGGTAAAAATCCAATTTCTTCTTATCACTTGTTTTTATCTTTAACGAAAGAGAATATTGACCAAATATATGTCTAAAAATACATTATATCGCAGTACATTCATCTCTAATAAAAGTTAGATACGGTAATGTGGCATTATAGTCTAAATGACAATATAAAATAAAAATTATACATATTTTACTCAATAAAAAAATCATGCATACATTGCGTAGGCCTATAACAGGAAACATCATCATCAACATCATCATCATCAGCCTGCGCTAGTCCACTGCTGGACATAGGCCTCCCCTAATGCACGCCACCGCTTCCGATCTTAGGCTATTCTCATCCAGCCCACACCGGCCACTTTGCAATGCCGCCACTACACTACTAACAGGAAACACAACAACTTAATTTAAACCTAAAGTAAGCACTAAGCTCCTCTAAGATTTAATTTACTTTTAATTGAGACGAAAACTTTGGTGCTTTATCTTATATGAATTCTAGTGAATATAATACACGCATGAAAGCATTTTAATGAATATAATAGAGGGACTATGCACCTGAATATTATGTAGAATCTTCTGGTTGTAGATTTCATGAATATGTGAAAATTATTATAATACTGAATATATCACAAAGATAATGCTATTAAGCATTATTTAAAAGAAGAACAAAGATTTGTGATGCGCTGTCTATTTAAGTAATCAATTTAATTAGTGAGGATATATGTTTTAAGTTGGTTTTAGTAATTAATTCACAGGAAACGTTCTCAAAAACAAAATATTTTTAGTGTACGCCAAATAAATTAGACCAAGATTAAATGAAAAAAGAACATAGTAAATGGCGGGGTGTACATATATATATAATGGCGTGGCGCATGTCAAATTTATTAGATTCTCATACACATACCAATCAATCTTCGTAAATATGATCACGTATCGTCACATCGTTTACAACTGCATTGGCTATGTATTCGGAAACGCCGAACGTCTAGGGCTCTTACCACACTTTTATTTCGTATACATATATTTATTTTCGTTACTTAACTCTTCTTCAATTCCTACATATCTATGTCCCCATTTTAAACCTCTTAGTGATGGTAATCAAAAGATCTTCGTTCGAGACATAACTCGTCTTCGCTTTGTCCTTCACATCGCTCTGATTTTCTTCATAAATCTTTCTTTATTCAATCCATTCTTCTGTGGAATGCGCTACCATTGGAGATCAGAATGGCTAAGACAATTCTCGAATTTAAAAAAAGTCCAAAATACCTTTTGATGCGGCGTCGGTAGAATTACTATCTCTATGACAACTTTATAAGTATATATGTAATTCTAAATTTGTATGTATTTTATATATTTATTTTATAAATTATTTCTGATATATTATGTTATATTATTTAATGATATGTTTGTTCATTTATATAAAGTATATATATATATATATATGTTGTTCCTTTTATTGACTTAATTTTCTTCCGTTCGAAACTGTTTTTTTTTCTTTCATTATTTTTGTACACCCACATCAACATCTCTGAACCACCCTAAGGTTGGCTGGTAGAAAATGCCTAAGGCATTAAGTCCGCCTTTTGTACTTTAATTGTGCAAATAAGTATAAATAAATAAATAAATACCGACTGGTACCTGAATCTTCGTGGAATAACGGTGTATTGAAATATATATTATATAGTTTCGAGGCTTCTTGTTTAAGTTTCACTTGTTTCAACTCTTTGAACAACGTGCTCTAACCTACTTATATACAAAATTTCAACAAAAGCGGTTCAGTGGTAACGAGGATAAAGACGGACATACAGACAGAGTTACTTTCACCTTTATCGCAATATTATTATATAGATACTAGCAGATACAAGTATGTACTATCGTAGGCACGCGTCGCTGCGGCGGAGATTTTATTATTTTATATTGTCAACATTTTAAGGGTTTAGAAACAGAATGGGAATAACAATTATAATAAAAAGACCACCAAGTTTTATAACATAAATGTCATTTGTAACAAGACAGTCCTTCTCGATGAACAATTTTATGATATCGTCACGCCTGAATACAATTAAAAAATAACGTTAGCATAAAAATCGTTTGGATTGGGATTCGAATTTCTTTTTCTTGATATCGTGCAAAACCATATGAAAGCGTTAATTTTAAAAACTGATATTCTTTCTTATTGTCTATTTTCTTTGAAAAATTGTAATTGTAAGGAATATGGACACTACGACTAAAAACATAGTTTTATTTTCGTTCTACTTGCACGATTATTATAAAACAAAAAGTAAGTTGACAGCATGCGTTGCAAGCGTAAGGAACAACTATCGTGAAATTATTAATAACGAATGTTTAGAATTCCTACAATCATATTAACCTTATCATTAAAATATACTTTTATACTGGATAACTATCATTTTTTTTTTCACTATAAAATCCATTTCTAATTTTTAGAATTTAACTGCATATTAAAAAAGTATGAATAAGTTTATTTTATATTCTATTTTTATTTAGGCCTGTATTAAAAATGCGCTATCAACGCTGTTTTAATCATACTATACTACTATAAAACTAACTAAAAATTAATTATTACATTCGCAATTACCTTTCATTGTCCTAGTTTGCCTATCAACAAAAAGTTTATACCAATTTAAAACAGCGCCATCTATTGACACACAACCAAATCAATAAATATCGCCAACTATTTCAATCGTTTGGAGCTAAGCAGTTTTGTATCGAATAATATGAGAAAAATAATTCGCTATAAAACAATATTACGACTTTGAATTGAGTTTAAAACTATTCTATTAACCACGTTTGACCAAACTGCACGCGGTGTGTTGTAAAATTTGTTAATTATTTCAGGAGTCCATCGTGAACAAACAACGTGACATGTGAAATATGTATATTAAGATTAGAGTACAAGCAGTGTCATCAGTAGGTCATCTCGATCCTTAAACGACCCATGGTAGCGATAGCTGGACTATTTCTGTTTGATGTATATAAATGACATGTCTTAAAGTGTAGATAAGTTTTCTAAAATGTTTCTGTTTGCTGACACTTCTCCTTTATTCAATGCTATAAAAAACTAAACGTATTCATTCATCATGGTCTCTACAGTAAAAAGTTTACGTTGACAGAAATTGTCTACAATGTGAGGATTCGATTGTTCTTTAAGATAATTTTATTAATTTTAAATTCATATTATAGAATGTCAAATAAATTTTTGCAACCTTTGCATTATGCAATATTACGTAATATGCGGCAGCGTCTGACGAAGCATTTTTGAGCTTTATTTTGCGTACTTCCATCATGACAAATGGAGTGTTTCTATGAGCATCAGCAGCCTGATTTTTTGCAAAAACAACCTGTACGGAGAATCGGTACTATTTTTCATGTGCGCCGGAAAGTTCTTTTACGTACAAGAAAAATTAAACAAAAATTAGTAAGAAGTAAAAAAACACATTTGTTTCATTTAGTTCTTGTGTACTCTTAGGACCAGCTTCGCGAACCTCTGACTCCGCGCATTTATATTGCACTCTATGAGTATGACCGACAAGTATTACGTCGAGAATTAACAGTCCCAAAATAACTGAACCTGAATTTTCTATATTTTAATTATTATTTATAAATCTGTGAAAAATAATATTTACATGATCGAGTAAGCATTAACTGAAAACAAGTAAATAAAAATATCAGTTAAAATAGCGAATTTCCGTTGTTTTCTGACTTTACGTAAATATTTACAAAATATAAAAGGGAGCAAAATAAATAAATTTTATTCAGTGTCAGTGTATTAGATTGTGTGCAATAGGTAAAGCTGCAAGTTTGACTAAGGACGCAACAACAATGTCCGTGTTATTATGAACATCGAGTTTTAAGTTATGGTGACTCTCCACACAAATAATAAACTTTCCGTCCGCTTAACACGTGTCCACTTATTTATTATGGCTTCTTAGAATCATTTCATTTGCAAAAGATAATGTTTAGACTTGAATTAAGCAAATTACTGGATTAAAAGTATACTTTTGTTAAGATTTTAGACGAATCTTTTTTAAATAACATATACAAACTTCTGTGTAATGTTCATGTTAACTTAAAGGGACCGAAAGGGAGAAATATTTATGAAACATTTTAAATTTAAATCAAATTAAACTTAGTTATAATATATATAATCTATATATATAAAAATCAATTGCTGTTCGTTAGTCTCGTTAAAACTCATAAACGGATAAACCGATTTGGGTACTTTTGATCTTGAACTTTTTGTAGAAGTCCAGGGAAGGTTTGAATCTATATATATAAAAATCAATTGCTGTTTGTTAGTCTCATTAAAACTCAAAAACGGACGAACCGATTTAGCTACTTTTGGTCTTGAACTATTTATAGAGGTCCAGGAAATGTTTAAAAGGTCAAAAAATGTTAAAATATTCTGATTTAAATAAAAACAACAACATTGTTTTAGCTTTGATGTGGGTATACATCGTTCAGAAATTACATTAAGGAATTATTAAAATAAAAACTAATAATTTTTTTTATAAATAACTACGTATTTGCTCTCAGAAGGTAAAAAGTAAATTTATAATTATCTGTCAAATTGATGGATCTTAAATTTTGTCGCAGATTAAATTTCTGAACCCAACCATATTACATTTGACAACCAACTAATATTTCGATCCATCTTTGAAACAGTACGAAGTCTGCTGGGTCAGCTAGTTCTTTTTATAGAACATATAATAGGTAAATTTAAAAGCGATAATAATCAAAGTGTTATTTTGTGTGACTATAAATTGACTGTATATTTGATTGTCGTAAGTGTTGTTATTATTAGGGCGTTAAAAATAACTTTTTGAAGGAACAGTATAAAAAAAACAAGTAGCATTTGTATAAATATTCAATCATACAAAAATATTAACTATATCTTATGTTGCTTATAAAATTGTACTAAACAAAGTGCACAAAGCATCCACTTACACATGGGGGAACTCCCTGGGTAAATATTCATATAATAGAAACATATCAAATGGCTCAAAGCCTTCGTTACAAGCAAACTCGTAACAAGGCACCATAAGAATGTGCGATCCATTTTATTCTTACTCTGTTACACGTTAAAAAAGAAAAGATTCTTACAATATCTATTAAGGAGGTATTAGAACCTCCTTAACAGATATTGTATGGCTTTTATTATGTTAATCAGAAAAAAATATTTTATCAATGCTATATATTTGAAAATATATAACACGAAATTATATACTTTTGTAAGATACCATGTGCAAGAGGTTTTTTAATGTTCAACAGAAAATTGTCAATTATTATAATAATATCCGATTTTTGTTTATCTACTTTAACGCATAATTATTTCTATTGCTTGCGCTGAATGTTATCATTATTAAATAAAATCGGGTAGACTGCCCCGTGACCACGGCCGCTGGAAAGTGTTCGAAATGTCGGGAATTTAAATGTAAAATAAACGCGATAAAATCCAAAGTAATTTTATTTAATAATACTTTTAACGTGTTAAATATATTATCTTGTGCGTTTAAATAGAAAACAATTGCACTATTAGTAGCACATTGCTTATGTAAATAATTATAAATTAAAGTCTTAATGTTATCAGCTTTACAGAGAACGCTTTTGAAGCATTTTTGATAAATCTTTACTTAAATTATTTATGAATTTATAAAGCAACCCATCGTCACACGGTGAGATGTGATAAATTAAATTTCCCTATAAATTTAAATTGCATTGCTTTTTGCCGCTGGTTATATAGAAGGATTTTCACTCTACCCTTTTCAATGTGTAGTGCCTTAGGCCTCTTAATTACTTTAAAATGAAACGTCCTATGTATCACGGTAAGTGGCGCGTTGATGATACTTCTGTTATTGCCGATGTCCATAGTTCTCGGTGACCACTTTTCATCAGGTGGCCCGACTGCTCGTCTCCCTTCATTTGCAATTAAAAAATTATGGCCTGGTGTTCCGTAAAATCAGAATATATGTACGAGTAAATAAATAAACAGGTACGTAATATTCCGATAAATCTCTAAACTGTTATTCGCTTACTGCCTTTGTGGCAACAGATGCATGGAATGAAAATCAATTACTGATAAAGCCTGACACATCCCTGCAGGTTATCTGTTGCACCGATGTACGGAAAACCGGTGCTATTTATGGTCCAAATGAACATATTATCCGATTTGGACGGATTAAAATCACATTCAATTAATCCGCCCATAACGTAGTTAATAAATTTGGTTATAGATAGATATGATTATTTTGAGCGGTTAAATAATGTTCGTGTTTTCACAAATAAATACAAAAGAAATATTTTTGTGTATTGTGAATTGGAAAATGCATAAAATTTTTGGAAGTAATCAGACTCAAGTTTACCAGTCCAGAAACGGACTAACAAAAACTTTTTTCCTGCAACAGAAATATTGTGGGCTAAAACAAACATACATGTAACCTGTGGTTGTGAATTATAAAAGTAAAACCATTTGGCAGTTACTTAGTAAGTTATTAGTCTTACCTAGCGTAAGACGAAAATATTAAAACTTTTGATTACACACATCATCAGCCTATGATAGTCCACTTCTGTACGTAGATTTCCCCTAATACACCCCTATCCATTATGGGGTTTTGGACCGTATCCTACCACGCTGGTCCAACGCGGGTTGTTGGGTGGAGCGACTTTTTACATGCCTATCCGACGCATGGATCATCTAACTTTTTAGACAATTGAGTGATCGGCCCAAATTGCCCTAACCAACTAGGAAACAACAATGAAAATTTGTTGAGACCCCGCAGAGTTTGAACCCACAACCTCCGGTTTCTAAAGCACACGCCCATACCATAAGGCTACGGAGGCACTTTTGTTTATGAACGTAAAATGTATTAAAAAGTAAATTGCAAGCCTTTGGCCTTGTCAGTTCTTAAAACTAAGAAATTAACTGGAAATCACATTTTGTAGCTCTTAAGAATAACTGTTTTTTTTTGCTTTGAATAGAAGAAAAGTCTCATTTCTAATTACGACTTTTTGTAATAACCTTTTTAGTACCAATGGCAATTTATTTGGATAAACGAGGAATATCCTGATCAAAATAGTTATTCTGAATCAATCCTTAAATACCTTTTTGCTTAAAAAGTATATTTTTTTTTCTTTACAAAGAAAAAAGAAAGAACATTATAGACGATAAGTGTAGGTTGGAGCAAGCCAATGCCAGCATTTAAAAAACCATAAAAGTCATACACCTCATATTTAAATGGTAGACAGGACACGAGATATGGACTACTCACTTAACACACATTTTATGAACATATTATCATAGGCATGGCTCTTTCTGGATGTATTTGTGCCGCTTGTGAGCCCTCCTTATGAGCTCATTGTAGAGCTACCACGGCGGGGTATGTGCCGAAGAAACGATCGAGCGTGTGCTTAAAGAGTGCCCAGCTGGGGACGAGAAACGTCGAGAACTGCAGTGTCTAGGGTCACGACCTTTTCCTTCCCGCCGTGATCCTTAGCGTGAGAGCGAAAGGTCGTGGTGCGCTGGGCTTGCTTTCTGTAAAGTAATATACCTTTTACCTACCTATTTTAAACCCACGGCACTACCGTGGTATTTTAAGATTTTTGAAATAGATATTTCTTGTTAAAAGTGGTCTATGTCACTGTCTAGGCGAATATAGTTTTCAATGTTGAAAGACTTTATGGTATCGGCTCACAAGTTTTTGATTTTATTCATTACAAACACACACAAAAATATAGATCTTTCCTCCTTATACTATTAGAATACATCTTATACACCGGCAGCTGATGTCCTTGACGACGTAAGCCCCATCCCGCCTCTACTTCTTTCGCAACTCAAACTTATTTTACTTATTTTGCATATTAAGTTGCAGGAGAATTTATCGTTTACAAATTGCGCTTATAAGGAGCTTTTTAGATATTAATAATATCAGTATGTAAATTACAACAAATTATTTAACACGATATTTAACACTTCTTCTTCTTCTTCTTTACACAATTAATTTTAACATTTGACGAATCCTGTCTCAAGAAGTAGTTAGCGTATATATAATTACTTTTATGAACTAAATAAAAAAAATACGGTTATTTTTAATCATGTATGTTTGAATCTTAAAAAAGGTTTAAAGGTATATTTAAAGCTTAAACGTCAAAAAACAGATTCTGCCAAAATTTTATGTGTTAGAAAATATTTGTGCAAAAACCGTTCTTTTGTTATATAATGAAAAAGTCTAAATAAAAATTTAGAGCAATGGAAAAGATTTTTCGTGCTTATGATAGCGAAGGAGCATTGCATAATACTGAAAGGATCTCATTAAAACATGCCTTTTCAAAATGCATCTCGTATTATATTTTTATAACTTTTAGCTTTTTAGATAATATTCTCATTGGTTGAAGCGCTTTTTCTTATATTTTACTTCGTTGTTGCATTATCGTAAAAGTATTATGTTAGCATATTTTACCTATCAACTGCTAATACATTGTTAATTTCTTTATAACAAAGTAATTCTGCCACAGGATGAAATGGAAAGTTCACAGTTGTTTCCGTGCATCTGCTGGACTTGCCCATATTGTGTTTTGTCCCGCTGCATAATCCCGTTATTAAATACGGTAAAGTGGCTGAAATATCTTAATGAATATGCAATATATCGCTAGTATGTCGTAACAAATCAACTTATGTATCCTTTTATCCCAGTTTAATATTTTTATAGCTCTATAACTTGTTTTAAGCTTTTCTATTCAAGTTCTTAGCTGCAGTCCTAGAAGAGACTGTGATGGAAAATTGGTTTGTAACAATTATCTAATAAGAGATAATGCTAGAACTAAAAGTGGTTCATACACTTGGACAGATGTAATATCCTAGTTTTGATTACTAGACTTGACTAGTTTTCAACATTTCATTTATTGCACTTCATTCGAAAATATTGTTTTGATGGCCCTTTCTTAGTTGTGCGAACTTTTTTTACTTAATCCGGTAGGTTTACTTTATTTTTTATTGGAAAATCGATATGCGAATTCAGTTTTCTCAGTGAAATGACTTTGATTAAATATCAAAAAAACTACTTTGATAGCTAGAAATAAAAAAAATATAAATATAAGACGAACAAATTTAATCATTAAACCTTGAAAGTTAAACATTAAACTCATTAAAGCTCTAAGTTTCTAGACACGGTACATAAATTTAAATCTTTTAAAATTTGCTATCGTCTATTTGTTCTATATCCACAAAGAGCATTTTGTATATAAATTTCATAGGGTCAGCGCTTTAAAGCAATTTGTTCGGAGGTAGAAATACATTGCGCCTCAAGCGATGCTACATGAGCCAACTAGGAGTTGCAAATTGTGAAAGCAACGGACCACATGAAAGCGTAAGCGGAGTATGATTATAAAATTTAAAATTTTAAGGCAAAAATAAATCAAAGGATGGAGTTAGGTTATATCCGTTAAAATGTATAGTTAAAAAAATCATAAATATATCTTTATTGAATGTAATGCTTTATTTATGATGTCAAATAAAATAAAATAATAAAATAAATGTAATATTTTTTTAATATTTACGCTCTTTGAACTATCACTTAATTTATATTTAGGTGCTTAAAGAATTATTTTATAAATGTAAAAGCAAACTGTATACATAACAAGCCCTTAAAATACGTGCTTATACGCCTGCAAATTATAGAAAAGAGAATACCAAAACAAAAGTATTCAGTCTACTATTAAACTCATTAATCCAATGTCCTCCCATCGTTTATAAATTGCACCATCGTATTAAGTTTCTCCAAGCTTGAAATCAAATCGGCCGTGTGATTTACATTTTAATACGTCAAGGGACTTACCTGTGTCAAAACTAATTTACGGAATTGACATCATGGATGTGATGGACTATACGTATAATCACTACGAACGTTTCCCCAGTAAACTACGTACTATATGGAAAGTAATTAGGAACCATTATAGCGTAATTTTCATTCACTTTTAGCTTCTACAATCATATGGACTATTCCTATAGGGTTCTGGCAGAAATACTCACTTTTTGCTGCCCAGTACTTAGAATCTGAGGCACGGGAATTTATACGATGATTTTTAATAGAACTGAAGTTTTATACGTATTAAAAAATAAAATTCACCAGAGATTTAATTTTTATATTGACAATTACATTATTTAATTTGAATAGTATATTACTAGATAAATTGTGACTACTCAGTCAAATTGATTTTGAAAAGAAATAAAAAAATTGCTTATAGATATTAGAGAATTAAGATATTCTACTCTGAGGTGACCAATTGAGCTCTTAGAGATACCTGGCAATCTGAACATGCTTAGACTAGGTTAAGACTGAAGAAAACAAAAACTTTTTTATCTACTAGCAAGTACAATTGAAATCTAGTTACTTTTAAATAAAACAATCAATTATTAATAAGGACTATGTATATTATATAATTTATAAACCAGCTTCTTCACACAAATGGCTCATTTTGTAGCCGATGTGAATTTTTAAATTCATAAATAAGTGTTTATAAAGACTGAACCAAACTGAATTTTGTTTTGAAATAGAAGACTACAAAGAAAGAGAAGAAATAAGATCCTTAGTTTGTAAGCAAAATGCGTAAATTCCATTTAAAAATACTTTATCAATAAAATGAGAGGAGCTTTTGAATAGTTACTGTCACAAATATCAAATTTAATTATGAAATTGTATTAAATTTATTTTGAAGATACAGAATGAAATAAGATATTTGATGTGTTATTTTGTTATTAATATTCCGTATAGCTGCATAGGACGGCATTTTTTGTTACTGAATTTTAGTTTTAAAAATTTTAAAAACTTTTTTCTACTAATCAAAATATAAATCGTATTCAATTTATTGGTTTGAAAAAAATGTAAAGATTATAGTTTCTGACATAGATTTTATATTTTTATTACTGATTTGTACATTTCTGCAAGTTGTTAGAAGAAATTTACATTTCAATAAACGTCAGGAGCAATGAGGCACGAATCAACGATTGTCAAAGTTTGTTTCAGTATTCAGAAGTTTGATAACCAAATCTCCAAACTTTTGGCAATAGGGTGAAAGGTCTATTGAAATGAGAGAAATTACTTGAAAATTAATAAAGAACAACTTTTGTGTTTTGATATAATTTAAAACGACAAAAGCTCATTTTGCACAAAAAAGTCAACTTGAATTACTTAACACAGGAGACATTGATGTCAAATGGTTTTAGGGGAAAATATTGAATTCAATTTATATTATAACAATTGTTCTAAATATTACATATAAATTTTTATTGCTATTTTATAAACTTATTTTAAATTCAACCTAATTTCCTATGATGTCATTTTATTCAGTGTCTATTTCATAGTTATAAATTTAGGGCCATTTCATAAAAGTGAAAAAATATATTTAATAATAGATAACATTGATACTTATTATTACCAACTTTTAAGAAACCGTTAAGGAAGTCTTGTAAACAGAATCTTTATATAAAAGGCTTAAGTGTTAAGGTATATTATAATTATTCGTTGAAGTTCAATTTTAGAAACTAAAAAATCTATAACAATAGTCTCATAAACTGTACCACTTTTACATGCTCATCCGACGCATAAATCATCTTATCGTTTGTGACAACTAGACGATAACAACTTTATATTAGATAATTATTAAATAATTCAAGTTTTTGTGTTTACCGCGCTGATTTGAACCCACGACCTCCGGTCGTTATGGAGCATGGCAATATCGCAGTGAATCGGAGGCGTTTGCCTGTTCTCGAGTATCTCATCATTCATCATCAGCCTGTGATAGTCCACTGCTGGACATAGGCCTCCCTAATACACCCTATCCATTGAGGGTTTTGACCGTATCCCACCACGCTGGTCCAATGCGGGTTGGTGGTGGACCGACTTTTACATGCCCATCCGACGCATGGATCATCTTTTTTCAGACAATTGGATCGGCCCAAATTGCTCTAACCAACTAGGAAACAACAATGAAAATTTGTTGAGTCCCCGCAGGATTCGAACCCACGACCTCCGGTTTCAAGCCCACGCCTATCCACTCAGGCTACGGAGGCATCGAGTATCTAGACATTATATAAAATTTCATTCTCAATTTCAACTCTTTTGACCACTTTCACTATTCTGAGTAACAAATTTCATCGAAATCAGTTCAACAGACAGACAGACAGATAGACAGAAAGAGAGATGGACAGACGGACTGAATACGCATATTAAACACTATATTAAACATTTAAGCAATTTAACTTTAAATAAAAGCAAATAAAGACTTTATAATCAATTATTGCCAAATTTATTAAAATATAAAAAGTTCAATAGGTATCCAAGTTAAACTTTAATCAACCTATCGAGACATTACGATTTTATGTTTCTTAGCCAATACACTAAGACACGTCATATTGGTTTTTGCTCGTGACGTTAAACATTTCATATCTTTGTATATGTTTATTTGACTAAGAAATAGGAGAGGTTCGATTCAAATTAGTAGTAACACAGACAACCAATTAAACTATTACTTTGATCAATATATTACGCACGAAGAAGCAAGTTAGTATTTAAACTCAAACATGAATACTTAATGTTGTCCCCAATTGACAAGACTAGCAAGCCACTCGGAAACTAGATTGATTAATTTATAACATCATCCGAAATCGAAACACGTAATTTAAGTATTACAAGTAGTATGTTCATTGTGCGATCATTGCGTAAGTCGAATATTAACTTAAACATATTATAACCTTCACAGTTAAATCAAATATTTAGCCAATTTACAAATTATTATATAGTTGGCTTTAATACACCCAGTTTTACTCGGAATAACACCTTTACACATCATAAAGGGATTAGTATTATAAATACAGGCTATTTCGAATTACATTTTTCTAGTTACGTCAAACAATGTTCTGATTGAATGTTCCAACATTCATCAATGGTTTCTATTTTCGAAAAAGGAAATACTAGTAACGAGGTCATTGTTCGTGGGTTCAGTGGATCACGTCACTAAAAAAAAGGATATTCTTCAGTAAATTAGCAAGTTACGCCAATAACTTCTAATAATCTAACTTATGTATCGTTTTATACAGTTATAAATTTTAATAACTGTTACTCAGATTTCATCCGCGTGATTTCATCATGTGAAATGTCCGCGAGTTGTATTAAATAATTACTGTCTACTACTACGACGCCTCGCAGCCTAGTGGTATGGTTTTGTGCTTTAGAGAGGTCGGGTTCAAATCTTGCGGTGACCGAACAAATATTTATTGTTGTTTCCTTTAGTTGTTAGCGCAATTTGGGCCGATCACCCAATTGTCTGAAAAGAACGTAAAAAGTCGGTCCACCATCAATCCGCATTGAACCAGCGTTGTGGCATACGGTCCAAAACGCCTTAATGGATAGGGTGATCTATAGTTAGTGAATGTATAATATTAACAACCTGATAAAATTCGTGTTAATTTTTTATTTCAATATTTAAGCCCTTTTGAACTATCATTTAAACTACATTTAGGTGCTTAAAGAATTATTTTATTATGTATTAAATAAATTTAAAAGAAAAAACTTAGTACATAATGAACCCTCTTATGTTTCGAACGTTAGCCTATTGGCCTGTAAATTAATAGAAAAATAGAATACCGAACAAAAGTATTTAGTCTAGTATTAAAATCACTTATCCAATGCCCACCCATCGTTTATAAATTGCACCATCGTATTGAGTTTCTCGGAGCTTGAAATCAAATCGTACATTTTAATACGGCAAGGGACTTACCTGTGTCAAAACTAATTTACGGAAATGATATCATGAATGTGATCGATACGTATAAGCAAAAACAAACATATCGCCAATAAACTAGGTATTATTTGGAAAGTAATTATAGTATAATTTTCATGTATTTTTAATTTCTACAATCGGGCAATTTAGAATCAATTTTGAATCTAAGGCCACGAGAATCTGTATGATGTTATTAAGAGAACTGAACTGTTAAACGTATTCCAAAATAATATGCACGTGAATAAAAAATAAACATTAATCTATATTAGTACTTTTTTTAGTGTCCGACGAAAATTTCTAAATCAACCAAGTTCGGCGTCGGGCAAGAACAGTTAAAGTTATCAAAATAAAATTAGGTATATCTCGGATCGGTCGATTTAATCTTTTTTTCTTTTTTCGGATGAACTCACGTTGGTGGAAGTTAACCGCCACAACCTGGCGGGTTTGAGGGACTGTGCAACTTAAATGTGCACAGACTTCACCTCTATCTCTGTAGCTTAGTTCCGAGGGTCCCCTGAAGGGGACCCGCCTGGCCGCCACTTTGTCAGTATACCGTGAGCGTGCTTGATCAAGGGTGCCCACGAGGGCCGAGCCTCGGCCTATCAGCCGCTGGTCAGGTCCATGCCTATACCCATTAGCAACACTTATCGAGGGTGCCGGTGGCGAACTCGGCTCGATAGGTTGTTTTAGGACTTATTACTGAGAAGTTAATTTAACCCTATCTAGATGGTGAAAATCGGCCTTGTAGGTGCCGATATCTACCGGAACAGAGTGAACTGTGCCCTCGACGGCGAGGGCGGTGCGTTTTGTCTCAGTGCTTGCATACGTGCTTCGTATGATGGTCGTCTCATCCTCCGAGTCAAATACATGGCGCGCTCGCCTGTATTTTTTGTGTTTGCGTAGTTCAATGCTTGGTACGTGCTGCGGCGCCCGTACCAATTCGTTGGGATGTTGTGAAGCCGAGTCAAAGTATCCGATTGAAGCTTGTTTAAGATATTCGCGATGGTGGCACTTTCAGATCCATGTGCAGGTCACGGTTGCGCAGATAGTATGGCGCACCCGAGCCCCGCCCATGAATCTGTTTTGCAGGACTTGGAGTTTGTCATAAGGAACGTTTTGCGTGCAAAACGGACGGAATGGTCATTACGGACGGATTACTGTTTTATAAAGCAACACCTTATTACGCAGTGATAGCTTGCTATTGGGATAGAAGGCAAAACAGGCGACTGAGGACGAAGGCTGCCTGTTTTTGACCGGCGTTATGTGGGCCGAAGGATAGGTCATGATTATCCTGAGTTGGTCTGATTGACCCAAGGAATGGGGCACAGGCGAGGCGGACATTTGAAGGAAGCACGGCCTTCGCCTCGAGAACAGAATGGCTGCGCTTTTGATGGTTGATTGATCCTCCAAGGGTCTTAGCTGCGGATTGAGTTCTCGATAAAAGATAGACATCGACCGGATGCGAAAGCAGGTATCATCTGCGAATAAGGGTGTTTACCATTTTGAAGGAAGGGATGTCGTTGGTGTATAGGTGAATAACACAGGGCCAATACAGAGCCTTG
Source organism: Lamproptera curius (assembly GCA_029286875.1). Taxonomy (NCBI): domain Eukaryota; kingdom Metazoa; phylum Arthropoda; class Insecta; order Lepidoptera; family Papilionidae; genus Lamproptera; species Lamproptera curius. The sequence continues at coordinate 23,062 of JAGSMT010000219.1, forward strand.
AGGTACGCCGGCTAGACCGGTGGTTAGCGACTTAGTGCCTCAACGCGGTATCGGAACGTTCGATTCCGGAGAAAGTCTCGTATGATGAGTATGAGAGGTCGGCACGCCGAGCTTATATAACTTATATATAAGCCCTTCGTCCACACTTTTATCGAACGCTTTCACTGTCGAGAAAAAGGCTGCTGTTGTTAGACCCTGTGTCATTTTGGTTCGGATGTGTTCTGTGATACGATGGATCTGGTGGGTATGAGTGTTTGGCCTGAAAGCCAAATTACACTGAACAGGTAGCCCTCTCGAACTCATAAAGTCGAGTAAGGGCTTGGATGAGGTCGATTTTAATTCAGACAACCATTCCAAATTACCTAAGAGAGTTTGATGATTCTTGGGGGATGGTACAGGATAAAAAAGTAGTATTAGGAAGGAAAAAACCACAGGCAGTAGCTTCGGCCTCTATTCTACTAATAAAGAAAAAAGTTAATGTCGCAAGAGATGTATTCCGATTCGAAGGCAATATCAGGAGAGTCTCCACCACTATATTCCACTATCACAAGGTGAGCTTCTTAATTTCGAGCCGAGACATCTAACAAGGAAGACGAGCACCATTGCGTACGTCAATCGACGTCATTAAAACAGCAATATTTAGACCGAGATAAAACAGTAATATTTACTAAAATATGTTATCTTATATCTCGCAAAGTGGCCGGTGTAGGCTGGATGAGAATATCCGAAGATCGGAGCGTGGCGTGCATTAGATGCCTATGTCCAGCAGTGGACTGGCACGGGATGATGATAATAATGATGTTATCTTATACAATAAATTTGATTTTATACCATTTTATTATTTAATTTTTATATTTGGGTCAAATAACGTCAAGTGGACTACTGGTTAAATCATCCCTCATAAGAATTTTGAAAAATTTGGATTTACCAACATTTTTTTACAAGAAACATTTTGCACTTCAATTTCAAAAATTATTTTTAAATAATTTGTTTAAGATGACATAACAAAATTTACAGCGATTATATATTTTTCAACGTAAGTAACGTAACGTTTCGCAAACTTTATTTCATTATTTTCACATTTTTTTGATGACTTCTCAGTACGAAAATTCTATCATTCTTTTTTAATAATATGCGGTATATATTGAAGATCTAATTTTAAAATAAAATTTCACTGCCCGCAAATAGTTTCAGTATCTTATCTCATCTCATCAGCCCTGTAATAGTCCACTACTGAGATAGGCTCTCCCAAATACACCTTATCCATCAGGGCGTTTTGGTCCGTAGTTTGTTGAGTCCCCGCAGGATTCGAACCCACGACCTCCGGTTTCTAAAGCACACGCCCATACCACTAGACTACGGAGGCAGTTTTCAATAGTTTCAATAATATTAAGATTTTTAATATCACGCAGCTGCGAGTGGAACAATCTCGATCAATCGATGATCTTAATTATTAAGGCTATAGATCGCTACAGAATATACGATAAATTGATAAATAGTTTTAACTTCTAAGTTTTTTTTTCATATGTTTATATTTTTAACAATACCTGCAACCCCATGTTTTGGGTAAGTCACCGTTATAAAAATATTATTCCTATAAAGAAAGAGAAGAAAATGGTATCGATGTTTGTTTTTTATTTTAAACATGCGAATATTCCATATAAAAATGCTTAATTTCTAAAAATGAGCTCTTGAAAAAAGTTATCATCACATATATGAAAATTAAATCACGTCAGTTGTTTTTGTAGATACAGAATTTATTAACATATCTGATGTATAATTTTGATATCAAAATTCCAGGCATAGCTGCATAAGACTAAAAGAATTTTAATTTCACATTAAAAAACTTTTTCTTTCTAATCAACATAAAAATAGTAATAAATTTATTAGTTTGAACTATACCGTTGTGGAGAAATTACATTTAATAAAATGTCAATCAGCACGAATCAAAAAGATTACAATTAAATTACTTTATGATTTTATCGCGACGTTTGAAAGTGTTCGAAACGTGGGAATTTAAATGTAAATAAACGCGATAAACTTAAAGTAATTTTATTTAATAATTTATATATTGCGCAAGCAACAGAAATAATTATAGTCAAAGTTCGTCAAAGCAAATCAAGTCGAATAAATTAATAAAACGAGACATTCATGTCAAATGGTTATTAGGAAAAAAACATAATAGGTTAAAGATTACATATATATACAGCCACGGCCATTAGTATTGGGCACCCTTGAAATCTTTAAGATCCGGAAGGTATCAAATGGGAATGAAATGATTTTTTTATATAAGTGTATATAGCCATTCATTTATATAAAATCAATGGAGTTGGGGGCAAACTAAATATTGATTTTATACAAATGAATATACTTATATAAAAACTTTCATTTGTGTTAATCAAGGCAAAAATTCTTTTTGCAATAGAGCTCACAAGACATTCTTCAAGACGTATAGCATTCCATTCCAGGCGTAGGCAGCGTTTAAGGTCTTCTTGTTGTTTATCGTGTGGCGCCTAACCTTGCGCTTAAATGAACCCCATAAATGTTGTATGGGATTCAGGTCCGGCGACGGGGCTGGCTAGTCCAAAAGCTTAATGCTGTTTTCCCGAAACCACGCTATGGTGCGACCGGATTTTTGACATGGTGCATGGTCTTGTTGGAATTTGACGTCATCCCTGTAAGTGTCACCATAAAACGCTGAAATTTAGGGTAGCAACGTAGATTCGAGCACGTTTATTTACGTTGTAGAATCCATGCGGCTCACGCATACAAACATCTCTCCTACTCCTGAGTCAGTCATGCAGCCCCAGACCATTACGCTACTGCCTCCATATTTTACGGTTGGCACCACGCATTCTAGCTCAAATTGTTCACCGACCCGACTGCAATGAGCCGATGTAATAATAATATTAAAATTTTAACAAAAAACAAACCGACTTCAAATCGATTGGCACGATATTGAGCTATTAATTGTCCATTTGATGAGCACATAGTTCACGTAAACGTAAATTTAAAATTATTCGATTTTTTCATGAATGCCACTGGCAGAACTGGACGAAATTGCTATGGGACGAAATGGAGGCACTAGCTCAAATAAGAACCATCCAAATCGGTTCACCCAGACGAAAGTTATGGAGGTAACAAACAAAGAAAATACAAATGACTCTCCTCCTCAGTCCTCCTTTTGAAGTCGGTTAAAAAGAAAGATAGTGTATCAACACATTTAAATAACTTTATCACACTATTATTTTCAAGTAATTTTGTTAAATATTGCCAGGACAATTCATTGACTACCTCACCTCAAAGTTTGATTCGTCTGACCACACAACATTTTTCCGACCTTCTAAGGTGAGATGTTGGTGTTTTTGAGCCCATTCATATCGTTTTTTTTTCTGTTATTCACGGAGAGCCACGGCTTTTTACTGGCTTTACAACCTTTCAAAACAGCTTTCTGAAGTTTTCGTGCAGAAATTTTTCGATTAATATTAATTCACAACTCAGCAGCGAGCTCTGAAGATGTTTTCTTTCTATTTTTTAGTGACTCTCTTAGCAACAGATGGTCCTCGCGATCTGTGGTGATGTGTTTGCGCCCAGTTCTGGACCTATAAAGGTGTGATCCGGTAGTAGCGAATCGTGTAATTGCATATTGCACAGATCAACGCGAATATTTCACTGTTTTAAAAATCTCCACTTGGGATTTGCCTTGACCATGCAGGAGCTGTGTCCGCATACGTTGGTCTAACGAAAGATCGTGTTTCTTGGCATATTGAAACTATAATAGTTTGGACAGAATAAAATACGAAACGAGCACTAGATACTTGGATGCGTCCACAACGAGCGATAGAAACAAAGAAATCGTTTAGTAAAAAATCATGAAATTACACATTTTATTGCATCATTTCATCAATGCCAAAAATATCCTCAAACAATAAATTTAGTTATCTTATACACTTACTTCGCACGTGCGAAATTTGAAGGGTGCTAAAAAATATTAAGGTTAAAGGCCTCGCCTTAGCTCCAATAAATTAGTAGATTACAATTAGAATAAAATTGGTTTGATAAGATTTAGTCGTTAATATGAATATAATGTAGGATTAAGTTAGACGTACCAGCTTGTTTGTAAATAAAAAATCTTCTCATGAAATTTATATAGTTTGTAAATTAACTGTCAAATTTGTTATACATCCAATTTCCTAAGCGAGTAATGGTTACATAAAATTTATTTAACTTATACTCCTCTAATGCTCGCAAGAATGGGATCATACAAAATTAGGTTTCTCTTAAATCGGCTATTGCTACATAACAGCGTTTGGCATTTAAAAATCTACCTGCGTTTTGTTTATAGAGTTATTGTAACTAAACCATAAGCAAAAACGTAACATTCAGTGCATGCACCAATAATTCTAGCAAATTTAACATATGATTGATTAACATAGCCATATTACAAAATTTGGTTATAAAAAGTGTTAAAATTCTTTAACGAAAATAAAAACGGAAGGACAATTAGTTTGTAATTAGCTTGTGTAACAATCTCTATAGTATTTGTCCGCAATTATTAAATAAAATAACACAAACCTAAGTGCATATAACAACCACTTAAACATGCGAAAACTCCTTGAAATACGTATTATGTTAACATATCAAGTAGCTCAAAGCATCTCCTAACAAGCAAACTTCTAACAAGGCGCTCAACAATACGATCTATTTACATAAAGTTCTCAAACAAAATATTATTTAATATTTTTACAGCACTTCTAAAATACATAGTCATAAACCAATATTCTAACAAAGTTCACGCACAAATGGTTATTATTCTACCAAAATACTTATTATCTTGTAAAATAACTAAAATACTACCAATTGAAATAAAATAGATTTTAACGAAAATAAAAACGGAAGGACAATTAGCTTTGTATAGTAGTTTGTGGAACAATCTCTATAGTATTTGTCCGCAATTATTAAATAAAATATCACAAACCGAAGTGCATATAACAACCACTCAAACATGCGAAAACTCCTTGAAATACGTATTATGTTAACATATCAAGTAGCTCAAAGCATCTCCTAACAAGCAAACTTCTAACAAGGCGCCACAACAATACGCGATCTATTTATACATAAAGTTCTCAAACAAAATATTCATTTAATATTTTTACAGCAATTTCCAAAATACATAGTCATAAACCAATATTCTTAACAAAGGTCACGCACAAATGGTTATTATTCTACCAAAAATACTTATTATCTTGTAAAATAACTAAAATACTATCAATTGAAATAAAATAGATTTGCTACATACCTTTTAAAATTATTCTGTTTATTATAAAATTGATATATTATATAGAGATCAGTGACCCCGTGTACTTTTGTACGTTAATATTACCCGAAGAAATATGGGAACAATCCTTAGTCACTTTAAAATATTCTTGGAAGTCAATCAGCAATGACATTTTGACTCGTTCTCGAATTGAGCTTGCCATGTCAGTCTTTTCCCTTGAAATCAGCTAAAATAGTAAAGAGAACTTTAATTGCGTGTTTGCGTATTTTGCGTTGCAATTGTTAAAAGAATAGATTACTTTTACACAAAAATCCGAATATTGAATAACATACTGATATACTTCTTTCTAAGGACAATAAGAAGTTATTTGAAGGCATCTTATGCAGTTTGTCCAAAATGAACTAAATTTTTACATGTCCATCTAACTCATTAGTCATGATTTTTATCAGGCAACTAGGAAAGTTTACATTTACCCATAACCAAATAGTATGATAACTGCCTTCGTAGCCTAGTGGTATAGGCGTGTGCTTTAGAAACCGGAGGTCGTGGGTTCAAATCCTGCGGGGACTCAACAAAGTTTCATTGTTGTTTCCTATTTGATTAGGGCAATTTGGGCCTATAACCCAATTGTCTAAAAGTAAGATGGTCCATGCGTCGGATGGGCATATAAAAAGTCGGTTCACCCACCAATGAACCAGCGCGATGGGATACGGTCCAAAACCCCCTAATGGATAGGGGTGTATTAGGTGAGGCCTATGTCCTGCAGTGTACTCTCACAGGCTAATGATAATACTGATCAAATAGTATGGATATCATGATGAGGATTCAATTCTAACAGTTTGTTTGTTATATTTTAAAAAAAACAATATCGTTTTAGCTTTGATGTGGATACATCGTTCAGAAATTAATTATGAATGATTAAATAAAACTAATAAATGTTTTTATAACAACTACGTATTTGCTCTCAGGGTAAAAGTAAATTTATAATTATCTATCAGATTGATGGATCTTTAATTTGTCACAGATTAAATTTCTGAACCCAACTATATTATATTTGACAAACCAACTATTTTGATCCATCTTTGTAACAGCACGAAGCTCTGGTCAGCTAGTTCTTTTTAAAAAATATAATAGGTTAATTAAAAGGATAATCAACAAGTGTTATTTTTGTGACTATAAATTGACTGTATATTTGATTTTCGTAAGTGTTGTTAATATTAGGGCGTTAAAAATAACTTTTTGAAGGAAAAGTATAAAAAAAACAAGTAACATTTGTATAAATATTTAATCACACAAAATATTAACTATATCTTATGTTGTTATAAAATTGTCACAAACAAAGTGCACAAAGCATCCACTTACACATGCGGGAACTCCCTGGGTAAATATTCATATAATAGAAACATATCAAATGGCTCAAAGCCTTCGTTACATGCAAACTCGTAACAAGGCACCACAAGAATGTGCGATCCACTTGTTTTACTTGTTAACCGTTAAAAAAGATTCTTACATTCTAATCCTCCTTAATAGAAATTGTAGGCTTTTATTATGTCAAAACAGAAAAAAAAAATTATCAATCTTTTGAAAACAATAACACGAAATAATATACTTTTTGTAAGATCCAAGGTTTGAGGAAAATGTTCAACGGTTATTATTATAATAATATCCGATTTTTTGAAATCTACTTTTAACCATAATTTATTTCCTATTGCTTGCCGGAAAATTTCCATTATTAAAAAAAATTGGGAGATGGCCCTTTACCATGGGCAAGCTGGAAAAGTGTTCAAACCAAAATTTAAAAATTAAAAAAACCGGATAAAATCCAAATAATTTTTTTAATAATACTTTTTAACTTAAATATTATTTCTTGTGCGTTTAAATGAAAAACGATTGCACTTTAAGGCCCAGTGAAAATTAATTATATATTAAAGTCTTAATGTTATCAAACTTTTACAAGACCCTTTTAACATTTTGATAAATCCCTACTTAAATTATTTATGAATTTTTAAAGCAAACCATGTCACACCGGTGGAGTTGTTAAATTAAATTTCCCTATAAATTTAAATTGGGTTGCTTTTTGCCGCTGGTTATATAGAACGATTTCCTTCACCCTTTTCAATGTGTGGTGCCTTGGGCCCTTAATTACTTTTAAAATGAACGTCCCATTAAGGTAACGGTTGGTGGCCTTCTGTTTTCTGATGTCCAAGTTCCGGTAAACCACTTTTCAATCCAGGTGGCCGACTGATCTCTCCCTTCATTTGCAATTAAAAAATTTGGCCTGGTTTACTTTCCAAAAAGAATATTTGTACAAGGAAATTAAATTAAGTAATATTCCAATTTCTAAACGAATTCCGCTTTCCTTTGTGGCCGGGTCATGGAATAAAAAATTTTGATAAAGGCCTGACTTCCCCGCAGGTTATCTTTTGCCCAAATATAGGAAAACCGGTGCCATTTATGGTCCAAATGAAAATTTATCCGTTTGGACGGATTAAAATACATTCAATTAAATCTGCCCTAAACGTTGTTTTGGTTTATCGATAGATTGATTATTTTGAGCGGTTAAATTTGTATTTTCACAAATAAATACGAAAGAAATATTTTTTTGTTTGTAATTGGAAAATGCATAAAATTTTGGAAGTAATGACTCAAGTTTACTATTATTTTGACCGGTCCAAAACGGACTAACAAAAACCCGCAACCGAAATATTGGTTAAAACAAATTACATGTAACCTGTGGTTGGGTTTAAAAGTAAAAACCATTTGGCAGTTTATTAATTTATTAGTCTTACCTAGGTGAGCGAAAATATTAAAACTTTTTATTACACAATCCTCCTAATAGTCCACTTTGGTACATATTTTTCCCCTTAATACACCCTTTATCCATTATGGGGTTTTGGACCCATCCTCCACGCTGGGTCCAACCGGGTTGTTGGGGGCGACCATGCCTATCGACGCTGGATCAACCCCTTTTTAAGACAATTGGTGATCGGCCCTTGCCCTAACCAACTGGAAACAACAATGAAAATTTTTTGAGACCCCGCAGAGTTTAAACCTAAACCCGGTTTCTAAAGCACACGCCCATACCATTAGGCTACGGAGGCTTTTTTGTTTATGAACGTAAAATGTATTAAAAGTAAATTGCAAGCCTTTGGCCATTGTTCCCTTAAAACCTTAAAAATTAACTAAAATCAATTTTTAGCCTTTAAGAAAATTTTTTTGCCTTTTTAAAGAAAAGTCCATTTCTAATTACACTTTTTGGGATAACATTTAGTACCAATGGCATTTATTTGGGTAAAGGAATATCCCAATCCAAAAATAGTTATTCTAATCAATTAAATACCTTTTTGCTTAAAAGTATATTTATTTCTTTACAAACGAAAAAGAAAAAATATTTATAGACGATAAGTGTGGTTTAGAAAGAAACCCGTAAATTTAAAACCATAAATTCCTTAACCCTTTTAAATTTGGACAGGACACAATATGGACTACCATTAACACTCATTTTATGAACATTTAATTATCATGGCTCTTTCTGGATGTATTTGTGCCGCTTGTGAGCCCCTCCCTTGGGGTTCGGAGAGGCTACCACCGGGGGGGGCCGAAAGAAAGGATCGACGTGTGCTTAAAAGTTGGCCAGGGGCAAAAAGCCGGAGGAACCAGTGTTTAGGGGACACCTTTCCCCCATCCTTGGCGTGAGGCGAAAGGTCGTGGGGGCCTTTAGCCTTTTCTGTAAGAATATACCTTTTACCCTATTTCTCCAGGGCACTACCCGGGTAAAAGATTTTTGAAAAGATTTTCTTGTTAAAATGGATCTATGTCACTGTCTAGGGCGAATATAGTTTTCCAAATGTTGAAAGACTTTTTGTATCCCGGCCGTTTTTGATTTTATTCATTACAAAACACAGAAAATATAGATCTTTCCTCCTTATCTATTAGAATTGATCTTAAACCTAGCTTCGAATTTTTGACGACGTAAGCCCCAATCCCGCCTTTCCTACTTCTTTCCAAAACTCAAACATTTTACTTATTTTGCATAAAGTTGCAGGAGGAATTTATCGTTTCAAATTGCGCTTATAAGGAGCTTTTTAGGATATTAATTAATATGTTATGTCAATTACAACAAATTATTTAAAATTTTAACCTTCTTTCTTCTTCTTCTTTTCCAATCAATTTTAACCTTTCACGGAATCCTGTCTATCCCCAAAATATTTACTATATATAAATTACTTTTAAACTTTCCTAAATAAAAATTAAATTTTAATTGTTTTTAACTTAAAAAGGTTTTGGGTATTTAAAGTTTAAACGTAAAAAAGATTCTTAAAAAATTTTTTAGAAAAATATTTTTCAAAAACCATTTTTTGAAATATAATGAAAAAGTCTAAAAAAATTTAGAACAATGGAAAAAGATTTTTCAAATTTATGATAAAAAAACGTCGGGACTAAAGGATCTCATTAAAACAATCCTTTCAAAACCCATCTCGTATTATATTTTTTAACTTTAGCTTTTTTAAAAATAATATTCTCATTGGTTGAAGCGCTTTTTCTTATATTTTACCGTTGTTGCATTATCTTAAAAGTATTAAAGTTGGCATATTTTACCTACCAACCGCTAATTTACATTTGTTAATTTCCTTTATAAAAAGTAACGCCACCAGGAGGAATGGAAAGTTCCAGTTTTCGGCCATCTGCTGGATTCCCATATTGTGTTATTTGTTCCGCTGATAATCCTTTATTAAATTGGTAAAAGTAAAACATCTTAACAATATCAATTTAAAATTTGCCAAATAAATCCTATGTTCCTTTTACCCGGTTTAATTTTTAATAAGCTCTATAATTTTTTGCTTTTCTATTCAAGTTCTTAGCTGCAGTTCTTGGAAGAACTGGGGAAAATTGGTTTTGAAAATTCTCTAATAAGAGATAATTGAACCAAAGTGGTTCTTTCTTGGACAGATGTAAATATTCTAGTTTTGATTACCGACTTGACTAGCTTTTAACATTTCATTTTTTGCATTCCCATTCGAAAATATTGTTTGATGGGCCTTTTTCTTGGCGGAACACTTTAATCCGATGGGTTTACTTTTATTTTTTTATTGGAAAATCGATAATTAATTTTCCAGTGAAAGACTTTGACTAAATATCAAAAAAAAAATACTTCGATAACTGAAAAAAAATATAAAAATATAAGACGAACAAAAATCATTAAACCGAAAGGTTAAACATTAAAAACTCAAAAAGGCCCCTAAGTTTTCATGGACCACGGTAATAAATTTAAATCTTTTAAAATTTGCTATCGTCTATTTGTTCTATATTCCACAAAAGGCATTTTCTATATAAATTTCCTTAAGGGTCCCAAGGCCGAATTTGTTCGGAGGTAGAAATACATTGCGCCTCCAAGGATCCAGAAACCAACCAGGGTTCCAAATTGTGAAAACCGGAGACAAAAGGTAAGGAATTGATTATAAAATTTATAATTTTAAAAGGCAAAAATAAATCAAGGGATGGAGTTAGGTTATATCCGTTAAAGATGTTTACCCAAAAATCATTAATATATCTTTTAATTGAATTAATGCCTTTATTTATGATGTCAAATAAAATAAAATAATAAAAATAAATTAAATTTTTTTTTAATTTTGTCTTTTGAACTATCATTAATTTACATTTAAATTGCTTAAGAATTATTTTATAAATGTAAAAAGTAATAAACTGTATACATAAAACCCTTAAATACGTGCTTTTGATTATCGGCCCTGCAAATTAATGAAAAAGAAATACCAAACAAAAAGTATTCAGTCCTACTATTAAACTCATTAATCCAATGCCCTCCCATCTTTATAAATTTACCATCGTATTAAGTTTCTCCAAGCTTGAAATCAAATTCCACCAAGTTTTCCATTTTAATAAGGCCAAGGGACTTAATGTTCAAAACTAATTTACCGGTTGTCATGGTGTTGGACTATCGGAATTCCACTACAACGTGTCCCCAATAAACTACGGACTATTAAATAATTGGACCTTAAAAGGGAATTTTCCATTTCCCTTTTTAGCTACAATCCTTATGGACTATTCCTTAGGGTTCTCAGAAATCTACTTTTTGCTGCCCAGTGCTTAGAATCCCAGGGCGGGAATTTATGATGATTTTAATGGAACTAAGTTTTATACGTTTAAAAAAAATTACCAAGTTTAGTTTTTATTAACAATTACATTTATTTTTTAATTAGTATATAACTAGATAAATTTGCTACTCATCAAATTGATTTTTGAAAAAAATAAAAAAAATTGGGTTTAAGAGGTTAGAAATTAAGATTATTTCACCCCGGGTGACCAAAATTGAGCTCTTAGGAGATCCTGGAATCTGAACATCGTTTATGACCCAGGGTTAAGACTAAAGAAAAACAAAAAACTTTTTTATCTACTAGCACAAGTACAATTGAAATCTAGTTACTTTTTAAAATAAAACAATCAATTATTAATAAGGAATATGTTAATTATATAATTTATAAACCAGCTTTTTCACAAGGCCCATTTTTTGTAGCCGATGGTAAAATTTTTAAATTCATAAATAAGGTTTTATAAAGATTAAACCCCAAAGAATTTTTGTTTTGGAAATAGAAGACTACAAAGAAAGAGAAGAAAATAAGATCCTTGGTTTTGGTTAAAAAAAATGCGTAAATTCCAAAAATACTTTATCAATAAAAAGGAAGGGCTTTTGAATTGTTACCACCACAAAATATCAAATTTAATTTAAATTTTTAAATTTATTTTTGAAGAATACAGGAATGAAATAAATATTTGATGTGTTATTTTGTTTTATTTTCCAGGAAGGTTAGGACGGCCATATTTTTTGAACCTGAATTTTGGTTTTAAAAAATTTTAAAAACTTTTTTCTTCTAATCAAAATATAAATCAGTATTCAATTTATTGGTTTGAAAATTAAAGATTATAGTTTTCGAATAGGATTTTTATTTTTATTCTGATTTGTACATTTTCGGGCCGTTGTTTGGAAGGGTTCATTTCAATAAAACGTCCAGGGAGCAATGAGGCACAATCAACGCAATTTCGTCAAAAGTTTGTTTCAGTATTCCAGGGAAGTTTGATCCAATAAATCTTTCCAACACTTTTTGGCAATAGGTGGGGTCTAAATTGAAATGAGGAGAAATTCTTTGAAAATTAATAAAAGAACAATATCTTTTGTGTTTTTGATTTATAAATTTTAAACACAAAAGTCATTTTCACAAAACAAGTCAACCGAATTAATTAACAATAGAATTGATGTCAAAATGGTTTTCGGGAAAAATATAAATTTAATTTATATTATAACAATTGTTTAAATATTACATATAAATTTTTTATTGCTATTTTTTAAATTAATTTTTAAATATTCAACCCTAATTTTCCCCAATGATGTCATTTTTATTCACGTGTTCTATTTTTCATATGTTACTTTAATATTTAAGGGCCATTTCAATAAAAGTGAAAAAAATATTTAAAATAGATAAATATTGATACTTATTAATTACCAACTTTTAAGAAACCGGTTAAAGGAAGCTTATTGTAAAAAGAATAGTTCCTATATAAAAAGGCGTTAAGTTTAGCGGATATTATAATTTATTCGTTGAAGGTTCAATTTTGTAAACTAAAAATAATCTATAAAAATAGTCTCACAAAACCCTTGCCTACTTTTAATGCTCTGAGCATAAATCATCTTTACGTTTTTGGACAATTAGACGTCAACTTTTATATTAGATAATTAATTAAAAAATTCAATTTTTGTGTTTACCGCGCATTTGAACCCACGACCTCCCGTTTTGGAGCATGGGCCAATATCGGGTGAAATCGGAAGGCCCTTTGGCTCGTTTCCATAACTTACCATTCATCATCAGCCTGTAATGGTCCACCGCTGGACATAGGCCTCCCTAATACACCCCACCCATTAGGAGGGTTTTTGGACCGTAATTCACCCGCTGGTCCTGCGGGTTGGTGGGTGGACCGACTTTTTACATGCCCATCCGACGCGGATCATCTCCCTTTAACAATTGGGTGATCGGCCCTTGCCCTTTAACCAAAGGAAACAAACCCAAAAAATTTGTTGAGCCCGCAGGATTGAACCCACGACCTCCGGTTTCTAAACCACGCCCATACCACTAGGCTCCGGGCATCAGTATCTAGACAATATATTAAAATTTAAATTTCTCAATTTGCCTTTTGACCCTTTTCTATTCTTGGTAACAAAATTTCATCAAATCAGTTCAACAGACAGACAGAAGACCAGAAAGAGGACAGACGGACTGGAAATTTATTAAAAAACCACTTTCAAAATATTAAACATTTAAACAATTTTAACTTTAAAATGAAAACCAAATGAGACTTTTATAATCAATTATTGCCTTTATAAAATTAAAAGTTCAATAAATTCTCTAAGTTAAAACTTTTAATCAACCTATCGAGACAATTACGATTTTGTGTTTCTTGCCAATACACCCTAAGGACCACGTCATATTGGTTTTTCCTCAGACGTTAAAACATTTATATCTTTGGATATTCTATTTGGATAAGAAATAGGAAGAGGTTCGATTCAAAATTAATGGGAAAACAGGACAAATTTAAACTATTACTTTGATTATATTCCTTTTGAAAAGCAAGTTAGTATTTTAAACCAAACCTTGAATATTAATGTTGCCCCAAATTCAAAGACTGAAGCCACTAAACTAGTTGATTAATTTATAAATCTTCCAAAATCAAAACACGTAATTTAAGTATTACAAAATTAGTATGGGTTCAATTGAGATCATTTATGTCGAATATTCCTTAAACATATTATAACCTTCCGTTAATTCCAAATATTTGTTTACAAATTATTATATAGTTGGCTTTTAAATTTTATTTTACCGGAAACACCTTTTACACAATCATAAAAGGGAATATTATTATAAATACAGGCTATTCTCCAATTTCTTTTTCTGTTACGTAAAAACAATTTCTTGATTAAATTTTAAATCATTCATCAATGGTTTCTATTTTTCGGAAAAAGGAAATTACTAATAACGAGGGTCATTGTTCGTGGGTTCGTGGATCATCACTAAAAAAAGGATATTCTTCAGTAAATTAGGCTACCGCCAAAACTTAATAATTTTAACTTGTTTATCGTTTTTAACTGGTTATAAATTTTTAATAATTTATCCGGGTTTCATCCGCGTGATTTCATCATGTGAAATGTCCCGCGAGGTTGTAATTAAAATAATTACTGCTACTAAAGACTGCCTCCGTAGTGGGATGGTTTTGTGCTTTAAGAGGTCGGGTTTTAAAATCCTGCAGGGAAAACAAATATTTATTTGTTTTCCTAGTTATTTAGCGGGCCCCGATTACCCCTTGTCGAAAAGAACAAAAAGTCGGTCCACCATCAATCCGGATTGAACCAGCTTGTGGCATACGGTCCAAAACCCTTAATGGATAGGGGTGGATCTTAATATTGGTGAATGTATAATATTAACAACCTTAATAAAATTCGTGTTAATTTTTTATTTCAATATTTGGGCCTTTAAAACTATCATTTAAACTACAATTTAGGTTGGATTATTTTTATAATGTAATTAAATAAATTTTAAAAGAAAAATCTTTCCAAATTAAACCCTTCTTTCGAACGTTAACCTATTTCCTTAAATGAATAGAAAATAGAATACCAACAAAATTATTTGGTCTATTAAAATCACTTATCCAATCCTACCCTCGTTTATAAAAATTGCACCAATTAATTAAAGTTTCTCGGAGCTTGAAAATCCAAATCGTACATTTTACGGAAGGGACTTCTTCCTGTTCAAAACTAATTTATTAAATGATGTCATGATTGTGATCGATACGTATAATCAGAAACAAACATATCGAATAAACTAGGAATTTTTGAAAAGTAATTATAGTATAATTTTCTAATTATTTTTAATTTCTACAAGCCAAAGAATCAATTTTTAATCTAAAGTCAAGAATCCTGTACGAAAAAAACTTGAACTGTTAACCGTATTCCAAAAATAATAAAGGAAAAAAAATTATTCCATTAATTCTATTGGTACTTGTTTTTTGTGTCCAAACGAAAATTTCCCAAAATCGGCAAGTTTCAGGAACAGTTAAAGGGTTTCAAAAGAAAACGATACCAAAATAAAAGTTAAGTATATCCGGATCAATCGATTTTTTTTCTTTTTTTCGGATGAACCTCCGTTGGGGGAGTTAACCGCCCCCGGCGGGTTTGAGGGACGAACCTTTAAATGTGCCAGACTTCTTTTTTCGAAGCTTTCGAGGGAGGGACCTTGGCTCGGGCTGCCACTTTGTCAGTATACCGTGAGCGTGCTTGATCAAATGGTGCCCACGAGGGCCTTCGGCTCGATCAGCCGCTGGTCAGGTCCATGCCATACCCTTAGCCCTTATCGGGGTGCCCTGGGGAACCCGGGCCCCCGATGGGTTTTTGGGACTTAATTACCGAGGAATTAATTTAACCCTTTCTAGATGGTGAAAATCGGCCTTGTAGGTGCCATTATCTCCGAACAGAGTGAACTGTTGCCCCGACGGCGAGGGGTGGTGCGTTTTCCAGTGCTTTCATACGTGCTTGTATGATGGTCGTCTCATCCTCCGTGTCAAATAACAGGCGCGCCTGGGCCTGGTATTTTTGTTTTGCAACCAATTCTTTGGTACGTAAACGGTGGCCCCGTACCAATTCGTTGGGATGTTGGAACGAGTCAAAGTATCCGATTGAAGCTTGTTTAAGATATTCGCGGATGGTGGGATTCAGATCCCCAAGGTGGGTTTTGCGCGGTGATAGGCGGCACCCGTAGCCCCGCCCATGAATCTGTTTTCGGACTTGGAGTTTGTCAATATGGGAACGGTTTTGCGTGTGCAAAACGGGACTGGAATGGTCATTACGGGACGGATTCTGTTTTTAAAGCCAACACCCTTATTACGCAGTGATAAGCACTTGGGATTTATAAAGGCAAAACCAGGCGACCAAAGGAGAAGGCCGCCTGTTTTTGACCCGGCGTTATTGCGGGCCGAAGGATGGGTCTATGATTATCCCGAGGTTGGTCTGATTGACCCAAGGAATGGGGGCAAAGGGCGAAGGCATTTGAAGGGAAGCCCCGGCCTTCGCCCTTCGAGAAAACAGAATGGCCCGGCTTTTGGATGGTTGATTTCGATCCCCGGGTCTTAAAGCTGCGGTTGGAGTCTCTCGGATAAAAAGATGGGACATCGACCGGTGCGTAAAGCGGGATCATCTTGGAATAAAAGGCGGTGTTCCATTTTGAAGGAAGGGATGTCGTTGGGTATAGGGTGAATAACACAGGGCCTAATACAGAGCCTTTGGGGTAGCCGGCTTAGACCGGGTGGTTGCGACTTAGTGCCCTCAACCGCGGTATCGGAACGTTCGTTTGGAGAAAGTCCGTATGATGAGTACGAGCGGCAATGGCCTTTTAACTTATTATAAAGCCCTTCTTGCCCACCTTTATCGAACGCCTTTTCCGTGAAAAAGCGCCCTTTGTTGTTGACCCCTTGGTCATTTTGGTTCGGATTGTTCTGTGACCATGGATCTGGTGGGTGATGGTGGATTCCGGAAAACCAAATTACCCGAACAGGTGGCCTCCAACTCATAAAGTAAAATAAGGGGTTGGAAAGAGGGTCGATTTAATTCAGACCAACCATTCTAAATTACCCAAGAGAGTTTGATGATTCTTGGGGGATGGGACAGGATAAAAAAAGGTAGTATTAGAAAGGAAAAACACAGGAGCGGCCTCTATTCTTAAAAAAAAGTTAATTACAAGAGATGTATTCCAATTCGAAGGCAAATCAAGGTTGTCTCTCCCCAAATTCCCACTATCACAAGGTGGCTTTTAATTTCGGGAGGACATCTAAAAAAAGACGAGGCACCATTGCATACGTCAATCGACATTTAAACAGCAAAATTTTAGACCCAGACAAAACAAGTTTACTAAAATATTTTTTCTTACATTCCAAAAGTGGCCGGTGGGGCTGGATGAAAGAATAATCCGAAGATAAGGCGGTTGGCGTATTTTAGGGGTGCCTATGTCCAGCAGTGGATCAACGGGCTGATGATGATAATAATGATGTTATCTTATACAAAAAATTTGATTTTTATACCATTTTTTTTAATTTTTTATATTTGGGTCCAAAAAATCAAGTGGACTCCTGGATGAATCATCCCTCATAAGGATTTTTAAAAATTTAAGTTACCAACCATTTTTTTATAAAACATTTTCCAATTTTAAAATAATTTTTCAAATAAATATTTTAAGATAATAAAAAATTTTCAAGATTTATATTTTTTTAACGTATGTAACGTAACGTTTCCAAAACATTTCATTATTTTCCATTTTTTGACTTCCTCCAGTACAAAATTTATTTTTTTTAATAATATGGTTATATTGAAGATCTTAATTTTAAACAAAATTTCACTGCCCAAAAAGTTTTCAAATTCATCCTCATCTCATCGGCCCAAAAAGTCCCCACGGAGATATCCCCAAACCACCCTTATCCATCAGGGCGTTTTGGCCTTAGTTTGTTGAGTCCTCGCAGGATTCGAACCCCGACCTCCGGGTTTCTAAAGCACACGCCCATTTCCCACAGGCTCGGAGGCCAGTTTTTAACAGTTTTAATAATTTTTAGATTTTAATAGCGCAAGGTGGAACAAGGCTTTGGCAACTTGGTTGTTAAGGGCTATAGATCGCTACAGATTAAACGATTAATTGGTAAATGGTTTTAACCTTAGTTTTTCCAATGTTTAATTTTTAAAATACCTGAACCCTTAGTTTTCGGGTGTCACCGTTATAAAAATATTTCCTTTTAAAGAAAGAAGAAAAAATAGCCACGTTGTTTGTGACTAAACATGGGAATAATTCCATTTAAAAAATTTTTATTTTTAAAATGAGTTTTGAAAAATTTCCCATTACATAATTGAAAATTAATTACCATTGTTTTTTATAGATGGGATTTATTAACATATCGATGTATAATTTGATATCAAAATTCCAGGCAAACCGCATAAGACTAAAAGAATTTAAATTTCCATTAAAAACTTTTTCTTTGCAATCAAATAAAAAAATGTAATAATTTTTACTTTAAACCACTACTTTTGGGGAGAAAATTACATTTTCAAAAAATGTCAATCAGGCACGAATCAAAAATTAATTCAAATAAAAATTACTTTGGATTTTATCCGGACGTTTGAAATGTTCCGAAACTCCGGGAATTTTAAAATAAACGCGATAAAACCCGTGAATTTTTATTTTAATAATTTTAATATTCGCGCAAGCAAAGGGAAATAATTAAAAGTTACTCAAAAATTTAAAGGGAAATCAAATCGGTAAAACGAAGACTTGATGTCAAAATTTTGGGAAAAAAAACCAAAGGTTAAAGTTAATATATAAGCCACGGGCCTTGGTATTGGGCACCCTTGAAATCTTTAAGTTTCCGGGAAGGTATAAAGGGGAAGAAATGATTTTTTTAAAAGTATATATAGGCCAACCATTATTATAAAATCCAAAATGGAGTTGGGGAAACTAAATATTGATTTTATACAAAAATAAATATAAAAAAATTCATTTAATAATTAAACAAAAATTATTTTCAATAGAAACCTCAAACATTTCTTTGGACGGATAGCATTCCATTCCAGGCGTAAGGCGGCGTTTAAGGTCTTTTATTTTTATCGTGGGCCAACCCCTTCCTTCCAATAAACCCCATAAATGTTGTATGGGATTTCCGGGCCGACGGGCTTTAGTCCAAAAAGCTTAATGCTGTTTTCCAAAAACGCCATGGTGCAGGTTTTTGACATGGTGCATGGTCTTGTTGGAATTTCGCGTCCATCCAAATTTGGGCCCTCACCATAAAACCTGAAATTTAGGGTTAAACATAGGTTGAGCAACGTTAGAGGATCCATTCGGCCCACAAAAACATCTCCATTTGGGCCAAGCTGGCAGCCCCCAGACCATTACGCCCACCCGCCTCCATTTAAGGTTGGCATCCACATTTCTAACCAAATTTTCACCGACCCGACGGCTGACCGATTAATAATAATATTAAAATTTTTCCAAAAAGCAGAGACTTCTCAATTGACCGATATTAATTATTAATTGTCCGTTGAGGCACATAGTAAAAAATTTCAGGACTTATTTTGATTTTTTCACGGATGCCATCAAGAAACTGGAAAATCCTATAAGAAATGGGGGCAACCTCAACAAGAAACCATCCAAATCGGTTTCACCCAGACGAAAGTTTGAGGTAACAAACAAAGAAAAAATCAAAATGATTCCTCCTCAGTCCTCCCTTTTGTGGTTTAAAAAGAAAGATTGGGTATCCCAAAATAACTTTAATTTTCCTATTTTTACCAAAATCTTGTTAAATTGCCAGGAAATTCATTGACTAATTTACCTCAAAGTTTGATTCCGTCTGACCATACAACATTTTGACCGTCTTCTACCGGTGAGAAGGTTTTTGACCCATTCATAACTTTTTTTTTGACAAGGCCACGGCTTTCCGGCCTTTACAACTTTCAAAACAACTTTCCGAAGTTTTCAATTGCGTGCGGATATTTATCGATCAAATTAATTAACAACTCGGCAGCGGCTCTGAAGATGTTTTCTTTTTTTAAAGTGACTCCTCCCAAGCAACAGATGGTCCTCGGATCTGGTGGTAATTTGTTTCGCCCAGTTCTGGACCCATAAAGGTTTGATCCGGTAGTAAGCCAATCGTTTTTTTTCCTTATGCCAGATCAACGCGAATTTTCACTTTATTGAAATCCCCACTTGGGGTTTGGATCAGCAGGGAACTGTGTCCGCCGTTGGTTCAACGAAAGATCCGTGTTTTTATATTAAAACGATTGTTTGGACAGAATAAAATACAAAGAGGCACTAGACACTTAGATGCCTTTAACAACGAGCGATAGAAACAAATCAATTTAAAAAAACCAAAATTTTTTTTGGCCCATCATTTTCATTTGCCGGGCATGCGGTGTTTGTTTTTAATCTTCCCAGATGCCAAAAAAAATTAAAAATAAATTTATTTATCTTTACACTTACGCATTCGAAAATTTGAAGGGTGCTAAAAAAATATTAAATTAAAGGTTCGCCTTGGCTCCATTACATTAATAATTCAATTGGTAAAATTTTTAATGGATTTAATGTTAATAAAATAATGTAAGGATTGGTTAGACGTACCAAACTTGTTTTGTAAATAAAAATCTTCGATGAAATTTATATGGTTTGAATTAACTTTGTAAAATTTGCTATCATCCAATTTCCTAAACCATAATTGGTTTTTAAAATTTATTTAAAACCCCTTAATGCTCCAAGGAATGGGATCATACAAAATTAGGGTTTCTCTTAAATCGGCTATCGCTAACATAAACAGCATTTGGCATTTTTAAAATCTACCTGCTTTTTGTTTATAACGCCCTTTTAACCATTTGGCAAAAAAAAATTCAGTCTCACCTAATTCTAACAAATTTAGATATGATTTTAACCAAAAATTTGGTTAAAAAAAGGTGTTAAAAATTTTTTAACAAAATAAAAACGGAAGGACAATTAGTTTTAATGTAAAGCTTGTGTAACAATTTTTATTATTTGTCAGCAATTATTAAATAAAATAACACAAAACCTAAGTGCCATATAAAACCCCACTCAAAAACAAAGAAAACCTTGAAAAGTATTTGAACAATCAAATGGCTCAAGCATCTCCTTCAAAAGGAAACTTCAACAAAGGCGCCAACAACACGCGATCTATTTCCCTACAAAAGTTCTCCAAACCAAATTCCAATTTTTTTTTTACAGCAATTTCCAAAATAATAGTCATAAAACCAATATTCTTAACAAAGTTTCACCTAAATGGTTATTATTCTACCAAAAATACCATTATCTTTTAAAATAACCAAAATTACCAATTGAAATAAAATAGATTTTAACGAAAATAAAACGGAAGGACAATTAGTTTTTGGCTTGGTTGTTAATTTCAAATTATTTGTAAGCAATTATTAAATAAAATAACACAAACCTAAGGGTGCATATAAACCACTCAAACAATGGAAAACTCCTTGGAAATCTTATTATGTTAACAATCATACCAAAGGCATTTAACAACAAACTTCAAACAAGGCGCTACCAACAATACCGGATCTTTTCTTTACATAAAAGTTCTCAAACAAAATTTCTTTTAATTTTTTTGGCAATTTCCAAAATACATAGTCATAAACCAAATTTCCAACAAAGTTCACGCACAAATGGTTAATTATTCTCCAAAAATCTTATCTTGTAAAAAACTAAAATCCACCAATTGAAAATAAAAAGATTTTTCATACATTTTAAAATTAATTTGTTTATTATAAAAATTTATATTATATAGAGATCAAGTGACCCCTGTCCTTTTGGACGTTAATTATTGGAAATATAACCATCCTTAGGTCACTTTAAAATATTCTTGGAAGTCAATCAACAATGACTTTTTGACTCGTTTCGAATTGAGCTTTCCATGTCAGTTTCTTTTCCTTAAAATCAGCTAAAATAGTAAAAGAACTTTAATTTGGTGTTTGGGTATTTTTGGTTGCAATTTTAAAAAGAATAGATTCTTTTTACAAAAAAAAAACCCTTGGGAAAAACATACTGATATACCTTTCTAAGGACAAATGAAGTTTTTGAAGGCATCTTATGCAGTTTGTCCAAAATGGGACTAAATTTTAAACATGTCCATCTAATAAATTAGATGGATTTTTGTTCAAATTCCAGGGAAGTTTACATTTACCCATAACCAAATATATGATAACCGCCTTCATAGCCCTAGTGGTATAGGGCGTGTGCTTTAGAAACCAGGTCGGGTTCAAACCCGGGACCTTAAAAGTTTCCATTTTGTTGTTTTTAGTGGATTAGGGCAAGGGCCTTAACCCAATTTTCTAAAAGTAAGATGGTCCATGCGTTTGGATTGGGCATGTAAAATCCGGTTCACCCACCAATGAACCAGAAAGGGATGATCCAAAACCCCTAATGGATAAGGGTGTATTTAAGTGAGCCTATGTCCTGCAGGTATCCCGGTAATGATAATAACTGATCAAATAGTATGGATTCATGATGGGATTCAATTCTAACAGTTTTGTTTGTTAAACAGAGTTAACGTTTTTCTTCTTCCTTTAGTCCTGTATCGGTAGTTCATAAAAAACTTTTACCAAAAAGAATAAAAACCGTACCGGAGTTAGCCCGAAATTTTTTAACTCATTTTTTTCTTTTATAATTATATTGCATTTGCCGTTTTATTAAACCTTATTTATTTAGTTTTTCCGAAAAGAATTGCGATTATAACATATTCGCAATTACTTTTGAACTTTGGCCCAGTACAAAAAAGAACAAAAGAAACATTTTTTCGTACCTCATTGTACACATATGTATTTATTAAGAAAAAAGAACGATACTGATTTAGAGCAAAAAATAAGCAGTTGAAACCATTATTTCACCAGTAAGATGCTTTCCGGAACTATAGGGCATGGAAGTTTGAAGATATATCTCCCAAAAATTATACGAAAAGTTAACTTGTTTGTCTGTTTTACACAAAAATATATAATGTTTAACGTCAAATTAAATTTGTTAATAAGGAGCTTGCTGCGGTTTCGTTAAATTTTTTTTTTTAACAAATTGATTAAAGTTTTGAATAGAATATTATAAAAAAAAATTATTGTAAGATACGATTTCTTGTATTAATTCTATAGAGGGTTAGAATATTGTCCTACGCGTAAATCAAACAGGTTCACAAGCCATGTTTCTGTAAAGCACGATACATCTTTATCCTGCTTTTCAATACGTTCCCAGAGATATAAGATTTCAAAGGTTCAAATTTAGATTCGATATTAGAAGAGTTGTTTCGTTCAAACTAAAAGGGTTTTTTTTGCTAAAGACTCTAGAACAAAGACTAACTTTTTAACTATATTCTTTCAAGTATTACAACGCTGTTGTGTTAGAAAGGTTTTACTTCTGAAATAAAATCGTTTTATTATAATATTTCCCTTTATTTAATCATCAAATGGTTTCCAATTAGATAATGGTTTATTTTAAGGTAAGAAGAAGAAGTTCTACTTGAAATAGTATTCAAATAGATTAATAATAACTAACAATTACTTTCATCAAAATATTACGCAAGAGCAAGTAACTTGTTAAGATCAATCACGAACAATTATTGTTGTCTTCAATAAACAGAACATTGACAAGATACTTGCAAAACAGTTTCATTAATTTCGTACGTATTTGAAGTGGTTTGTCTTTTTAAGATCTGTGTTTAAATATAATTAACTAATTTATTAGTAAAATTAATTCATCATCAGCCTTTGATATTCCACTGGGAATAGGCCTCCCCTAATACCTACCCAATACATTTAAAGGGTTTTTTGGACCCATCCACCCACGCTGGTCCAATGTGGGTTGGTGGGTGGACCGCTTTCACGCCCCCGACGCATGGATCATCCCACTTTTCAGACCAATTGGCTGGTTGTCCCCAAATTGCCCAACCAACTGGAAACAACAATAAAAATTTTTTGAGTCCCCAAATTCAAACCCCGACTTTCCGGGTTTTCAAAGCCACGCCTATACCATTAGACTACGGAGGCAATTAAAAGTTAAAAAATTTATTAATTTAAATAAATTGTGAAACTTACTTTTTATTCCCCTCATTTTGTACAGATTATTTTTACATCCTAATACATTGGAAAATATATCTGTTAATATTTAATAAGTGTCTTTATTTACATGAAAAAATTATAAAGTATATTAGTATCATGAATATTTCGTATAAATAAAAAAATTCATAGCAAATAAATTTTAGACTTCATTTTATATTATAAATAAATAACCGTCTACGATATTGGTCGAAAAATTATTCATGAATAAAAAGGTAATTTCTAGTCATTACTGTTATCACTATTATGCTGCGTGATAACTTGAAGATTATTGTTTTCATGTCATATATGACTATGTATAGTTTTCTTTTAGTTGTCAATCCCTTTTAATAAATAAATACACAATGCTATAAAAAGTAAGTTGTCCAATAACACCTCAAAACTGTTATTCCCGCTTTTGGCCAACAGCCAAGAGAAAATGAAAATCAATTATGAAAAGGCAGATTCCCCGGGCAGGTTATCTGCTGCACCGATGCATCCGAAGAACTTTTATAGCCCCTAAACCCTATTATCCGATTTGGACGGATTAAAATCACATCGAGTTAACAGTCCCGACAAATAATAATTATCGATATTTTTTTTAAAATTAGGGATAAATTATTCAATTGAATCCAAGAATAAATCTAGTTAATATCATATAAACTCTTAACAGTTTTCTAGAAAACGATGTTTAATTTTAAGTTTTTATTAATTTTTTTCGTACATGCTAGCTAGGCAGGAGTGCAAACCATACGCTATTCCTAAAGACCTGAGGGGTAATTGTTTAGTCCTCAATATATCAAAATAACGGCGTAAAAATCAGAGCGTGCTCGACTAAATTTCTATATCTGACATTATCTGACTTAATTTATTTTATGACTTATATTATATTTTATTGCCTCGAAAGAATATTTATTCTTGAATAAATTAGTAATTTCTAAGCTTCTTTTTTCGCTAAGTTATTAAATTGTCTTCAGAAAACACATTTTTAATACTTACAGTAAAAGTTATGGACTATTTACTCCTTATAAAAAATGTTCAATGTGCAACTCCTCAGGATTCAGGGGCAGTTATTTACGATAGTTTGTGCATTAGAAATATTGGGTTTAAGCTAACAAAAGGTAACGCTCCATTGCTTATAATCTGTTTATTTTTAATGCGAACGGAGGCAGAAGAGCATTCGAACCACCTGGAAAGCGGTCATCGACGCCCATGAACATTGGCAATAGCAGGGACATCACTAACTCGCTGCCTTCCGTGAGACATAGCATGATGGGTTTCGTTTACCAAATAAATATAATAGCTACAGAGCTCTTTAAACCGGAACACGGTAGTGACCTATATACTAGCTGACCCAACAGACGGATAACGTCTATCGGCTCTGCCATAACAATGATTATTTAATTCAAATTGGTGTAATTAACACTAACAAAGTGTGTTTATTATTCTAATGTTTTAATATGTACAATTTATTGTTCTTTTTTTTCTAACAGGAACAGGCGACATATGACAGGCCATGTTAAAAACACAGATTTTATACCACAAACACCTAGTGACTGCCCTTTAGATTTATTTATCGAAATTATGAATGCCTCTAGCCGCTCTGGAAATTGCAACCGCTAAAAGCTAAATGGCATGTGATTTGGAATCAAAAGAATCCGTTGAATCAAAACGTCTTCTCGTTTGTACTTTCCTTTAAAAATTGTGGCTTCGATGACGTTGTTTATCAATTTCTTCACAGCAAGTCGAGTGCGAATATAAAAGACATGGTTGAGTTATATTTCGCTACATCATGATAACAGATCCGATTTTTAATTGCACATTATGAGGTGCTAATCCAAGCAAATCTAGCGAAATTAAAAACTAAGTTGGATACTTAAATACATCATCATAGTTAGTAACGGAATCAATCGATTTGTGTGTCATTTATTCGTCTTCTATTTTGTTTTGAAACTCTCGCTTTACTATACATGATCTTTGTAATTTTGAGCAATGGTTAGAAAAACCTTTTCGATGAGGTCGGTCTTAGTTTCAAGTAAAGTGGCAAAAATTGGTAAGAAATAGGATGTATCCAGTCATTACCAATATCGAATTGTTTGAAAAAAGACTTCTTCACATTAATCGATTATTATTATTAAATAAATTCAATAAAGAAGTTTTAATGTCTTTCTATAAAATAGATGTCTTCTAACTGCTCTCCGTAGCCTAGTGGTATAGGCGTTTGCTTTAAAACCTGGAGGTCGTGGGTTCGAATCCTGCGGGGACTCAACAAATTTTCATTGTTGTTTCCCTAGTTGGTTGGGCAATTTGGGCCGATCACCCATTTGTGAAAAGTTAGATGATCCATGCGTCGGATGGGCATGTAAGGACTGTCCACCACCAACCCGCATTGGACCAGCGAGGTGGGATACGGTCAATCCTAATGAATACACCTTGATGTTAGGAGCTATGTCCATGAGTGGACTATCAAGAGCTGATGATGATGATGATGAGATGACTTTAAACATGTCTTGTCCTTACGTTTGTCAGCTAGCGTTGATCGTGGGAGTGTTTGACTAAAATTACCTGACAATAAAATCATTGCACCACCAAACCTGTTCTGTCGTAAATCTTACAACGTGCGGTCTAATGCTTTCAAAGATTTTTTTGTGCCATCGTACACTCATCCCAAACTATTAATTTGCTCTGCTGCAACATTGTATCGGGAGTTTAAAAAAGTTTCGGTGGAAAATACTTGAGGGTAACCAGCAACTGGTTTTCCTTGTTTTTATTGTTGATATTTTTTAACGATCTGTTCCAGGTAACAACGTTACGAGTTCTGCGACTTTAATTTGTTTTAAACGTCCAATGTCATAATGTTACAAGAATGGAAAACAAATCCTTAAATTTAAAAAAAAGGAATAAAAAGCACCCGATGTCCGTCTATTGGTTCTAAGCTACCTCCTAAAAATTTCAGCCAAATCTGTCTAGCGGTTCGTCGGTTATAAATAGTGTAACTAACACAACTTTCTTTTACATATATAGACAGTGCTGGGCACCGTTAATGAAATACTTAACTTCAATAAAAGTTAGCTTCGCTAAAGGTTAAACCGCTATATTCGGGAGAATTAACGCAAGTTAACGTTAATCGTTAATCCGTTACTGTAAAATTGCATGTTTATGTCGTTCCGTTAGTGACTAGTGAACTTGTAAAACTTGTTGGTTTAGATTCTGGAAGTTAACAGACCAGGAATAAAACTAAGTACTTGTATAATCGAATGTGTAATTTAATCGTCGGACATAAGGTGCATATTCCCCTTAATGAACATTAACAAATTCTCGTCTGAAAGCGAGGCTCGTTTTGGTGTTAATATGTCTTTGCCCGTGAAAACAGACGTCAACTGCAGCGCTTGGGGGTACAGAAGTATTATATTCAATTAAAAATGTGCAGCATCTTAAACGAGTCTTCTGATTTCATGTCCAGACACATTTTACGGAGACTTTGAGCATTACTCTTTGAAGAGTTGGAGTTCTTTGGTTTTACTATAGACTGAGTGACAGAACTGAAAAAGTCTTCCTCCTTATCATCATCGTTGTTACTCGTATTGCTCCCACCGCCACTTTTAAGTCTTTCGAATTTATCACTGCTTCTTGTCGTAAGGCATCTTCTTCCTTTTTTTCAATGCACTTTTTTACTTTATCCACTCTGCTGCTGTCAGACGATTCCAGCCATATCAACCGGAACTTTAGGAAAAATACCGCGTCAAGTAGGCACCGTTCATCATTCGTGAGTGGCCCTTTGTCTAAGCCATTTAATAATAACGGAAAATATATCTAGCTTTGTATTTGTTTCACGGGCTGTATTTGTTTGATACTTGTAAATTGTAAGTAGTAAGCATTGTATTAACGGTTAACGGACTTCTGCATATTAACGGAACTTAACGTGTCCGTTAACATTTTTAATAATTAACTTAAAAGTTAAGCCCTTAATCAAAACGTTAACTTCGTTAATTAAATATCGCATTAAAGAGTTAATAATATAATAATTTAATACAATGTAATTCCATGAAGATGTAAATATATTTAAAAACTCTTTATTCTATGAATATAAAACGTGTCATAGACAACATTTGGAATGAATACCTTAAAACATATCAGAGATTTAAAGTATGGTAGCTGAAGTCACTGGGCAGTTTCATGCAAAATGCACCTTGTTATATACTTGTAAGAAACGTATATAATAGTACTTCTTGTAAGGAAGGGTAAGTTGATCTTATTTTTTAGTAAAATATAATATGTTATACACATACTTCGTTTCTGTAAAGTGAGGACGTTCTAATCAATTATAAAAAAATTCGGTTAGTTAAAGAAGGCGATTGATATAAGAAGTATCTTACTAGTTTATCGCCCGTGTATGTATGCATATTTACGGTAATTTTTAGTTAAATTGAATTTTAGACTGCTTATTTCATGTAACATTTCAAATGCAATAGCGCTCATAAATAGTAAATTACAATATTTGTCTTCGTTATAATCATTAATAATCGCCTATTATTATGTGACCAATAGAAATCCCCTCTCGTACAGATTAAAAAGAAAAACGCCCATCCTTTTTATTCCACAGCAGCTAAAATATAATTTGCGTCATTCTATAAGCATTTCAGTTATTCCGTAATAACAGTATAAAAGTGAATTAACTATACACAGCTCTAAATAAGTCTATTCATTTCCTAATCTACTGTTAAATACAGGTCTTGTTAGAAGATTTTTCTTGGTTTGAAGTTCGAAGGAAACATATAGCACCTAATCGAACGGATAAGTAATGTTTATAATTATTGCTGTATTTGTTCTGAAGGCGCTTTCCAAATAAAAACATGTATATCCTAAAATATATATAGCACAAACAGGATTCACTATTTCATGTCAAAACCTATAAATTCTCACCAAATAGAATCTGTTGCAATTATGTCATAAGATCTGCTATTCAATAGAATAAGTAATAACTTAAGTAGTTTGGTCGTTTATACCACTATGATCAACTTATACCAGTATCGTTAAAATAATTACCATTTTGACGAATAAGACAAATAACTCTGCAGGGTATAATTCATAGCAAATTATTACAAATATCAACCAAACACAAATTCAAAATTTGTTACTAGAACCATTTCACATACCAAGAAGACGGCCTAAAAGGATGTTACCTCAGAGATGATGCGAATGCTTCACTAACCTCGCCTCTGAAAAGAGGGTAAGATTCCCGAGGCGCAACCAATATTTATCAATACCACATTTGTTTGGAAGCCGCGATACCCCTTGGGTGTCGTTCATCGTTTTGCCTTAAAAGCGAGTGATACGAAATTTATATTTCAACATTCCTTCGTGCATAATATATTAGAGCGCAAAGTAATGTGTCTTGTTGTTCATATTTATGAAGTAAATTTATCTGAATACATTATATGTAAACTTGAACATGTTGCAATGTAATTTTGTCTAAAATTCATTCTTTGTCGTTGTTAAATATTTTGAAGAATTTGTATGATACTTAGAATAATTACTGAGACTGCGTAGATACATAAAAATAAAACTTTAATGTAGTAAAATCTATTTTTTCAAACTAGTTTTTTTATGAAACAAAAGGATTTCAATAAAAAAAAACTTCTCAAACACTTTCCAGCGGTCGTGGTCGAGAGTTAATAATATAAATAAAGGCGACGTAACCCGTTAAAAGTTATTATATTTAATAATGTCAAATATTCGTTATCATCATCATCATTGTGTGTCTTTTTAGTCCACTGCTAAAAATAAGCCTCCCCTATTGCACGCCTTTTCCATTAGGGGTTTTAGGATCATATCCCACCAAGCTGGTCTAATGCGGGTTGGTGGGCGGAGCGACTTTTGCATGCCCATCCGACGCATGGATCATCTTAGTTTCAGACGATTAAGTGAACGGCCCAAATTGTCCTAACCATCCAGAAAATAACGATAACACACAGTTTTCTCCCCACGGGATTCGAACCCACGACCTCCGGTTTATAAAGCAAGGGCCAATACTCGACCACGGAGGCGAGGTTGTCTAATATTAACGTAAACAAAAGAATAAGATATCGTTTTTTTTTTAAATTATTATAAACATAAATAGAAATGGCTACTTTAAAGAGTTATAAAAAAAGTTATTATTTTTTACGAAAAGACATAATCGACATACTTATTTCGTTAAATAATTGTTTTATTTATTGTTTTATTGTTGTTAAGCCTAGTAATAAACAAACTAGGGTTTATGAATACGAATACTATTTGTCTAGACGACTCTTCGGTGAGGTTTAGAAGAAACGGAACTACAGAAAAGATGTTAAGTTACGTATCGGGTGCCTAATTCCTAAATAATATTTGAAATCCATGTTCCCTAACAATTGTTTTATGTTATTGAAATATAATAATATGCTTGAGATGGTTCAAGAAATGAAAACATATTGTTGACTTTTTTAAATGTTTTTTTTTCCATATCAACTTCACGTTTTTGACGAAAATTATTATAGATCGCTAGTTTCACCCGGCGGTTTCACCTGCGTGGTGATTGTGATTTGTATTACATCTCATTTATTACACCCACTCACTTATGACACCCATTATATATATATTTCTGAGTCAAAAATTATTCGCAGTTCGCGCCGCAATAGCTCACCAATGGCTTGCTTATACTGCTTATGCACTACTGCTTGTTATTTAAAAGACAATTACCATTGAAATGTTTAACCAATTGGTTTAGCAAGAATTTTTCAAATAGTTTAGTAAGAATAGGCAGTACAGATATTGGTCTAAAGTTATTAGGGTCCGTATTACATCCTGGTTTTAATACCGGTATAATTTTGCTAAAAGTACGGCACCAAAATCACAATCTCGTGCGATTAAATTACAAATGCTGCCAAAACCGTAAAACAAAGAGGTCTACGATTAAATCCGGGATAGCTTTAATCTATATTTTTAAGAATACCGCAAATTAAGCAATTTAATGTAAACTATTTCAAAAAATGCAACCAGGCACATTCAAAGCTTATTCAAGAAAATACAGTTAAACTTCACATAAAATTTATTACATTGTTTTTTTCTATGTACACAAAACGTGCCATAGACGACATTTAATAAAATAAATACCTTAAAAGTTATCAAAGATCCTGAATGCGGAAGCAGAAAACGCGACGCAATTTCGTAAGGAGAGCAAGTTGTTACCTACTTATGTTGTTTAAAATAGTTATACGCTTTTAATAGTCTGTCATATTTTTTTGTTAAATTCTTATACAAATGATATGCACAGACGCAAAGGCAGAGTGCTTTATATATTATTTATTATCCTTATATATTATTTCTTATGAGTTATTCTAAAATATCAGCAACTCTTTCGTAAAGTTGTATGAAAGTGATACCTAGTAGTAGAAAGTAGTTTTACTAAAAGCAGATTTTCATTGAAGGAGTAACAAAAATTCATACTCACATACTTTTGCATATAATGATATTAGTAGAACTTATAGGACAGTGGGATTATTTCATGTTTCGCAACCTATTAAACATATTTTTACTAATTTTGGATTTATGTAACTTTTTCTAAAAGTTTGCTTATCAAACAACAAACAACGCCATTGCGTTGCCTAGAGTATCTTTTTTCTTTTACCTTTTGATCTCCCTTTTACCCGACACAAAGATCTTTTAATTCTCAGAAAACATGTTATAAAATCGTGTTTTAAAAACATTCTAATTTAACACACCAAAAAAAAGTAATATCTAAGTAATCGATCTGGGCATTTTCTTTCTTAAACGTATTTTTAACGTTTACATATTTCGTAATGTAATATTTGTTCGTTTATACTTTCGAATTCTACAAAATTATATTCCTTAAGCCGAGTACAAATAAGGTCTTATTCCAATCTCGACACGGGATAATGCGAACATTTTCTAAATAAGGGCAATTTGTACGAACGGAAGCACGCAGATATTATGAGCGAATTTTCATTACAACTCGTTTTTAGAATTGCTTTTGAGGCGTTGCGTCATATGTATATTTTTGCGTTAAAATTGCAATGTGAAATTCGCATTGATAATTGAAATTGTTTGAGCAATAAATTTATGCTCATCTTATTAAAGATTTAATTTAATGCAAAATTTATGTATTTGCAAATGAAAATCATTACCTTTTCTGCACTTCTTCAAAAAAATTTTTGCATAGGTAAATTTTTTAAGAATTACATTTTTTTTATTTTATTGAAAAAAATTCTAAAAAATGGCTATATAATACAAACAACATACTATAAATGACTATAACTTGATGACAATTCATGATTAGTTTAGTATCGGAAAAAATGTAAAAATTAGGTTACTTCTATTAAGAGACCATTGTCGTTATTCATATTTTATCAACAGTAAAGAAATTATTTACCATAAAAAATTACAAGCTTTTTAAGTGCCAGTTTTTGGCGGTTTTTTTACTGTTATATAGTGTTTTTAGAATTCTGATATATTTTGACTTAAAAAAAATGGCAAATGATTTTTGGAAAGTTTTTTTTATTTTGCCTTTAGATGTTTTTTGTTTTAAATTATCTTAAGACTAGAGGATCCAAAATCTTCAAGTCAATTGGAATAGTTGTTTTGTCAGGCATTTTTTTTTAAATTGCCTACACAGGTAGACGAGCATTCGGGCCACCTAATGGGAAGTGGTCACCGACGCGCATAGACATTGGTACAAACTAGTGGTATCCCCAACGCGCTGCCTACCGTGAGTTATAAGGTGTTAAGTCTCGTTTACCCAGTAAATTCACTGGCTACGGTGCCCTTCAAACTGGAACACGGCAGTGTTTCCACCGGGGTGGTACCTACCCAGACGGTACCCTTTAAAAAGGGACCTACCACCAGTTAAGCTTGCTTTTTTCTTCGAGCGCAAACTTTCTTCAGAAAACACAAATTTGGATGATCCGCAACCTCACCCCTAAAGATTTACGTTTTTTCTTTTGAACCCCTACTTTGTATCCCAGAGGGAAAATTTGAGTTCAATCTGAATATGAGGTTAAAATCTTTATTTACTGTAGGTGCTATCACCCTGACTAAAAATTGAATTATTGAATAATCGTTAATTAAAATAACCATTAATTAATAAAAAACCACTTAATTAAGAATTACAAAATTTGGTATAAGCAATGTGACCTGTACAAATAATAAACATTGGCCCTGAAAGCATACACAGTTGACGCCAATTAAATTAGCCCCATTAGCAACTTATGCAGACTCGAACAATTTAAAATAAAACTTAAATTAAAATAACAAGACACACATACACACATGTACACTCCTAGCCACCAATGAAAACGATACGTAACCCTTGAGTTTTTATAGAAGGACATAACACGAATAGGACATAACTGATGAAAAAAATTTACACTCTGAATGATAAACATTACTGGCAATCACAGGACAGGCTTTGCGTAGTGTAATGCCGACGATAAATATAATTGTTACTTTGTATATTGTATATAAATTTTACTTTTATTTACGGTTGAAAAAAAAAAATAATTCGCCAAACGCTCCTATATCCTCTTGTTTATAAAAAATATATAAACCATAATCAAATCGATCCATCGAAATCGTTATTGTAATAGGAAGTAAAGGCAAAATACCATTTTAATATTTTTGTATCAAATCAACAGTTCAGTAAAAATTATATTTGATATTCGTTGTTATTATCATGAAATGGCGCAATTGTGTACTTGGTATATATCGTAAGGAGAGATAAAAGTGTTATCATTGGAATCGATAAATTAATTTTAAGCTGCTATTTAGATAGTAACATTCGAGTATCGCATTCGTATGTCTTCAAAACATATGTTATATCACTACATAGTATAAAACAAAGTCCCTTTCTCTATCCCTGTATCTCTATGTATGCTTATATCTTTCAAAATACGCAACGGATTTCGTGGCGGTTTTTTTATAGATAGAGTGATTGAAGAGGAAGGTTCATATGTGTAACACATGCTTTATATTGTAGGTAAATTTTCTATCAGCATAGCTTCCGTACGAAGCAGGATTTGTTCGCTAGTTTTAAAATATTTCACATACTAGCATTTTTTGATAATATTCTATTAATATTTTGCTATTTCACGACTGTTTCTATAATGGATTTTTTACTGTACTTTTATATCTTTTACCTCAATTTGACAATATTTATTACATGAAACATATAACACTATTTAATATACCTACTTTTAACATAAAAATAAATAAAATCACCTTAGGCAACACTACTTAAATTAACTGACTACTTCGACCCCAAAATACCCGGAGCGACATCTCAATGGCTCTTGGGGTAACAAAATTTATTCGTCCCATTTTTGTTTAGATGTTATATCATGCCTCCAAGGTATCATGTTTACACCTTACCATAAAGGAGCTGACAGAAATTGAATTTATGGTTCAACTTACTCTTTTATGCTTCAATAAATGTAGGTAAAAGGTTTTTTATTAACAAATAAAAGGAAAACAACGTTTTTAGAATTTTTCCATTTAAAAAGGCTTATATCTATACTGTGAGTAGCGTATACATGTACAATAATATAAAAAATATGCGCAATAAAAATCATGTATGTAATTTACAGTTCATACAATAAATTCCTACACTTTAAGGGTTACTTTTTATTTGATATAGAATCAAAACGAACAGAAATACGCCCTGCCAATTAAAAAAGCTAGTCATCACAAACTGCTGTCGTCTTTTATTTATTGATTAGCTTTATACTCTCATTACTTTTAAACATTTTTCTTTTAATATGGATGTATTAATAATTCATTAATTATGTGACAGCCGTGACATTGATGTCTACAACGTTAACAATATATTCTGTTAAATATTAGAAAGCAGTAACTTCCAGGTTTAGCACCAAATTTAATGTCCAAAATAATATTATAATTCTACATGAGAATTGAAATACAGGCTAGTAGACGAGGGTCGATAATTTTTAAAACCAAAAAAATAACAATAGCATGAAAGCCGTTACAAAAGATCGAGAATATAACAAAAATTAAAGGAAAAATAATTTACGGACGATCTGCGTAGGATCTAGGGACGTAAGGCCTTTTTTAATGGTAAAAAACCGTGTATCTCCATTTTTAGCAAAACTATAAGTCCTGTAGAAAAAATAAAACCACAAAGTTGTAGGTAATAAAGAGACCTACAACATCTTATTTTACTTTTAATATCAAAAAAACCCCTCAATTGAAATTTCTCGCATCAAAATATCAGCTTGTTTAAAAAGTCGGAAAGGTTTTTTTTGTGTCATTAAAATCGCTACCTTCTGATTACGTGAAAAATACATTGCTATAGTAAAAGTTCTGAGAAATAACTATTACTTGCTACGAAATATTAGGTAGAAAAACCTTCACCACTACTCTAGAAATTCTCAGGTTTAAAAGTTATCCTAAAATAGCATAAAATAGGTATTCAAATTCCAATCTTCGATATCCTAATCTAAGTCCCCACTGCATGCACTAAAACTATATATGTCCTCTTCTATGAATGTTTTAAATGTTTTTCGCCACAATAAAGTTATGTAACACTAAATATAACTGTGTTCTTACTTGTACCCTAAAGCGTATTTTATGGAAGGAAACAATTAAGCAAGCAAAACAATTAAATACATTCATATTTAATAAAATATATATTATTTTGAAGTTTTGATTATTACATATCTAGATATTTTTCACTCTGCGGTGGATCCTTTCATGACTTTGTTGTGTATTTTTATTTTATCGATGCATTCTAATAATAAAAGACTTCATATGATGTTAATGTATTCTAATTATACATTAACATCATATGAAGTCTTTTATTCATCTCTAATATGTATCCAAGTTTAAAGTATTTTTACGTTTATTATAAAAAATTCCATCCGAATCAGTCATCAAAGCTAAAGCAACTCTAGTAAGATTATAAATCAATAAATAATTACAGCTGGGTAATACCTACACTTTTTACCAATCAATTAATCGTTGAAATTAGGTGTATAATTGTCAGCAGGTATAATTTTTTTTCAATTATACTTAAACTTGCTACAACAAATTTTAATAGTTCATGAGAAGTTGATTAATTAATTAAGATACTGAACGGTATATCTTTATAACTATTACAAAGAATACCGTTTACAGTTTAAGCCTGGAATGAAAATTATCATATTTACTTTTAAAAATCCAGGGGACTTACTTTATAGCTCGATAACGTAAGTCCTACTCGATTGATTATGTTTAAAACATATCGGTTTAAAGAAAAATTGCGAATCAAACCGTTTATCTTAATCCGAAAAGTGCTAATTATCAACGGAGTACATATCAATAAACTGTGATTTAACAAAATATCGATTTCACTATATATGCATAATGCTAAAAAAGTGTACTTGTCGTTACTTTACTCTAATAAGGGATATATAATTCTTTGGTTATAAACTATAAACGTGATATTACCATTTAAATGATGTACATACAACTGTAGTTTGAACAAATTAGATTTAGAATAGACGTAAACAACGTAACGAATAGCATCGTGCGCATGATGGTGTTATTAGTCGACTGTCATTTTGTGATCTACATCTCAATGACAGTACATCACACTTAACGCTAGATGCAAAACTCAACTTCGTTGCCATGGAATACTTAGCTTACATCTATTCCAACGTTGGAGGCATTATTCATCATTTTTGATTAATGAAATTGTATTTTTTTTAAAGAAACTATGGACTAGACCAAGAAATATTGTTACGATTACTGAAAAATATGTTAAATACCAGAATGTGACTTAAACTAATCGTTTTATATTATCGGATATGCCAATATTTTGTTATAAAAGCGGAACACATCCTGATTTTTTTCGCGATGGTAAAAAAGTTTGAATTTCAAAACAAACATAACTTAACGTAGATGCTTTACAAATATTTGCATTTCCAGCTAGTGTTGTATTTTATTCATTCACATTCATCCAATTATTTTATTCCAAATTATAATTACACTTCTATTGACATCGATACCATTTATATCAATTAGTACAAACGATAGGTAGAAAACATTGCAATGTAATTTGTTTTTTTTTAATTTATATATTTTATTTACTTTTATTACGTTACATAATAAAAAAAATCCGTCTCGTAGAGAAGTATTGAATAATTTTACTACCTCGCTTTTCTAATTTCACAGCCGCAACGAACATAAAATAACATCGAGACCCGAATAATATCTGCAAAAAAAATTGAAAATGTAAATTATTAAAAAGGTGTTCTAGTTCACCCCGCAATTATTTATCTACATGCACGTTCTACCATACATTAGCATAATATAAGAGTGAATATAGACTTCGTAATCATAAACAAATAACGCTATATAACAAAATAAAACTAAAGATTTGTAATTCCATTTTAGAAAAAGTTTTAATTAAATAAGTATACTAAAATGTATTGGATTCGTCATTACTCGTTCTGAATATTTTAAATTTTACTTTTATCAAGGATATTTTGACTATATGTAGGAATTCGTAAGAATGCATTTAAAAAATCATAAAACAGCAGAAACTGATAAGTAATTCATAGCATGCATTAAGCCCCCAGATAAAAAAGAATGCCGATTGCCTTGTGACGCAATCTATGAAAAATGTTTTATAACAGTAATGCTACTTTATGATTGCATGTATTCACATGATTACTTTACATAACTTATCCACTTTTGCGGATTTACAGCGGTCACATATTTTTTTTATTATCGACGTTTCGAACATTTTTTGGCGTCCATGTTCAAGGGGTCTGCCCCATATCGTGGAATTCTATTTCATTACATCCATTAGGGGTTTTTTTGGACCGTATCCCAATGCGGGTCCAATGCGGGTTGGTGGGTGGACTGACTTTTTACATATCCATCCGACGCATGAATCATCTTACTTTTCAGGCAAGTAGGTGATATGCCCAAATTGCCATAACCAACAATAATAATAATAATAATTTTTACAATAAAATTTGTTGAGAACCGCACGATTCGAAATCACGACCTCCGGTTTCTAAAGCACACGCCCATACCACTAGGCTACAGAGGCAGTTAATTATGTTATTTCATTACAGTACCTTGGATTAATAATAAAATTTTGTTCGAGTTTTAATGGAGTTAGCTTCTAGTATATTCAAACTTGAACACCAGTTTTTTCTCTTTTCTCTTTTTCATTTATATAAATGATATGTTATTAATAAAAACGAAGAGATAGTATTGTTTGCTGATGATACTTCCTTAATTTTTAAAGTTGAATGACATACATCTATAAATGACGATGTAAATAATACTCTCTCTGAAGTGGCGCACTTGTTTAGTGTCAACAGCTTGCTACAAAACCAGAAGAAGACAAAATGTATTAATTTTATGACTCTAAATGTAAGACCGAGTAAATGTGAAGTGTTAATAGATGAAAAAGACGTTGTTGAGTCAATTGTGTTTCTGGAAATAACATAGATACCAGATTGCAGTGGGGCCCTCATATTAATAAACCAGCAGTATATAGCTGTCAAGAAAATCAGACAATTAACTGACGTAGAGACGGCCCGGTTAGTATACTTTAGCTATTTCCACAGTGTAATATCTTATGGCATTCTTCTGTGGTAAAGTGCGGCGGATACTAATATTATCTTTGTTCTCCAAAACGAGCTATTCGAGCGGTTTATAACCTGGGCCCCAAACAGTCCCTAAGAAAATTGTTCACAGAGATTAAAATACTAACCGTTGCTTTTCAACACATATTCGAAAACCTAATGTATGTGCAAAAATAGAAATACATAATTTAATTTTTCCAGCAACTAGACTGCGAAAAATAAGTAAATCTTTATGGGACAATGTATACGCTTTTACAACAAAATCCCAGTAAACGTTCAGAATTTAGCTGTAATAAATTTAAAAAGTAGTAAAGGAACGTTAATGTGTTAAAGGTTATTATAACATTAATGAATTTATAAATGATAACACAGCCTGGTAATGAAATGCTAGCTCCAGGCTTTTTAAATATAATATACGTATGATAGAACTATATGTAGCTCATAAGAAAATTTATATGTTTAATTGATTATTTTAAAAGATGACAAAATAGGCCCGCTGAGTTTATTTCGCCGGTTCTTTTTAGGTCGGAGGCGTCCTATTCCGAACCGGTAGTAGCGTCCTTGACAATCAATAAGCGAGTGTTACACTTCTATATTGAATAAAGATATTTGAATTTTACTTAAACCGACTGCCCCGTAAAACCACGCCTTACGAGAAACTGGATTATACGTACTGATTAGTTGTCAGTTAACTCAAAAGTTCTGACTTCCTAAAAGACTACTTAAAATGCACATAGGACCAACTCTTTACATGGATAACATTTCTTTTTGGCAAATAGAATGATCGGCCTATTTGTAATAAATATTTAGTAGAATGTGGTACTTATAACATAAATTTATGACATTATTCATAATCTTAAACATTTAAAAGGTCTACAGTATCGCTAAATCGATAAGAAAATTGTGTCTGCTTTTAAATTCTTAAATATTAAATAACTGTTAAGGTGATAGGTTAATGTAATCTCACCTTGCCTGGCCCCTATTTTTAGTTATTGTTTTTCACGTAATAAATATCCTAACCAAATGAAACACATTAAAGTTATTTCGATTTTTAAATCTGGCCGTATTATGGACCCCAATAATTTTAGACTTATTTATGTACTGACTCCATTAAGCAAAATTTTCCAAAAGTTAATCCTTAATTAATTAATGATACTTGTTGAACACTCATGGTTAAGACCAACTCAAGACCGTTTTACATTATCTTACTCTTCCTTTAAAATTGGACAATCGCAATTTAATCATTGTAATCAAACAGCTAGTTAAAAGTTTAAAGTAAATAATGAACCTGATCTTATTGTTATATTTTCATTGATTTCTTATCTGTCCTAAATTATTTCTGCTTTATTTTAAAACGGGAAAAAATATACCCGTGGTAAGTGGTGAAGTATTAAAATTTTGAGCGGTGTATAAATTCTACAGAATATGTGTGTTTTCTATTTATTAACGTTGATTTCTATTTTGATTTAGCGATTGTACCCTCTTACCAGATAACTAAAATAATGCATATAATGATCTCAAGTGGATCATTTTTGTTTTTACTTTACAATAATAGTCTTTGATGTAGAACTTTAGTGCCTTAAAATGTACGAACATTCAATTAGTACGTTGAGTAGAGTTGAGTTGTTTAGTTGATAAATTTACGGTATACTTCTAAATCTAAAAACTTTACACTATTATCAATATACAGATGATAGAAGTGAATTTAGAAACCAACCCCATCATAACGTAAGAATATTTAAAAACGCCTAATTGTATTGCCTAAAAAGGAAAAATTCGTATAGCTTATTTTAAAAAACGATGTAATATAATTTATAGATTACTTTAAAGTTTTTATTTTCATTTAATCGATTACAAATTGCTATATTCATCTATTGCTTTCAATACACAAATAGATTAAAATATTATCTTCTGGTATTTAGTTTATAAAAAATATTTTGTTATATAAGTCATAAGATAATTATTTCAGCATAATTAAGAAATAAATTTTACAGCGCTACTGAATCACTAATTCAAAATTCTCTTTAAAAAAACAAAGAACAGGATGCAGTAACGCAATGTCTGTAATTCAATTGTTCCGATAAGAAAGCAAGATTTACGTTAAGCGAAAGTTCCTAAAAGGCTAACGAATATCTTATCAAAGTTCTGAGACAAGAAATGTTTCATAGAAAAATAAAACATTCCCACGTACAAAGGACCGGCCACCTAACAGAATTTGCTTATTATCATTAGTTTATCTTATCCTTAAATGATATTTTTATAGTATTTATAGATATACCGATCAAATTACTGTGTTTAAAACTTGGTTATACTCATTTGAAATAGGAAGTATTGTATGAGATACACATATTTACGGAAAAAATATGGGAATAATCAAATTAACTCTGATCTTAATTTTGTGCACAACAGTGATAAGTGAAGATTGCGTAACGTATTCATTTGAAAATGATTTCGAAAATCTTTTCTCTAACGAAATAGGTGTGTGTACCGCAATGATGATGTGGAATTTGGAGAATTACTCCGATATCCAGTTGGACAGTCCAGACACTCTGAGCACAAAATTTATTTCTCCTGATACTCTGCTTAGTTGCGTGTCATCATTTACCTTTCCAATGACCGCCGGAGGAATGGTTGAAGTGAATTTGTATATGTCCCCAATATCACAAGCCGACCAGATATCTATTGTCGTGAATGAAGTAGTTCCAGGTGGAGTAGACGCCTCCGTTGGCAACACTGGAATTTCTGCAATGACACCGAGCTTCGTGAGTGGGTGGCATTCCTTGAATGTAAATCTGACTGGATCTGGAACTTTTGACGGATATGTAAGTACAGGAATATATTTTTTTAACAACCAAACGACAACAGTGCATTATCAATATCTAACCTTATTATTTACTATTGTAACTATTAGATTAGGATTAGGCAAAATTTACAAACGTATTGCCCTGTGTTATGACTGAGTAATAAAAGGCAAATAGACGAGGTAAAATTATGAACGCAACTTCGGGTAAAAAATCCAGTACCAGCTTTATCAATTCGTGAAGTTAGGATTTTCTAATGCACATAACATAGAACAGCTAAAAAGAAATATAATCAGAAAGAAATGTAATGGGAGAAAACTTTTTCAGACACACCTTAGGTAGTACAGAAGGTAATGTTAATTGTTTGATTGTTATCTCTGTTTTCTGTATCTAAAATGAATTCATAGGGAAGTAAACTGCTTGTAAGGAATAGCATTCCTTTCAATCCAAGGAAGAA
This sequence comes from Lamproptera curius, assembly GCA_029286875.1. NCBI lineage: Eukaryota > Metazoa > Arthropoda > Insecta > Lepidoptera > Papilionidae > Lamproptera > Lamproptera curius. Next base: position 64,907 of record JAGSMT010000219.1, read on the forward strand.
ATATTATTTTCAACTGCCGAAATAAAATATCAAACACTGTCATGCTGGTTAGGAATTAAATTGAGAGTGGAATATTTTTTTTCTAAGCAGCAAGCGGTAGTAGGTTTACAAAAGGTTGCAAGAGCGTTTCCATTGGGACAATGGAAACGCTCTTGCAACCTTTTCAACAAACTGCAGGATAGAAAATAATGACGGTTTTAGTTAGCATGCTTACACATACACATCATATCACATATCTACATATTCAAGACCCTGACGTCTTGAATATGTAAGCATTACCCCACATAAAAGGGTAGTGTAAAAAACTTAATCCTAAAGTTAAAAATTACCAGCAGTGGAAAAATCAAATTAGTAACATGTTAAAGTCACTAGTGAAAAATGAAATCTTTGATACTACCGATCTGTCCAACAGTTCAAACAAATTACCTTAAAAGATATTTTCACTATCCATCCAGATTAATTGTATTGATAAAAGGACGACTTCTAAGGTAATTTGAAGTCGTTTTATACTACCGCTGAAGGTGTTATTGATAACCATTTACAGACTTTATATATGTTTGTTTAAGTTGGATAGCATTGTACGAGCGATATGATAATTACCCTGTCCTAATTAACTTATAATAAAAGATAAGGTTTTTATTTCTGCTTATTTCAAACTAATGAACTTCAGAACGTAAAACGACGGTTTTTATCACTACGAAATTAAAATAGTTATTAAAAAAGCCGTAATATTTAATTAAACACCTGCGTAATAGTCTCTGATAAGTAGTTTTAATGTGTCGTGGCAATGTGTGAAATGGCAACGAAGTTATACTAGTTTATTTATTTATTTATGATAGAAGCAATTAAAAAAAATTATTTTAGATTTTTGTTTTTGAAGCCATTCACACGCATTTTCTTAAATTAGTACAGTGTCGATTTATAGTTTTGGTTTATGAATACGGACTAAAATTTCGAAAGATTTTAGTTAATTTTAGTGTGTTTCAATTGATACAACGCAATATAATTGTTTCCTTTTTTACTTTTTTTGTTATGAAGGAGAATAACAAGTGAAATTTAAAAAAAAATGTATCACTGATTTTAATCGGCGTACAACTATTTTGCCCAATATAAACGGGTAACAACGTGCTCTCTGCACGACATTGCCGCGCGATTTTTGCTACTGAATTTTAAATTACCAATAACTTTAAAGGTATTCGTTTAATCAAAATGTCGTATATGACACGTTTTATATATAGAGATTGAATTTCTTTTATTTGAACTTGCGCTGTATAACTTTAAACGAGCTTTGAATATGCCCAATTTTTAAAATTGATCAACATTACTATAACCCACAAGTTATTATTAAAACATAGATGACTATATTAAAAGATATTATTAACATATGCTTTCATGGATTTTATTGCGGACCAAATTTAAAAAAACATACGCTCCGAATTGAGTACCTTCGTCTTTTGGGAAGTCCGTCAAAATAACATATGTATTTGTGGCTTAATAATTTTAACTATGTATATGATATGTATTTTTTATTTTTTATCCTTTTATCCTTTTCTCCTTAGTTTGTATATATTGATATAATGTCGAATAGCGTTTTATCGGTTCTTCAATGGTTTGAAAAATTTATGATAATGCTGTTTGTTTGCTGACCAAGTTTCTATTAGTTTCTTCACGAGGAGGACCGCCCACATATCATCATCATCATCATCATCATAAGCAGCCTCTATCAGTCCACTGCTGGACATATGCCTTTCTCAATGAAAGCCAAGACATACTGAGATAAAACTAAGTAAAACCTGTATAAACGCAACTAAAACTCTTGCTTGACCAATACTGTGAGTATTGTAATTTAACAAAAAATTTAACAAACGTAACAAACGTTTTGAAAAAAAAAAAAAAAACTTTTTTCAATTTATGATTACGTCTGAGAATTTATATTTGAATCATCTTAAAAAACTACAGCTAATACAAATTAGGCTCTAAATTGATGTTAACAATTGTAAACAATGGCAAGGAATGGGATTATACAATAAGCTTGATGAATGGGCACCGAGGTGATTCATTGATTGAACATCGACTTTTTAAGAAAATTACATCGCCGCATCGTTGCTTTTGGCTGCTTATTCGAATAAATTATGTCTTATTAGCCATATTTGGCTAGACTATATATCCGTAAATATATTAACATCAATTTCTAATTCACAGATTAAATAGCAGATCTGTTTTATTTAAATTTACACAAAATCTATATATTCTAAGACGAGAAAATATTTGCTGTTAAGGCCATCAAATAATAAATAGAAATAGTTAGATACTTTGCAACTAAAAATTATCATTCCACAGATTTACTAAAATAGATAACCCTATTATCAAGTCCACCTTATATAAAACTCTTTAACTTCTTTAAACAAATAAATAAAAACAAAATTTTATATAATTGAAAAATACTAGACGAATAGATTACCCAAATATTTCTCCGATTAAATTAATATGTGCAATATATATAACTGCCTCCGTAGCCTAGTGGTGTAGGCGTGTGCCTTAGAAACTGGAGGTCGTGGGTTCCAATCCTGCGGGACTCAACAAATTTTCATTGTTGTTTCCTAGTTGGTTAGGGCAATTTGGGCCGATCACCCAATTGTCTGAAAAGTAAGATGATCCATGCGTCGGATGGGCATGTAAAAAGTCGGTCCACCCACCAACCCGCATTGGACCAGCGTGGTGGGATACGGTCCAAAAATCCCCTAATGGATGGAGGCGTATTAGGGGAGGCCTATGTCCAGCAGTGGACTATCACAGGCTGATGATGAATATACCCGCATTTACCGAGGGAACTAAAATTTATACCTTCTTTAATTACTAGACTGCTTTAATTTTCTTAGAATTGCTGTAAAATATGCCAACTCAGAAGTGTTTATCAATTGGTTGATAATGAGTACAACGCAACACGTACTTGGAATAAAATACAAATTTAATGATAATTTTAAATACATTTTATCTGTTGTCAGTATTACAGATTTAACTAGTATTGTTTTTTTCATTAAAATAGTATTTTAATTAGAAGTTATTTTAGTTAAAAATGTTCGGTATACGAATTACTATATTTTACTCCCTTTTAAATAAACACGGGCAATTAGAAGTTTTTACAAATAATACTTTTAAGTTCTTGTTACGATCTCCTATTATTTTAGTAACTTAATGTAAATTTTATTGGCTTCCAGGTGACTCTCATGGGAATTGCAGCAGCCGGCTCAACGGTTCTTGTAGATTCATTTCGCTACATCCCACCAGGAATCGATGAGAGTTTTTGTCAAATTTATACCGAAGAAATTATTGTAACAACAACAACACTACCCGTTTCCACCGTATCGGGAACAATAACAACAAGTGAAATTACTTCTTCAACTCTTACTGAAATAACAACTACTAACCAGTCAGAAGAATCGCAAGTAACTGAGGAAGAAGTTGATGTCACTTATACAACAATTACTTATGAAACACTTGCAGATACAACATCTGAATTCGTTTCTGAACCAACGACTTCTTCTAGTTCTACGTTAACCAGTATAGATTTAAATACAGAAACATCAGCTCCTACACAGGATATAACTACCTTAGAAACAAGCACACAAGGTACATATTCTACTCAATATACTGAAACTGATTGGTTGACTACATTTCCAGAAGATGTTATTTCAACAATCACTACAAATACTGATGAAACATCTTATAATGATGTGACACTTTCAAGTACTTTTCAAACTGATGCATATTCAACAGAATCGTCGTTTACGGAAACGACAACCCAACAAAGCACATATAATAATACTGATAGTACAGAAATTACTTCTAATACAGAAACAACGACAAGAAGTAGTACTTACCAGCAGTCGACCACGTCTGAAGGAGAGTATACTACAGTTTTTATACCAACTACCTTCACTACTGAAACTAGCGATCAATATTCTACACAGTCAACAATACCTGGTACAGTAACAACAACAGAATTTCGAACCACTGATTATGAAAACTTTACCACCTACCTGACCGATGAAACAATTATCACCCAACCTTCAACGACTACTAGCGACGACATTACAGAAAGCACAAGTATATATGTCACATCTACCACTACACAAGCAAATAACACTGAAACAACCACTCCTGCATCAGTTATCACTACAGCCATATTTCCTGATTTCACCACAGAGGAAGTCACTATTACAATGACAACCGATTTAAATAGTTCAACATATGAAACTACCGATTCCGGTTCTAGCACAGATTATACAACGCAAACAGTTTTTACTACTAAAACTGACACAAGCGAAACATCTTCGACCATCCAAACTGAAATCACTCATCCAGCAGAGAGTAGTACATCATTCCAACCTACGGCCGAAAATGAACCTACAACGAACCCAACAGAATATCCGATAATAGATGATTCTGTTGACAATGGTTTCTGGACGCCATTAACGATAAGTATGGTGGTAATATCATCAATTGTCCTTTAATATTAATAGCATTACTTTCTTATGAATTGGGTAAATGTAGTGCATTTAAAAAATCTTCGCTAGAAGTATTTGAAGATTATGACAACCTTCCAAAAACAATTACTGTTCCTAGAGTCACGAAAATGCTTGCCGAACCTTATAATTTTAATAAAACTATTCCAGTTTAAATTACAAATCAAACTTATGATAAATACTTAGCTGTGTATTCTCAATAAGCTTTACATGATACTTTTTGTGTGTAAACTATTTTTGTCTACTGTGCTCGCAACTCAAAATTTTATCCGTAAAGCCAGATTAATAAGCATAATAAAAGGTTTGTAACTGAAGAATACAATTTTGTTTATAAAGTAACAAAATTTAAAATGATGTGCCTTTTTATACCTAATTTGTCTCGAATATTATATATGTAAGTTATGAAATAGAAGGATATCTTGAAATTTCGGAAAAACCGTATAAAATATCTTTTAGAATAATTATCAATAATTATAAAATAAGTGTTTCGTAATCCATAAAGTCCTAAATAGCTGTTACCAGAGACATTAATGGTTGACATAATTTGATAGCTTATTTATGATTTATAATAAAATAAGACATTTAACTGCATACGCACTACTTAAATGTAATTATTTATACAAAAGTTATCGTAATATGTTCGAGATATAACAATAAAAATCTGGAAGATAAAGACATATGATATGTACATATGTATGTATCAGCATTGTCGGAGAATGACTCACGTACGTTCACTCACGCACGTTTGCAAACTAATAATCCGTTTGGACTCAAATTTTCATTCTTGGATACTAAGTGGGGGTATAGCTAGTAATATAACTAATCTAACTAAATAATCCCTTCCTCCCTCATACGGATTTTCCAACCGATAATTACGGTTTTTTTTTAAATATTGATAAAGACAACATTTACCTCTAAAACCTTCCTTGTGTTTTTTACGTAGGTGGAGCCATTTTCGAGTCAAAAACGCATTGAAAGTCGTACTTACTTAAAAGATTTTATTTTATTAAATTTCGTTTAGAAATTGGTCTTTAAAATTACTATTTTTAGGAAATTGTATAGTATAACTAAAAGAAGCATTTTCAAGTTAATACTAAATGGTCGGAAAACTAAAAATTTGGGAATAGGTTAAAATAGTACAACGGATTTATGTGAACTTTTTAGCTAAGATACTCCCATTTCGCATATCAGAAGGAAAATTTGAGACCAAACTGACTAGGACTTAAAATCTTTGTTTACAGCACTAATAAGCTAATAATAATGTTATAGCGTGTTTTTGAGCTGCCTGTTAAGTATATATATGTTTTGCACTTATACATGCTACCGTTGTTGTACCTTTTATATTTAGACGAAAAGAAAAAATTGTGTCCAGTCATTTGTGTACTTAATATTATTATTTAAGGAAAAGTGTTGAAACCGTATCAATTGAAAATCAGCTTTCGAGCATTTAACTTCCACGACCTAAATAGGACCCATTGAACGAAATCTTTGGAAAGACTAGATATCGAAATATTTGGACAGGAAAACAACTTAGGAGACTGTATAGAAATTAAGTTGTAAGCTTAATTATATGTAATAAATACTAATCAAAGATATCGATGTTTTTAATTACTAAACACTACATGGCGCAGACTAAGTGATCCGTAAATAACACAGAAAAAATAGATATACTGAAGTTTTAATGGCGAGCATTATGTTATATTACATATTTAATATTACGCTTAAATTAATGCAAGCTTCCTTGCAACTGGTTTCACAAAAGATAGACTATCACTATACACTTACCCGTCCTCGATACTTTCCCAAGTGCATCTATAGCCGGTTAATTAAGGCTGCTGGGAGTATCTTTTACGGCCGGACTTACTACCTAATACATCTGAGTTACTACTACGACAAAGTAGGAATTTATCGATGGAGGAGATCGGCATCTACATTAACTAGTATCTATACTGAAAAACAGTAAATTGGCTCTATATTTCTACAACCCAAAGGAGTCAACAAAATGTATAAGACGGATACATATGAGGAAAATTACGCCCTTCAACGACTATCAAATATGGTCTTGATAATTGAAACCAGTATTGTTCATGCCTACCAGACTTATCGTTCGATCTTACCTTTAACTTACAGCATTGTTATCCAACACTGTAATAAGTTTCCATTTATATAAATAAGCTTAAAAAGTATCTTATTTTACTCCATAGATTTCAAGCATAAAAAAATTATAAACAAAATATCAATCGTTTTAATAGTCTATTGAAAATTTTACCGGTGGTAGGTCCCCTTTTTACGAGGAACCGTCTGTGTGGGTCCACCGTGGTGCCTATTTCTACCGCAAAGCAGTAGTGTGAAAACATTAATGTGTTCCGGTTTGAAGGGCACCGTAGCCAGCGTGATGGTGATACCTATACGACGTCGGTAACCACTTTCCATCAGGTGGCCCCGACTGCTCGTCTGCCTGTGTATGCAATAAGAACAAAAAAAATGGTAGAACTTACGGAACGAATATTGCATTAGAAAGAGGATGCAATTTTATTTTTGCGATATGTGTGGGTGGTCAATAGAAGCTTAACTTCAAGTACGTGGGGTCGCCACCCTCGTCCTATGGCCACCATGTTGAAAAAGGGGTGAATACGCTTTTTTCGCGAAATCTCGGAACCCATAGTGGGTTATGCACAAATTTTGTTAAATAATTTGCCAAATAAATTGTTTTGCAAGAAGGAAAAAAAATGCAAACATTTGGGTACCAATACAAGTTTTCAAATCTTCAGCACCCCCCGATTTCTTGAATTTAATTTTCTGCAGATGCTAGGGAAACTGTAAAAGCATGTGTAACTGCATAAAAGTAGGCCTGTAATGCTCTACAGTACGCTTCCATTGTTCTGGCGAAACATGTATCAACTTTGTGGAAATATTAAAGTTAATAGAATAAAATTAATTTAAATATGAATTTCGAACAATGGCTCGAATTTTAACTCCTCTAATTCCTTAAACTTTCACATTTAACGTTGACTTAGATTGAGCATTGACAAACCCAGTCAACTGTGGAGCGCTGCAACAGCGTTTTCAAAGTCAAAGTCAAAGTCAAAATCATTTATTCAATTTAGGTTCTACTGAGCACTTATGAATGTCAAAAATTATCCTTTTACCATCGGTTAACAAACTCAGACCCGTCCATAGAAGAACCGGCAAGAAACTCTGCGGCCTTTTTTTAAAAAATATATTAGTATTTACAAAATTTGACCAATACATTTTTTTATTTAAGTTACCAGGGGGTTTGCAAGCGCAGAATAAAAAATATTTCCACACATCTTGGTCCTCAATATAATTTATAACAGAATAGTAGGCTTTTTCTATAAGCGTTGTTTTGACAACTTTACGAAAGCTCGAATCATTCAGTTGCGTTTGGCAGGCATTTAATTTATTATACATTCTTATACTATTATACATGAAAGTTTTTTTGGTTCGGGTCAGTCTAAATCTGGGTAGCTCTGCTGGTAGCAGGGCTCAATTCGACCCCTGTTCGATGAAAAACATTAAAAAAATCACAAAGGTAAATTTATGTCAAAAGATTATTTAATATTGGTCTGAAGAATTTTTTATAGAATGTATAATAAAAAAGGGAGGTAGCGAAAAAGAAATTTTTTATAAAAGTTTTCTCACCTTTTTGCTTGGGCAAAAAGTTTTTGGAACATATATTTTTTTTTTCAAAACTATTTGCTACAAATTGAGTTACAATTTTTTTGCAAGCCGCATAGGCATTGCGAAAAAAGTGCTTTTATTTTAAGATGGTGACCCACAAAACTTGAGGTTAAGCTTCTATTGACCCCAGACATATCCCAAAAATAAAATTGGGTCCTCTAAAAAATTGCAAGTGACACATATAAATAAACTTCACCTACTTTTTATTTAAATTTTTTAAAAATTCAATTATTTAATTTAAAAAGAATAGAACATTTCAAATTTATAGCCGATGGCGAAGCTCGAAAGATGTCGAAGCTCAGGAACAGTTCTGGCTCGATTATTTCTTCCAAGTCTAAGATCTTATCCGAGATTGAGAATTTCTGTGTCAAATTATACTCGTCACAGGCTCCTCAACCTGATTACCGGGTTAACGAGTCACGTACTAGTCCGACTCGGCATCTCTCTGGTGAGCTTTGATGAGGTTATTCTGGCTTTAAAGCAGCTCAATGGGGGATGATCTCCTAGAAAGGATGGAGTTGCGACCGAACTGCTTAAAGCAGGAGACAACCCTGTTTCAAGTGAGTTACAAACGTTTTTCAAATCAACAGTCAACAGGGTATTTCTCCCAAGGCGTGGCTTAAAAGTGAGGTCATTCTGTTTTCTTAAGAAGGGTGACAATACGCAGGGTATTGTCACCCTTCTAAGAATTACCGACCGATCTCACTTTAAAGCCACATATACAAGCTGTTCTCGAGAGTCATCACGAATCTCCTCATCAACAACCTTGATAGATTTCAGCCACTGACTTCAGGCAGGCTAAATTTCGCAGAGAATTTAGCACCTTATATCATATCTTCACCATAAGGCAAGTTGTACAATAGACCTATGAGTACAATCAGCCACTGTACTTTGCTTTTGTGAATTTCATCAAGGATTGAGACAGGGTTGTCATATCTCCGAAACTGTTCACTAATGCATTGGAAGACGTCTTTAAGACCCTAGATTGGACTGGAAGTGGCATAAACATTAACGGCGAGTATCTTTCACATCTCCGTTTCGCTGATATCGTTATTTTCGCCGAGTCGATGGGATGCTTGCAGGAGATGTTGCACAGCTTAAATGAATCGTCCCGACGTATCGGACTCGGGATAAACTTGGAAGAGACGAAAGTCATGTTCAACGAACACGTTCTCCCGAGTCCGGTCAATGTCGATGGTTTTGGGAAGACACAGCTTCGAGAGACAAGCCGATAGGAGAATTATGTTGGGCTGGGCAGCATTTAGGAAGCTAAACCACATTCTCACGTGGTCTATACCGCAGAGTCTAAAGATGAAAGTTTTTAACAAAGGCATACTCCCTGTGATGGCATACGGGGCAGATACGTGGCCTCTGAATATCCGACTGGTCCACAAGTTTGGCGTACCTCAAGGTGCTATGAACGCGCTATGCTTGGAGTATCTTTGTCGGATAATTTGTAATGAATTCGTAATGAAGGCCTATGTCTAGCAGTGGATTGATAGGGCTGATTATGATAATTATAAAGATGAAACGATGTATAAGCATTATAATTCAGTTGAATATAATATAAACATCCACTTTTCTCTTACAGTATAGAGAGATACATAATTTTATTAAGTTATAAGTAATTTTTAAATATATCCTATTAGAAGTAATTTTAGCTTCAGAAAAATATTTCGAACGCCTGCGAATATAATAGCTCATATTTTGAAACTTTTTATTCCTTTACCGAAGCTTCCTGTTAAATTACGTCTATACATAATATTAACGTCCTATTTTCAAAAACCATTTCAAACATTAAATTATACGATCTGAAAGTATATTAATATATATGTTGATTATTCATACAGAGAAATCTTTGCTAAGCATATTTAAGTAGGCATAATAGAACCATTTGATAAGCCAATATATTTTATAAAATGTACAAAATGTATTAGCAAAATGTATAAATAATTTAGATACTAGAGAGGACAAAGGTTTAATTTGTATAGTTTTAATGGATTTGATTGAGACTGTTTTTATGCATGTAATAAAAAAATTATCAACATAAAAACGTTAAATTTTAATTGTAAAATGTATCAATAAAGCGTTTATATGATACTGAGCAAGGATTACCTTTGTCTATGCTTTTAATCTGTCCTTAATCACTCTTAAAAGTAATTAAAAAACTGTTTAAGTCATTTAAATATTTTTAAATCGTGTTTTCACGTTAACAATCAAAACATTGAGATAAACTCTGTAAATTGTTAAACACCTACAGACGTCAGGGGATACAATAAACAAAAGCCTTTCTGTCCCATGGGTCACTATCTAGCTTTTGTACCGGTTAAAACAACGAGGTGAAATGTTACGTCTCGTTTATGCTATAAACAGTATAGTGGAAATAGGCACCGCGCTGGTACTAGATTTTCCCTTTAAAAGGAGACATACCGCCTTGCTTTATTCATCTATTTTAACATAAGTAATTAGAAAATAAATGGACAAAAGTCTTAGCTCTTATTAATACTATAAAAGCCTTCTTATTAAACGTCATTACGAATATATTTACTTTTATACCACCAGGTTGTATTAATGCGAATAATTGATTCATATATCATGTATATATAAAGTAAAAATCATGTTTATATACATACATCTGTGTATGTATATAAACATGATTTTCCTCAATAGTAGATGATTGATGTTTTATACTCGCATTTATGTCATACAGTCTTTGCATTAATCAAAAAGCATGAATATAGGATTATAATATATAACGTATAATAATATAATACTTTATGAGCTATTAAAAGCTAAGGCTTCGATTGTGATTACATCAATTGTTATTGTTTAAAAAAAACCGCCTCAATAGTAGATTATTGATGATTGATCAAATTCTCACAGCGATATTGCTATCTAGATCATAACGAACCGCTGATAAAATAATCAAACACCGTAATTGTATTTCTTTGGCCCGTACTCGTCTATACATTATATGGCTATCTATTAGTAAACTTGTCTCATAAAAATTCCCATTGTCATAGAGAGCACACGTCAATATGTATTTTAAGTTTAGTGACTAAAAAATCACAGGGTGAAATGTTTTGAGTAGTGCATAGTAAAAGTTAAATCAGTTTTAAAATAGAAAGTGCGTGTGATATTGTGATATATCGAAATGTACTATCATTTTGATCAACGTTATTATCTTAAACACAGTAAAATATTTAGTTCACGCATAGATTTATCTTAAATCAAAAGACCTACAAGTATACGAGATTCACAATGATAAGAATTAAGTGTTTAGTTACGATTTTGTTTATGTATTGTACATTAGTGCTGTGTGAAAAATGTACATCATACAATTTTGAAAATGATTTTGAAAATCTTTTCACGGATGATAAAGGAGTTTGCACTAACATGATGATGTGGAATATTGGAAATTACGAATCCATTTCCGTACCAAGTCCTCATCCAAAGAGTTTTACGTTCATAACTCCAAATACCGTGTTAAGCTGCATTTCATCATTTACATTCATTGCAACCTCTGGAGGACTAGTAGAAACATATATTTATATGGAATCTCACTCTCCAATGGATCAAATATCAATAGTAGTAAATGAAATAGTACCAGGAGGAAACGACGCGGCAGTTGGCACAACTATGCTGTCGTCTTTGGAGCCAAACTATGTTGACGGATGGCATACGTTATCGATTACTTTAACTGGACGAGGGACCTTTGATGCCTTTGTAAGTTCATGTAATCTTATCAAAGGAATATAGGAAATTTATAAATTTTGTAAATCTATAAAAAACATATATTTCCTTTTTTTCAGTCTTTTTTATTATATTTTATTTTATGATTTCCAGATAACATTTCTGGGCTTGTCAGGACCGAATTCGATGGTTATTATTGATTCATTTCGCTATATACCACCTTTGTTACCACCCGAAATGTGCGAATTGTATGAAATAGCTGCAACAACAACTTTGTCAACCACAGATTTTACAATTTTCACTACCCAGTCAACAGAAATAGGTTTAGGAACGACAAATACCTTAATAACGGCCTCGGTCACAGAAGAAAACTACACAGCTAACTCTTCTCCTTCAGAAACTAGTAGCACTCTCACCACAATTATTTGGACGACAACAGGCGATGAAGAAACTTTACCATCAATTTTTAATACAACAACATCAACTTTATATATAACTGATACCACAACTGAAACATCTCAAACAATAGGAAGTAGCACGGAGAATGACGTGCCGTCATCTGAAAGCACATCATCAACTTCTGTTTTCAACACAGAACAGTCGTCTACTCAAACATCATATACCACGGTTGCTTTAACCGAAAATACTTCTATACCCATTGTCACCACAACTCTAGAGATTGTAACAGAAACAACAAATACGATAACAACTGAACAAGAAACAATAAGCGATACCACAATTACGCAAAATGTGACAGTTGTGCCCTCTACTACAACAACTCACAATGAAGATACTGATATAAATACAACCACACAAACAACAACAATTGATTTCCAAACATTGACAACGCAAAATGATTCTAACACCGAATCCACAGCTCAAAGTACAACTGCTAACCTGAGTACAATTTCTAGTACTTATTTTTATACTGTTAGCACTACAAATGCAACTAATACCTTAAGTACATTGTTAATGACTACTGAAACAATTTCAAGTACGTATAACGATAATGTTGAAACAACATCCCCAATAACAGACTCTGAACAAACTACGAATATTAATGAAATAAGCACAGAACATGCACAAACTGAAACAAGTCCTAGTTCACCTACTACAAATACGCAAACAAGTTCATTTCCAGAAAATACATTTATTACAAATACTGAAATCATTAATACGGGATCCACGATACATGAAATTAATGAAACAAGTACAATTGCTACTACAACAGATCTCTTAGATACAAGTACAACAGAAGGAAGTACACTCTCAACTACGTTTACTTCTGATCACACTATGTCTGAAGTCACAGTTGAAATGACAACCGACTCAGCACATTCAAATACTGCAACCGGAACACAGTACACAATATCAAGTACGGAAAGTTCTTATCCGGATACAGATACAACAAATACAGCATCAACAACATCAGGAGTAGGTTTGAGTACAGGGTATACAACTAGTACTGATATTTTTAGCACTTCAGAAATCTTAGACTTAACTAGTACAACAACTCCAACAGAAGCCAATTTGCACACCAGTACGATAAATACTTCTCAACAAATAACGGAAGAAGATTTAAATACCGTTAATACGACACCATTTACATTGTCTACAATAATGACAAACTTAACGGAAATTCCCTTTGAGACCACGACTGAATATTTATACACCACTACTACACTAAGCACACAGTTTACAACAGATGAAACGGACTCAAACTTGAGTACAGATCTATTGGGCACAGAAAGTACGTCAGAGATGTTATCTACTTTAGGAACTACTTCAATTGGGGAAATTACTAACTCAATTACAACTTTTGCCACTGAAATAACAAATACAGAGTCAGTAAATTCGCAGAGTACATCAAGTACAAAAAATACATCTGAATTTGAAGAACCAAGCACAATCGCTATCAGTACTGAAACAAGTATAAGTGGTGGTGGTACTGAAATAAGTACTTTTAGCCCAACAACAGAACTTTATGAAATAACTTCCACTATGACCTCGGGAACCCAAAACACTTCGTCAGATTTCGATTTTACAAGCTTATTTACGAACACTTACAATACTGAGTGGATTAGTATTACAACCCCAACATCGCAAAGTATAACGTATTCGGACGTTACATCAAGTTCCGACACCACAAGTGAACTTTACAGTTCCACGGCGATGGTAAGCACTCCTACAATACTACTTACATCCGAAGAAGTTTCTTCTATCGTAACGAACTCAGATTCTGTAACAGACAATACCACCTCATTTACTACTGAACAGATATCTACTGTTTTGGAAACTTCAGCACAGACTGTTACGCATATTACATCGTCAACTGAAATCTCTACAGTAGGAATAGCTACTACTACGACTGATGCCATTTCTACAAATACAGCCGCCACAACCCCGGTTGTATTTACTGATTTCACGACTACAACCGATGATGAAGCAATAACGCAATCCACAACCAGCAGTTTAAAAACAAGTACAGTACAAGAAGTATTAACTGATTCAACCATAGAATTCAGTTCGACAAGCTTAATTTCAACAACATCACTGGCGACTTATACCACAGAAATCGCTGAAGTTGAAGAAGTGACTTTGAGTACCATAACTGAAAACATTTCTAGCCAGTATACGATGCCGGATGATACGATTACTTCTGAAAATGATAACATCACTGGTAATATTCCTGATTTTATTTTTTGAATATCAGTTTTTAATCATTGCATTTAACACATTGCTTTAAATTTTTAAAACACAACAAACGAAACGCCGCCCATTTATTATTAGAATTTATTTATTCCTTCCATTTATAACCTTCCATTTATTTATTACAAATTTCATTTCATGTTTTTATTTTACAATGATTAACTAGTTGCGTTTACTAGAATAGAGTGTCTGGAATAGTCTTGTTACAGTATATTTTACTATTCTTTAAATTTGCAAGAAAAAAACCAACAATTAGATAATTTTATTGTCATGCATTTACTAAAAAAACGTTTGAAATTTCAATTATAAGAATTTACATAATTGTATAAATTTGTTTTTATTATTGAACTTATTCATAAATATACATGAATGTAATATAAATAATAAATTGATCAATATGATAAAAATATATTTGAGGTTTCCGCAAGTTTCCTACGCTTATGATATAATTGTAATTTTAATTTCAACATTCACTCCTTAATACTAATAAGCGTTTTGGGTTCAATGTTTTGTGTGTTTTATGTTGCCGTAGATGTGTTAATTACCATACCAAAAAATATTTTATATTGTCTAGATAAAACAACAGCCGTTGAGTCTACCAATGAGTTCTGGACGACGGCCACTTACATCGCTACACTTAGCACTATATCGAGCGAACCTTTACCTACAGGAGAAGACAGCTACGTTTCAACAGAATACACTACCTTCAAGATACCGACGCCTACACTACCCACTACGGAAATTCCCTTAGACGAGAACAATAACAACATTTGGAATGCTCTGACAATTACAATGTTAGTCTTAGCATTCATCATACTTATCGTTTTAATTAGTATATGTTTTTATATAATCGGTAAAAGAAGAGCTAAACGTAAGTTAACACAGGACTTTGAGGCTCTCGTCGATTTCGAAGAGCTTCCACAATCAATCGTTATACCTAGAGCCAGAATAAAGTACACTGAATCCGGCCCTAGAAATTTCATATAGATCAAAACATTTAATTTGTACATACTTTACATTAAACAACAACAACTTGTTGATCTCAGGCAAGTTTAGGCGGTAAATTATCTATAAAACTAAAATAAACAGTCAAACTAATTCAGAATAAATTTTATATCTCCCAAAAAATATGACTTTATATTTACTACATAAGGTGAAAAACAACATGAGGTGTGGGACCTATGTCATTAACCAAAAATGTATTAAAACTAACAACCCTCTGACTTAACCACATACGAATATAAAAATCAAGGAATCCTTAAAGTAGACCTTATAAATATAATTATATGGATATTATTACAAGAAAGACTATGAATTTTTTTCTACTTATCTATTGTATATTAATTTATCTATGTAACTACCTAATAATATTAGACTTATCACACAAGCAGAATGATTTAATTATCCCTACTTTAATGAGAATTAGTTCTAATTTCAATGAGTTTAGACATACTTTTTAATGTAGAAAAAATAAATCAGAATTTCGAAGGGATTAAATGGATTAACACATTTCAATTGATAATCCTTAATATTGATAAAGTTATCATAGTTAAATACCTACGTGGGTTTGATATGTTACCATTCGTTTCATTTTAGTAAACAAAATTGTCATTTTTAATATTTTTCCAAGATTCTTAACATTTTAGGGCGAGTGAATAGATTAAGTTATATTAACGGTGAAACTAGATTGAGATTTTGGCAAGCTAAAAAAATATTTTAATTTATGCCATAAAATTATTAATAATTAAAAATCGTGTTACCAAATATCAATGTTCTTATGAAATTGTTTTGTATATATTTAAATCAAACGTAATATTTTTTGTTTTCATTAGTATTTAGACAATGTGAGCGTCCTGCTACATAGGACTCAAATTAAGCGGTGCCACCAACCCAAACCGATTTCCGCTCGAAAATAGCGTTACCTCTTTCAATGTGCGGCAAATGCAGGCTATATTCCCACTAAATATACAGCCACACCTAGCGGAAGAGTAATCTAATTATGACTTTTAGCCCCCAAAAACAGTGATTTGCGAATGTATTGTTTTCCGAGTCAATTTCAAAAGCCAGAAGGTGTTGTATCAGGACATACTATAGGGCACAAGGGTACGTGGTAATACAGGTGCCCTCTCTCTCTCTTCTTTCAATTTGAAAGACCGAAGGAAATGAAAACCGACTGGCCCTAACTAACTAAGAAACAACTTAGAAACGTAGCCGAGTCTCCACAGGAGACAAACCCACGGCCTTTTTTTCTTTGCTAACAAAACATAGAAAAGTTTACTACTACGTACGTATTACTTATGTACTTCAATATATTGTTATGACCTTTGCCATTACAATATATTGAAGTACAATGTATATTTTTACAATATACATAAAAGTATTATATGTATGGATGTCTATATATTAGACACCTTTATAAAGAGCGCAATAAAAAAAGCAAATTCTGATTCGTTATGTCAAACATTACTTTTAATATATCTATATAACAACCGACATGAAAAAGAATAAAGACTGTAAAACTTAAAATAATATTATTATTAATGCCAACGTTTATCGTAGATATCTTTATTTTGTTATCGTATATACAATTTTGTCAAGTGATCATAATCATTAGATCCTGATTAATATCAATATCCACATAGAGGCTCAAAAAGGTGATTTTTTTTTTCTGTACAGACTTTAACATGGTATAAAAAAGAAAGCCTATCTCTAAAGTGCTTGCTGCCACAAACATTAGTAAAATTATTTTCATATTTTGCCTCAAAAATAAGAAGACCATATTTTTGGTAAGAATAATTGGTAAGAAAAAACAGTTTTTAAAAATAATTCAAGGCCTGTTAATTTTCTGACTATGTAATATTCTTACATGTAACAAACACCATTGATACAAATCATATATAATTGTATTAGGGTGGGTTGCAAAGGTCACTCAAGTGTATTCCCACTCTTTCGTAGTACCTACGACGCAGTCTAGCCTAAGGAACTTATTGAGAACCTGACTGACCTAAGAAATTAAGCCACTGTAGATACCTCAAAAGGGAGTAGGTATGGCACCATTCTTGTTCTGTGCAGCTAATGTGGAATCGCAAAAGAATATAAGCATAGGTATTGCAATAACCTTCAAATTTACGTCAAGTCAAAGAGTACCGACGCGGTAGAAGCAAAGGGCGTGGTGTATTCGAAAATATTTCGAAGTCAAGTCGAAGTCTGACGGCATGGACTCGGAGGGCAGAGAGACATGAGTGCGTAACAGCTCCCAATGCGCCACCTTTTATTCGCTAGGAAGAAGCTACATGGTGGTTTAAGTCGGTGAAAGTGAAACATGATATGTTCTAGTTCCCGCTAATATAGGCAAGAGTGAAACTTTTCCCATTTAAAAATGGATTGGGAAGGTCAGAAAGTCCGTTTTGAATGTTCTTAAGTACACATATGGGTTACAAACCCTTAAAATCAAAGCTTATACAAACAGTGACCAAAACTCGAATGTAGTCATCTGAATTTTAAATTATTATTTATTATTTAAAAAAGTTTGATTTGTAAATATGCTATTGTAATTATGCTCAAGTGACCGCTTAACAACAATTTAATTTTATAAAAATGTATATTTTTATAATACAATCAAATAAAATAATCGTTTATAAAATATAGAAATATGTTAAATAATAATTTTAGCTTATTTAGAAGAATTAATAACACACCATACTTATACACTTGGGTACCTTAAAAGGATTGAACTTCGTTGATTGTTTATTTTTAAAGGCTTTTAAAACATTTTTGTTAAAAAGAGACAAAAGTGCTGCTTCCTTTTTTCAAAAGAAGGTAAGGTAAAGTTTTGTTATATATATTACCTTTTTGCTCCGCTCCTAGTGCTCCGATTGTTTTAATTCTTTTTTTTAAATAATGGATTCCCATTAGCCCCTTTTTTATAATAATTTAAATTTTACAAATATTTTTACGTAGAACATCATATTTTAGCAGTTAGAAATAGCCTGAAGCAATCAGTTCGTTACCGGGGTGTGTTATCTATCAAGTAGTTATTACAGCAATAATATCCTCTATCACACAAACGTTCCTCTATAACAGCTAAACGTTTTCGGGTTTTTTTTGTAGAAGAGTCTGTCCCATGAAAGATTTCATTGTTTATCGGAGCCTAATTTTAGGAAGAACAAAATAATGCTTATTCCTAGTATTTATATTATGTGCGTCACAATGCTTTACAAATTCATTTTTATGTTTATGAACATACATTATATTTTCAATTATGTATTGAGAAAAACAGTCATTACATTGATTTCAGTAAATGTTTTTGTCAGCGATTCTTTGATCCCAGGTTATAGAATGCTCGGCTCGCTCTCTTTTGAATAACAAAAATAGTATTTATATCAGCCGTTTCCCCAAAGTATGACGCCTAAGACATCATACTTTGAAAATAACTAAAATATACCAAACGTCCAACTGTTTTAGCATCATTTAGTTGTCTAGTTTTTTTGAGTGCATGAGCAGCTGTGCTAAGCTTATTCACCAGCTTATTAATATGAGGGCCTCCTTGGAATCTATTGTGATGCCGAGTAATACAATAGAATCTACGTGGTCCAATGTTTCTCCATCTACAACCATATCGCACCCAGCCTGTGGACAATTAGGATTCAAAAAACTTATACATTTTGTTTAATTTTTGTTGAAGATCAAATCATTTGTAAACCAACATCCTACTTTCGATATGGTATTACATCGTCTTAGAATATTACATTTAATTGATGTTAAAATTATTAAAAGAATCCGTTTGAGTTAGACAGTCTGATTGGTAACATGTACATTTGTTCATTTTTCGTCATAATATCCGTTTGACTATGCCTGGTCCCACTCGGCTCCCGTGACGATAATACTGCTTTACTACCTTAACTTTCTGTGTTTAAACATTTAGTTGTTTTACTTGTCAACTTTTTCCTGTGCTATACAATTTTTTTATTTTTGTGCATAACTAAAAGGCCGGCAACGCATTTATATGTCCTCTGATGTTACGAGTGACTATAAACGGCGGTAATCACTTACCATCAGAAAAAGAGCAACCTACTAGTTTACCTCCTTCCGTGTGCAAAAAAAGTGTATTAATACAAAGTACACATGTTAGAAGAATAACATTTTGCTTCTGACATGTGTACTTAACTTTGGCAAGCTAAAATATAATACATTATTAAAACTCTTAATTTTATGTAAATAATAACACAGCCAAATCTCAGATTAAGAATATTAAATTAAAAATCCTCATAAATAGTAAAAATACCTAACCCCACAACAGTCGTTGTAAATAAAAAACTACTATAGAAATTCTATTTTCATCAAAAATTTTCCTGACGAGAATTTACAAAATATTATTACATTATATTTTATGCAAAATAACTATTGTAATCTCAAATCATGAAGGTAAGTAATTCCACGTGTTTTATGTAATTTTGAGTTTAAAAATTAGAATGGCACTGCACGTGGTGCGACGTTCTCTATATCTTACTTTCTCTCAAGTCTACATCACTCTTTCACACTTGTTTGCTCCATACTCTCAGTCCATGGCTATTTCGTGTATGGTTCGTGATATGTTCTCCCTTTCTCTGCTTTCTTTCAATCTGCCTCAATCGCTCTATCCCGCTTTTTCGACGCTGGACATCTTCGTCACGCTAAATTTGGATTCATCCGTAAAAAGCTTACCTAATGTTTCCCCGAGATTTTCTCCAACAGATTCGCTTAGGCTTTAGGTGTTTGTTCAAGATTGCTCTCTTCTTGTGGATAAGAACACTAGGTATCTGCATAGTTTTTCAGGTAGCCCGTAGAGTGAGTGCCCTTGCCAATTTTGCGACGCATAAAAATATTACCGCTACGACCTTGCCTTGCTCTGCGCTGCCTCCACCTATCTGTGTACTAAGTATGTAAATAAGGCACCAAAACAACCCTTAAGACATTATACTGTTAGTTATTTTAGAACTGGTAATTGTACATATCTGTTCTGGGTGTCGGAGAAGTTAGACTCAATTTTTTTTATATAAAATTTTAAAAATTAACGATAGACCATCATCATAATATAACTCGACCATCACTAGTATTTCAATATAAATGTATCGATAAGAAATAGATACAACCTTGTTAAGCTTAGATAAATGAACATTAACTCAGGGAACAATTGCCTATAACATTTTTTAGGGGCAAAGCGAACACTCAGTGTTAATGTAATTTAATTTTTTGGCCAAAATTTTCTTAACTTCTCTTTATTTGGACAAACAAACAATTCTCTTTATTTGGATAAGCGATATTATTTTAAAATATTTAAGACGCAGATCGTATGTAGCACGGTAAGAAATGCTAGAAGAATTAAATGCCAAGTGCCTAGTGAATGCACGCTGTACGCTTTCAATACGTTGCGAATGAGTAGTGCAATGGGGACCCCAAACTACTGGTGCGAACTCAAGTTGATTGCGAACCAGCGAGTTGCATAATATAATTTTAGTGTTTGAGGAAGTAAACCCCTTAGTATTTCTTTTTTAAAAAACCGAGCATTTTAGCAGCTTTTTTACCAATTGAATTGATGTGTGATTTGAACGTTAGCCTGTTATCCATTATCACACCCAAATCACGGATTTCATTGACTTGCTGCAAAATTTCACCATTTAATATATAACAGGATGTCACAGGATTTCGCTTTTTAGAGAATTTTATGTAATAGGACTTTTTTGTATTTATTGTTATTCCATTTAAACTACACCATTTTTTTATTCTATCTAAACCGCACTGTATAAGTTCTGAGTCTGTTGCTAAAGTAACTGTTATGTATATTTTTAAATCATCGGCAAAGAGACAAAATTGACTATTGCGTATTTCTAAGGTAATATCATTTATAAAGGCCGAAAACAATACAGGGCCAAAATGCGAGCCTTGTGGTACGCCTGAAATAGCTATGTAGTCTTGTGATTTATGACCATTCACCACCACAAACTGAAGTTTTTTGCAAGATATAAACAAAACCATTCCAATAGCGACCCATCAATCCCAAATCCTCGTAATTTATTTATTAAACGAGCATGACAGACCTTATCAAAGGCACTAGAGAAGTCCATATAAATAGTATCTACTTCCAGTCCTCTATCAATTTCCCGGCAC
Source organism: Lamproptera curius (assembly GCA_029286875.1). Classification (NCBI taxonomy): domain Eukaryota; kingdom Metazoa; phylum Arthropoda; class Insecta; order Lepidoptera; family Papilionidae; genus Lamproptera; species Lamproptera curius. The sequence continues at coordinate 86,683 of JAGSMT010000219.1, forward strand.
AGGTAAGACGTAAATGAGACTAAATTTGTTTCAACGGAGTGACCTTTTCTAAACCCATGTTGATGTTCAGAGATAAAGTTATGCAGATGCTATGTAATAAAAGGACATACAAGTGACTCGAAAAGCTTTGGAATGCATGAAAGTTTGGAAATTGGTCTATAGTTACTAACGTTGCTAGTGGAGCCTTTTTTAAAAACTGGGACTACTTTAGAGCTTTTCCATATGTCTGGAAATACACCATCATTTAAGGATCTGTTGAAGATAATTGACAAGGGTAAAGCCAAAGCAGAGCCACAACGTTTAACGAAAACCGGAGGAATATTGTCTGGTCCAGCCCCTTTATACATGTCTAGCTTTTTGATTGAGCGTTGGATGTCACGTTCCGATATGTTAATACGACTCAATGGGGTGGTATTGAACGAGAAGTCTACACTAACCGTTAGGGAATCTCTATTAAATACTGATGAAAAACAACTTGCGAACATCTGTGCGATTTGCGGTCCAGTAGATGCGATCTGGTTTCCCTGATACATAATTGCTGGTACAGTGGTCTCTCCATTTCGTCTGTCTTTGATGAAGCGCCAAAAGCTTTTAGGATTTTTACAAATATTGACTTCAATTTTCTTCTTATATGCATAAAGACATTGTTTGCTCAATTTGTGAACATGCTCTCGAAGGAGCTCAAATTCTAATTGGTCACGAGGGTTTTTATATTTTTTAAATTTATGGCTTACCTTATTTTTCTCAGAAATGACTTTTATTAGAGAGATGGTGAACCATGGGGGAAATTTTGCAGACACAGGCTTGGTTCGTGGTGTAAATAAATCAATAGCCGTATAAATAAGATGATAAAATATGTCAGTCATTTCATTTACATTTTGACACCTCTCTAGCTTTGCATTCCAATTAATATTTATCAAATATGAAAAATTTTACTATAGTATAAATATGTTAGAAATTATAACCCATATATTTTAAAATTTCTTAAAAAATTATACATTTATATAATAATAGAACGTTTTTAATTCTAAGGAACAAATAAATGGTCCTCCACTCCAGTGCTGGCCACTAAAGCAGTCGCATCTCAGCCTTACGGCTTACTTCATCTCTGGGTGCTCCAGAACTAGCGTGCCCAACTCATCCCCTATACTTGAGCAACAAGACTTAGTATGGAATAAACTATCCGAAAAAAATTTAATGAACATATATAAATTATAAATGCGAAAGTAACTCTGTCTGTCTGTCTTTAAGTGTTGTAAGTTTCTCATACATTTAATTATTGCGATAGAAGTGGTTGAGGGTTAAAATTAGGGTTGAAAGTTTATATTTAATTTGCAATTGTTGAACTTAAAAGTTGAAATTTTGTCTAGATACTTGCAATGAGCCGTTAGTGTTTCTTTATAGCAATTTTGTAGTTTCAAACTGTACTGGGTTGAACTAGGGGTTTAAGCAGGCATGAAAGTCAATATGTAAATTCGTCATCATCGAAGCTGAAGCCTTTGTGTCCAATGATAGACACATAAAGTTATAACACCTCATTTGTAGTATTACGACATGCGGACATGCCTTTTATTCCATGCGGACGAAGTCGCGAGTAATAAGTGCTAATAAATTTGGTTTATCTTTTAATCAAACATCAGATAAAAAAACATGTTAATTTGTCACGTAAACTAAAATCAGTAATTGAAATTTGTGCATTACAATGTGTTATCTAATTCATAAAGAACATTTTCATGTCTGCCACGAAATGCAATGTTCAATTCCATGACCGCTATGAAATTTTCCTTTTTTTTTGTATTTTAAAAAATAAAAATCAGTTACTAACGATAATAATAGGAGATAAACAGATAATAATACGAGATAAACAGATAAGTAACTAATAAAGTTCCGTACCGGTCTTCATTTAACATCGTCATATAGTCTTATACGAAAATACACGTATAAATACGTTATACATTTCGAAATTTAAAAACTGTTAACAGACCTCTTCTCGTTATACACAAAAGACTTGAATGTCACATTTGAAAACTTGAATAAACTTATAAGGTTCTTTGATAATGCATCTATATTTCCCGAAAACTTAAGTGAAAGTTAACGCAAATAGCATTTGATATGTTCTCGATAAATATTTGGAATTTAAAAAATTATAACGAGTTATGCAATAAGGTGTAAATATATACCTTAAAAATAAAAATGACACGAACCAAAACAATATTGCAAGAAATCGTATAAAAATCGTTTTAACTGTATTAAATTAAATGCAAAGCTTCATGGAAGGTAAGGAAGGGATGATACGAAAAACCAAAAACGCAAGAGAAAGCATAGAACATTTAAAAATCGAAGGTAAGATACTTAAGAATCTAACAGGTTTTAAAAAAATATTTACTATAGTCCGCTAAAGACTAAATAAATTAATTACTCTTATTTCAATTATTTATGAATAATAAGAATTTATAAATTAGCAAGAAGTATGTTTCTTGTTCTCATGTTATAAAATTAATTAAATTCGAAAAAGTATCGCTTAAATTATAATACCTGACCTTGCTGATGGTCAGGATTATAAAAAAAAGTAAAAAAAGAAAGAAAGAAAATATGTTTATCTGGTACATAACAATGTTTACAAATTAAATTTTAAGCAAAAAGTATGACCAACTATAAAAAGTATATAGGTGAATGCCAACGTCTATTTTAAATCTATTTTATATTTTAATGTATTCGTTTAATTAAATTGTCATGTATGATAAGTTTAGTGCACATAGGAGGAAGATTTTTTTATGCGTTAACTTTTATATTAACCTACACTATATTACTCTAATTGAGCTTTGAATATGCTTTATTTCAATTTCTTAAAATAGCGTTTGCGGACCTTATTATAGACCATTTAAAGAAGCAAATAAATACTATGCTCTGAGCTACACTCTTCACCTCGTTAGCAAATAAGTCTTATTTCTGGTTCTATATTATCTGATTAAAATTGGTCTAACGTTCTTGAGAGAATAAGCCCCTGCGCATCTATATCAAAGATTAATTTTAGAAAACTAAGTACATAACAACCACGACATTACGATCAAAAAATATGTTGACTAAATTGGTTAGACAAGAACGGAGAAACAAGGTATCACGAAAAAAAAGAAATAAAGTACACGCTCTGAATTGAGTAGCCTGTTCTTTAGTACTACTTCGTAGTCTGTCTGTAAAGCCCTTCTTTGCACCGGGACAGGTATTATATATAAACAATACCTGTTACGAGGGTGGCACTGATAATTTCACTTAAATCAAGGAAGTGACACATCATTACATACATACATCAGTCTATGATAGTCCACAGCTGGACATAGGCCTGCCCTAATTCACCCCTATCCATTAGGGGGTTTTGGACCGTATCCCACCGCTCTGGTCCAATGCGTGTTGGTGGACCAACTTTTTACATGCCCATCCGAAGCATGGATCATCTTACTTTTCAGACAATTGGGTTACCGGCCCAAATTGCCCTAACCAACTAGGAAACAACAATGAAAATTTGTTACGTCCCCCCAGAATTCGAACCCACAGTTTCTAATGTCACAGCACATACCACTAGGCTACGGAGGCAGACACAGCATTACTATTTTAAAGCGTATTCATTGATTTTCGAAGTAATCTCCGCGAAATTTGACACATTTTTTCATACTATGGAACCAATCATTAAAGCAACCATTCCATTCGGATGTTTCGGTCTTCAAAATGGCCGTTTTGTAGACGTCCATAGCTTCTTCAGATGATGACCAAGCAATAAATGATTCTTTATTTTGGGGAAAGTATAGAAATCATTAGGGCCCAGGTCGGGGCTGTACAGGAGATGGTCTAATAATTCTATGTTTTCTTGCTCTAAAAACTCTTTTGTTCTGTGCGATGTGAGATCTCGCATAGTCATGATGGAGCATGATGCGGCGGTTGCAGTTCTCTTTACGGAGTTCAGAAACGCCCTGTGGCAAACAAATGCTAGCATACCATTCTACATTAACCGTTCTTCGTCCTTCAAGAGGAATAGTCGCAATATAACCGGTTTTGGGGAAACGTAGCCACCATTTTTTTTAACACTCCGTGAACGAACAATTTTTATTGACTTTAACTCATTTTTGAACACCCAAACTCGTGACTGGTTTTTTGTTTCGGATTCGTACGCACATATCTAGGATTCGTCACCTGATATGATGTTGCATACATACAGCATCATATCAGGTGACGAATCCTGGATCAATACAGCATTTGAGGATACTGCGTTGAATCTTTGGAGAATTCTGACGCACAGAGTAATGCGAGCCGCTTTTTGATCTTCACAGAGCGAATGCGGTATCCATCGTGAAAACAACTTTTTTACACCTAATGGTTCATGCAAGATTATATGTATTTGGCTCATGCCAATGTCTAAAGTTGCCTGAATTTCGTGGTATGGCACATGTCGATCTTCCTCAATCACTACGCACAGCATCAACGTTTTCTTATGTGACTGCTGCAGTTTTGACAGGGATCATCACTGAGCTTGACACGTTCACGTTGAAATTTTGCGAACCAGCGATAAATTGTGGTTTTAGATGGGGCTTCATCACGGAATGCAGAAATTATCCGGTCAACACACTGTTTTGTGTTAAACCACTTCGTAAGTCATAATAAATCAACGCTCTTGAATCTTCTCCAGTCAATACCAATTTTTTAACGACTAAAAAAGTTTGACAAGATCTTGTGACAAGACCGAGAATCTTTTTTTAAATAAATAAATGGTATTCAATTTTCAAAACCATTAAAAAGTTTTTAATATGACAGGAATAGTGGACATATTCCATTCCCTATATTTTTAGTGTAGCGCTCGTATGGTGTATAAAAGGTAAGTACAAATTTGTTGGTCTTTAGTCTTGTAATTTTTACTATAAAATAACTTATATACTAAACACAAAATTAACCAATGCGTTAATTGAAAGCTACTTAAAATTTGACGTTTTTAAATAGAAAATCAATGTGTGCATTAGAACAACACGTCTATAAATAACAGATGATAAGATTATCAAAGAACATGTTCATTTTATAATTGCTGTAATAGCATTTCCGTTTTATTTGTAAAGTATGCACATTTATATATCTATAATGTATGTTACTTATTTTGAAGAGACAGTTCTCTGTACGCCTTCCTCGAAGTGACTCGTTAAAATATGACATGTGGGGACTCGCGATTATCGGAGTCATGCTATCCACAGTATCATCCCTGGATTTGATGGGTGTAAGCTATACTTTTGACCCCGATTTCGAAAGAATTTTTAACAACAAAACATGTCCTTTTGTTGGTGGATGGTTGTTTATTGAAAATTTAAGCTTAAAAAGTATCTCAGGTGTAAACAATGACCATATCGGCGGCATTAAATCGTCCAAAGAAAGCTGCATAACATCCTTCCCGATTGAATTCTTTAAAAACAGCTTTCTTGAATTAAACGTTTATCTATATGTATTACGGAAGGAAAGTGGAATTAAAGTAACTGTATTTGACGATAAAAGTAAACCAAAAGTTACTTATTCTTACAACAGAAGCAGCAGAATTTTGAGCCTGGATGGAATACTTTGACGATAGCGGTCAACACAAATGCAACTGGTTACGTAAGTGGATATACAATCGCATTATTTTACATCTGTATAATCTTTTTGGCTTTAAAAATTAATATGGGGATTTTAGGGCTTAAAGCCCTAAGGTTACTAAGAAAGTCTTAGTTACAATAAAAGCCCTAGGATACACAACAAGGCAGAAATGCATTCTAAGAACAGATTTAATTACCTGAACTTCTAAGACTATGTTCAAAATGCGATTATATTTATGTTAAGAAATATAGTTCGTGAAGTGCCTTAGAGGTTATTTTAGTTTTAAAATGAATTTTTAACATTTCAGCTTTTTTCAAGTACAAATATTTAAAAAATGATGAAAAAACTACTTATGACCTGAGATACCCGTGATAAAAGTTGTATTCGTTACGCCATCAAATATTTTTTTGTTACCTTAGCTTATTTATAAAGTAACATAATAAAAATTTCTAAAATAAACTTTTATTGATATTATATATTATTCTGACTTTACATATGCTATATTTTTAGGTGAACCTTATAGGGCGCAGTCATGATGAAGAAATCGTTTTAATTGAGTCTTTTCGATATATCATAAGAAATACAAGTAACTCACACTTGACAAGTAACTACATAATAGATGAATCACTAATAGAAGACATACGCGAACAGTCGGAGCTCATATTCGATTATGAAGGAAGTGGCGATGATATTGGTTCAGGCGAAGAAGAATTTGACGGATTCTTTGAGGACGAATTTGACCAAGATATTGATGAAAAAGGCACGATTATTATTGAAACCTAACGAAAAATGCTAATTCGGGAATAATATACACGTTTCATTGTTTTTTTAAAATTCAGTACCATATTTAGGCAATATTAAAACTAGCAAATTAGTAAAATTTTAAATTTCATTCTCTACAAGTACTTTATTAATTGAATTTTCAATTCAATGAAACAGATATTGCACTGTACTTGAAATTGATTAGATTTATGATAGAAGTATGCGATGTAAATATTATTACAAACCAAACAACATATTATAAAGAGTTGGCACTTATTATCAGTTATTTTCTTTGTAAGGGGTTTTTTAATATTATATATGGCTTTACGTAGTAATAAGTATTTATTTTATTTTATTTAATATAAATATAATATTTAAAACAATCTTCTGATTAGTTAAATCTTAGTTTTGCGTTAAGCTCTAATTAACATTTGATCATTTTAATAATACAATATTATAAATGGAACGTTAAATACTCCTTAAATATTCCTTAAAATAACAAAATGATGTGCGGAATGGGCTGGCTGGCAGCTGACAGAAAAGACAACCGTTGGGGAAGAAAAGACAACGCCTAAGAAGTGAAATAATGTCCTCTTCAAACGTACAAGGAGTCGATGGATGCAGGTCTACAGATCGTACCTTTTGGCAACTCATTAGCCTATGTTTAGAATTGGCCTTTGATAGGCTGTTACGATGCGATATTAAAACATTATTATCTAAAAAAGAATTTTATTTTGTAATAAGTTACTAACTTATATAAACAGTGCAGTTACTCACTTATATAAATAGTGTTTATAGAAATACTAGCCGTTGCCCGCGACTTCGTTCGCGTGGTAAAGTATAAAAAAAACTGTTGTTTGCTTTTTCTAATAAACTAGGAGTAAGTTAGGCTACATGTAAGGAGTAGTTAGTAGTTAGTTATTTTGTTCTATATAGCTAGTTTATTTTATTCTATATAGCTATCTTTCAGTAAACGTTTTATCAAAATCAATCCGGCCATTCCGAGATTAGCCAGAACAAATAGGCAGACAGACATGCAAAATATTTAAAAATGTTGTTTTGTTATGTTAGTTATATTTTACTATGTAATCATTTAAGACAGTAATTTAAATGCAGACACTTAAATTTAATTAATTGATATAGATGTATATTTAAATACTATTTTTTTTCAAATTATTTTTATAAACGAACATAATTTTTACAATAATTTAACAAGAATTGCTATCTAAACAGAAATGTTGTTGTTAAAGTCCCGTATCAACAGTAGCAAAAAAGTGAAGTTTTTATCAAAGCCATAAATTTTCAATCAATACTTCTCAAGCATTTACTAAGTATCCTATCAGTATATCACGTATTCTCGTCAAGTCAATTCCTCTGAGTACTAAATGTTACCTTCATTCGTTTTGAGTTTTATAGTTTCTACTGTTATATCTAAAGAAATAATAGGTATCAATTATTTATTTACTAATGATTTTAAATGGACTTTTGATAAAGAAGCATGCAAAAGTTCAACGGCTTGGTATTTGCTACCCCGAAGGACTTTGAAGTCCAGCGTTGAGGCAATTACATCTTCCAAAAACAGTTGTATTACGACACACCCAACAGTTTTCTTCCCTCACAGTGTTTTGACAATAAATGTATACTGCAGTTACAAACAATCAAAGTGGTTTTATCATTACAGTGTTAGATAAGTTTAATGTGGAAGTTTTGAAGTATTACTACAATTTAAATAACGAAAACTATTTACTAGGATGGAATGTACTTCGAATCCCAATACACAGACATTTTATTGGATATGTAAGTCAATGTAACAATTTGAACTAATTTATAATTTACGTTTTATTTAATGCTTTTAAAATATATCGTATAATTATTAAAATTCTAATTACTTTTATTTTATTATCTATGCTATATAAAGATATTATAAATGATATTTTCGTATAACAAAGGATTTTTATTTACAGCTCAAACTTCAAGGGATCTGTGAGCAAGATGAAACTATTTTTATAGATTCATTAAAGTACATAACTGATGACCGAGAATACAAATTCAATGAGAACTATAAAATAAAAGAATCTTTAAATGAAATTATTGACTCAGAATATACTGTTTCTGATGGCGTTCATGTAAAACAAGAAGTAGCTGATTTTGGTAGCGGTGATGAAGTAAAGGCCTTAGAAAGATCTGGAGATGAAAACGGCCTCATAACTACTCCATCAGATAATTATATCGAATCCCCTACTGCACAAGGTTCTTTTTGGAATATTTGGACTATTTTATTAATTTCAGTTTGTGCGTTTATAGTTATTGGCATTACTTTAACTACTGTTTATTATCGCGGTAAAATGAATGGCCAAAAAAATAATGAAGTGATTCTCGGAAATGAAAATCTACCACCGGCGATGAGGCTGCCTCGAGTAAATGCATACAATTCTGGATTATTTTCAGATAGATTTAGAACGTATTGATAAATGTGTACGTTTGTACTCTAATTATCCCTGTTATTAATTTCTAAAACACTATGTGATATATTTTCAAAAAATTTGTATAAACCTACTTAGCTCCGCAGGAAACTTATAATATTAGCTTGTCATCGAATTATATAAAGACGTCTCATAATAAGTGCGTCAATACAGTTTGATAGTAATAAATATGAACATTTAACGAATTATCGTTACCGTTCAATATACTGATAAAGTGCATTTGGATTACAGCTTAATTAATCCAGAAAGGTTTTAGATAACATGGCTTATATTTTAAACAGACTGCACAAAAAATTTATAAGAATTATTTGCTATGGCTACTTTTGTTAAAAATTATATTTTATTCGTTATTCAATCAGACAACTTTATAGCAAAATATACTGAATGAGAGTTAGTTTTGTAGGAAAAATATATATAATTTTGATGGAGAGCACTACCACTGAAAACATCTTTTTAAATTTATTATTATCACATGCAATCAGCACATTATGCCATCAAAATATTTACTCTAAATAGGATACCACTTTTCATTTATTATTATTTATCAACGTATTTTATTAATATTTATATACATGGCTATTAAACATGTTAAGAAACCATTTTGTTTCCTTTTTAATCTATAGTTTTTTAAATTGTCACATCATTCCATATATTGCCCCCCTTTTTACGGCGTATTACGCCAACATGTCACAATCTATTCACAATTTACGTAATTACTATAAACCTGTCCTAGCTTTTGACAAAATAAAACCATGATGAGGACTGTTACTAGTAATATATGAATGAATAAATATCGCACATATGTTTTTTTTTTAATTATTTTACAGCTATATACGTCATTAAAAATGAAATCTTTTAAAATTCTCTTTCTTTATTTTTGAACAGCGATGAGAACAAATTTTGTTAATAATATCAATAATTAAATTAAAAAATTGTTTTGATCGCGTTAGCGTTGCTATTGTGCCTGTTACCAAGTTGCGGGTCCATGACGACACCGATGTCTTTTATAGCGTCTAATTTTTTTCACTATAATTAGTTTATACTTCTAGTATTGTATGCATGCGATTATACATTTTTTTTGTATTAAGAATACTATATTATGTCATACATGTACTTCACAGCATTTCAAATAAATTAACCACATATTTGTGACAAATCGATTTAACCGTTTCATAATGTTTAAAGTCGTCGACCACGAATATAACATTACAACTAGATTTGATTAAAAAAAAAAAATAAAAAATAATATGGTCACACCTTGTGAAAATCTACAATGGTAGCGATTAATATCCATTTTACAGACACAATTTACAGGCCTTCTTAGCTGACCTCTACTTGGCAAAAAGAATATTCCTACCAAATCTCTTATATTTTATAGAAACGTATTTATGTGTGTCATAAAATGTATGTATGTCACAATATTTTTATGCCTAAACTATTTTTTATTACAATTTATTAAAATTAATTTCCTATTTTAAGTTGTATTTTATATATATTTTTTAAACTATTATTTATAAACCATACAAAGTTGGCTGTTAGTGATGGCTTAAGCGTAATGCATTACTCGCCTGTTTACAGCAATTATTGCCAGTTTTAATAAATAAATGAAAACTTTTATCTATTAATGTTCACATATACACACATGTTTAGCTATCAACCGTTATCTTAAATGCATTGGTAAGGCTAATAGTTAGTTCTAATCTTGCAACGATAACATGTTGAGACTAACATAAATGTTACATGTATTATTTTGTATGACGAAAATTATCGAAGGGCAAATTCCAATTGTAAGATATATAATATTGATATGATAATGAGAAAACTACATTTTCTAATTATGGACTAATATCTGTGTCACATCATTCTATTTCTAATAATTTATTTTCTTGCATATTTTAGTGAGTGACAAGGCAAGGACTCTGTTTAGCATTAATATCTTTGTGACATAAGTTTGAAAAACTAATTCATTAATAACCTTCATTCTCCTAAATGTAACTAAAAACAGATTGGAAATTTTTGCTTCTTTATCGACTAAATAAAAAAATACCAAAATTATGCTCATTTAAGTCTTAAAATTGAGAATTCTGGGGTTTAACTTAAAAGTTTATTAAATTTTAAATTAAACCCCAGAATTCTCAAAGCACCACCATTTCGTTGACTAAATTATTTTTGTAGATAGCATAGATAACACGGACACTTAAAAATTTACAAAAGTTGCGTTGTACCTTTCTAAATTTTTAGGGTTCCATACCTCAAAAGGTTAAAACAGAACCCTCATAAAATTTGTCTTGTAAGTTTCGTCTCAAACAAACAATTTTCCCAGGATCCGTTGGACCAAAAAAATTAATTTTATACCAGATACTGCGATATGCTTCCTAGGAAGTTTAAAAAATTGCTTGCTTTATTTTCCGGAATTTATTCCTCACTTATAACCAAAATTACCAATTCTAGGCTCATCGAATGTACCCTATGCCCTAAACGACTATAACACATTCTGTTAATGCAATGCGCACCCTAAGTTATAATTTAATAATATGAAATAATAAATAATTTAATAATATGTACTCAATTCGGAGCCTATTTTTTTCATATATATTTTACCTCGTTGCTAGCTATATGTACTAGATGACATTTTGTCCAATTTTTGTTCATAACTATTACATTTAGTTTATTAGATATTTAATAGAAAATCACAACCTCATGTGATTTTATTGAAACGTAGGCTCAGCCTTAAGAGATGGACTTAAACTATGTTTTACATAATTACTGCTGAAATTAGCCTACAATAAAGTCCGCGAGCGCATATATCTATGTTGTTAGAATAACCTACGATAATCATTTCAATGCTAACTTGTTTCAAAATAGCAATCCGACATATTCAAAGCTCATTTAAGATAATACAGTTTATATTAACATAAAGTTGTTGCGTTGAAAAAGTTGTTTATTTTATGTACACAAAACGTGTCTTATACAATATTTTGATAAAAATGAGAATCTTATCAGATATTTAAAATGCGGTGGCAGAAATCACGGTGCAATTTCGTATATAGAGCACGTTCCCAGCTTATATTGCGTAAAATAGTTATACGCTAACATATAAACATTTTTTTAATCCTATTTCTTCATTATATGTTCATAAAACATGTCATAGACAGTAAATTGATAAATTAATACGTTACGTTAGTACAATAAGATATGAGAGAAAATTATTTAATGTTAAAATGCAGAGGCAGAAATCGCGAGGCAATTCCGTGCCGAGTACATTGTTATCCGCTTATATTGCGCTAAATAGTTATATACGGTTTGAAGTCACTTAATTTTTTTTGTTAAAATTTCCCTTGTTTTTTCGTAAAAGATAACACCCCTTTGAGTTTCTTGCGCCGCCTCTTCTTAGTTCAGAGATGTACCTTTTTGATTCGGTGGTAGCATTGCTATATGTAACGCACTTTTATTTTCAAAAAGGATATTCTAAATACTAAAAAATAAAAAAACAATGTAATAATGAGTTTTAAAACAATAATATTGTATTTTTGGCGTTTACAGAAAAAGTGGCAAAAATTGCAATCAGTTGCAGAAATCGATTATCTCTCTGATACCTAAAGATAGACTATAAGATTGAATCTTTTTTATCAATGCTTCAATATAAACTTTAATCAAATTACAAATCAAAATCTAGATCGATTATGATCGCAAAAATCACAAACAATCATTTAAGATTACCCCGGATTCAATGGATATAAGACTTATTAAATTCCAATCTTATCTATTTTAAATGATTCAAGAAAATAGCTACCGTTTAAAAAATGTAACAATAAAATGAAACAGTAATATAGATTATGAGAAAAATACAAAACTTAAGAAAACATAATTGAATTATATCGCCAACTGCATTAAATATAGCGATATATAGAAATGGATACCGAATAAAATAATCGTCATTAGCAGTTATGGCCGGACATAGGCCTTTTTCAATGAAGCCAAAACGGCCGATTCCTTACTACTCGCTGCCAACTTGAACCGGCTTCTGCACGGAGATCGGCAACCCACCTGGTCGGGGTCGACCAACGCTCCGTCTTTACGAGTTAGACTAGCACCCGAATCGTTAACCCGGTTATCAGGTTGAGTAGCTTTGCTTAAAAGAAAGCGTCGAGCCGGAGCTGTCCGTGAGCTTTCACGACTTTCGGTTTGTAAAACAAGGGCCCATAACACTAGGCCACGGATATAGTCTTTTTTTTGCTTTATATTTTCTGAAATAGAATTAAAGGGCTTTTTAGATACTTGTGTATGAATATTGAAATTTTTTTTGCACATTGTCTTATACTAACTGTGTAGTTACAAAAGCTTTTTATTTTTTATATCTTTCTTCTGTTACTTAATTCTATTTTAGGACTATCGGGAAGATACATATAGCAAGTCATAGATAGAATCACAACGCAGCAGCACCGAAGATGAAAGGCAAGGCGAAACAAGGGAAATCAACAATAAACGCCTTCTTGTCAGCACAGCTTAGTCGCTGAAATAGGAAAGTCAGCTTACAAAATACGGACTCTGCCCTTTCTTTACTACTCCATGAACGTAAGAATGTCGGCACCCCCATCGCCCGCACCCGTCTAAGCACAAGCACGTCGGGCTAATTTGGCCTAATTAAAGAAGCCTATCAAGGGTCTTAGCCTCTAGGCTGACCAGATTCCTCTAATCTTTCACAATCAGGTCGCAGATACCAAGCCCCACCACTATAACAAAGCATAACTATCCGAAATAAATAGGAGGAAATAACCTATAATAATCTAACGAAATCTCTTCAAATTCTCACAGCATTAAAGAAAAATATAGAAATGGAAAAAATATACATTTCTTTCACGAAATGTCACGTAAAATGAGTAAGTATTAAAATGTAAAATCTTTAGAAATATTCTGTATATTTAATTGCAAAAAATATCTAAGAGCAAAAATATTATGGAAACCTTTGAATATTTTAAAACACTGTAGCAAACTGAATTAAAGTAATAAAAAAGTTAAATAACACAGCTACGTCTCTCAAGGTTTATTTTCTTTTAAACATGGCTAAGAAACAGAACTTTCTTACGTTTTCACAAAGACAATTAATGGAAATATAGAACTTTCCGTAGCACAACTTAATTACATTCTAACCATAATAAAAGAATATTTAATTATTCAAAGTCAAGTTTCGTTTGGGCGAAGTGGACTTTAAAGAAATTAATAATTTCAAATAAAGAGATACTTTGGCAGTGACAACTCTGATTGTCTTTTACTTTAAGTGCTTAAGAGACTTTGCTGAATAATTTAAAACAACATAAGTTTTTCCTAACCACTAAAGATTATTATCCTATCTTATTTTGTATTTTTATCGAATACTGCTGAATATTATTTTATTGCTTAAAATTTGCGTTTGTTGGTGTGGAAAAAAAAAGCAGACTAAATGATGATTTATAAAATAAAAGAAATCGTAAAAAAAAGATAGAATAAGATTTTCACACCAAATAATGGAAAAGCTATGCGTCATCAGCAAATAAGTTTTATCATTACGTAAAATACATACTACATCCATACTAATATTACAAATGCGTAAAAGTAACTGTAGTAAAAGTAACTCTGTCTATATGTCTGTCCATCTTTACTGTCTAAACCCTTAAACCAATTTAAATGCAATTTGGTACATACTGAGAACAGATTTCGAGAAAGAATATAGGCTAATAATTATTGTGATAAAAAGGTTGAAATAGTGGATGAAAGTTTAAATAGAAATCAGTCATCGTCGTAGTAAAAGCCATTAAACTTTGTGTCTAATGACAGGCACATCCAATATATTACCTTACCTTATTTATGTATTAATACACCCCGCGGACATTTCTCCTTTTCCACGCGAATGAAGTTGCGGGTAACAGCTCCAAAGCAAATCAAATCCAAGCAAATCAGGCCGATATTATCATAAGTTTTTACGCGGATTACAAATATCGCCTAGAATTTAAATACCCTTATAAATATTTATCTTATGACAGTTTGAAAACATTTTTCCTAAAAGTCCCGCAGAATTTCTTTTTGCGTTGTTATTTGCTCTGCAATAAGATTATAAACAGGTATTGAATCGTGTCAACATGTAACTTTTTTATAAATTGAATATCTTAAGAGTATGTAATCTAACTTTTAAGATAAATCGTAAAAATTGTTATTCTTGTTGATATATCAAAAAAAGTTAACAATTTTTGAATATTTTGTTATTAAATATATTTATGTAATCGTTACAAAATGGTTCATTATCGTAATCATAACTTAATACAGTAATATTGTATAATCGTAACTTATATTATCGGATTAGACAAGCCCAGAAAATTAATATCCACCCCAAGGAATTCATACACACACCACTTTGGATTGTCTTGTTTAAAGCTTTTATGTTTACGAAAAACAAATGCGTAATATCAATTCAAGTTATAGGTAGGAGGTGTAATTTAAATAATATAGGTTATTAAACACATTACAATTTATGTAACTACATTTAACTGTAACATCTATCAAAATATCTGTGTTCCTACTATGCGGCTTAGAAGCTTAGCTTAATATTATCAATTAAACTGAAAAAATATGTTTTCTTCATAAATCTCACGAGAACAAGTAAGATCAATTTAACTTACCCGTATAATAGCCGTTCTATTAAATACTAATAATGTTCGCAGACGTAACAACTAACGTGTTTACTAATTTTATATTATTAAATAAGTCTTAAATATTAAAATAGAAAAGGAGAAAGCAATATAAATTTGTAACTTTATGGAATCTTTGATGTACCATAGAGGTTTATTACATTGCCTCGTTACAATATATTAATGTTTCTAACTAGCCCTAAATGATTAAATGTATAGCACGCAAACTCGTGAAGCATGACTAGTTATAGTGAATAGAGTTTAATTAACATAAATGTATGTTAAATCCTCCGTCACGACTGGTGGGCAAGATAAGGTCCGGCGAAATTTGGGTCCCAACGATAGTGTAAATAATTTCAGTTTAACATTGTAAGAGAGTTACTTTAATCGCGTCATCAAAAGGGTCCTTTAGTACGTTTCATAACTAGGTTGGCACTAAACTATCGGATAATGGGTAATGCCTTTGGACTTTACGTCTACTGTTTTAGGGATTAAAAGACATTGAATATTAATGAAGTAACTTAACCATGCCTACTATGACCCAATCGGGTAACTTGATAATATTTCAACATTGGTAAAATAGTTTACATTTCTAATGTATATATTTGATTTCTTGTACTTTAATGAATAGTTATTTTTATATTTCCATTTAAGGCAATCGCTAAGAAGTAAAATTTACATTACTTTTCGCTTTCCCAATAGCAATATATGGAAAACGAAACGTGATATTACCTCAAACATAAGGTTGGTCGTGAAAATATCACTTCTCTTACCCGAGGGATAAGCGCAATTTACGAATTTCCATATTCAATGTTGGTCTAAAAGGAACATTTTGCATCTTCCACATTCAGGCATCAAAGCGAACAATTCCATCGGTTACAATTGTCAGTTTATTTGTCTGTTGAATTGCCAGTATTTATAGATATAAGGCCAAATACAGAAAAAATATGTTAGTTTCAAAGATTGTTTGTATGATTTAGATCTGTGTTTTGAAATCTCGATTTTATTTTATCTGCTATTACTATGTAGCAGCTTTTATTTATGATTGCATAATGTACATTGATACATACATTATGCGCCATATATTATTACTTAAAATGCGCTTATCTTAAGAAAACGTTTCCCTCCGTATAATAGTGTAATATTGTGATATACTTTAATGACAATACTTTTGTAAACTTCATTTTCTGACACTAGCTTATGAAATATAATACAAATCAAAATATTTACTAAAATTTTGCCGTAAACAAATATAACCTCAACTGAAATTTTAAAATAAAATCTTTAAAGCGTATTCAACGTTTTTAAGTAAACTTCTATAAATAATTGAAAATAGCAATGTTGGAAAAAAATTCACAAGGAATTATGAATTTCCATGATGAGACAAACATTTATAGGGTATTAAAATGTTTCAGGATTTTTAATATGCGTTTCGTTAAACAACGCTGCAAGATCATTAGACTTTAATTCTAAAATAGACTTAAATCAGATTAAACTAACAAATGAGAACAAGTGAAAATAATAAAATTAGTTAATTAACTAAAGTGCTAAAAACAAGATTAATTGAAACTTATAAAAAATTGTGTGTTAATATAAACTTATAACTTGTAATTTTTTTAACTTAGTTATTTAATTTGACCGAGTTAATTTCCACAAGAAGCGTATACACACCGATCTAACTACAAAATGGACTCGGGTTACCGGCAGTTGTTTTTAATTAAGCCAGATCAACTCTTGTTCATTTTGCCGTTGCGGTCGGAAGAACCAAATATGCAGACTCGGTACGTAAAGATACCTTTTTATTCACTAATAACAACCCTCTAATACGGTAAAAGGTGCCCGGGGCTACGTTTTATGTAATGAACGGCTATAGAAGTGCAGTATCTTTGAATGTTTATGAAAAGATCTTTGTGGATTAAATTTTTTCTACACTTTATTGTGTGAGTATTAAATAAGATATGATTATTTCATGCTGTAATATATTAATTAATGTATTGTACATTGTAATACATTACATAAATTAATGTATTACTGCATCCGTAGCCTAGTGGTATAGGCGTTTGCTTTAGAAACCGGAGGTCGTGGGTTCGAATCCTGCGGGACTCAAAAAATTTTCATTGTTGTTTCCTAGTTGGTAAGGACAATTTGGGCCGATCACCCCATTGTCTGAAAAATAAGATGATCCATGCGTCGAATGGGCATGTAAAAAGGCGTTCTACCCACCAACTCGCATTGGACCAGCGTGGTGGGATACGGTCCAAAACCCCCTTATGGATAGGGGTGTATTAGGGGAGGCCTATGTCCAGCAGTGGACTATTAAAGGCTGATGATGACATTGTAATATTACCGTAATCAACAGACGTCTCATCTTGGAAATCCAATACAACGCCATCTTAAAGTAAAGTTAAACATCAACACCACAAAAATCAAGAGAAAATAAGAATTTCAAACAGCGCCATCTTCTACCAAAGAGTGATAAAATAAGAGAAGATAATATACATAATGTTAACCGAAAATAAGAAATTCATCACAAACAAGGAAGATTGAAATAACAAAAATTGGGAAATTACTTCATACCTACTCGCGGCGGTTATACACGTGGAATAAATATGCGAAGAATATATTTCATGACAGTTTTATATCAAGATTTTACATTAGAATAAGAAGTTTTGTTACTATTATTATAGTAAGGTTTACTAAGTTTATTTAAGTTTATGGCCCTTAAAAATCTTTGTTTGTTTAAAAATTATTTAAATTGTTTAAAAATAGTTTATACATTACTTTATATTTGTTACAGTTTTTTCAGTGTATTGTATTTTTATAATTGTGTTCATTTAAACGGTGAGAGAGTCATCGTCAGCACTGATCTGCTATCTGTCTAGGAGAAGGCAACTCGGAAAATAAACCCGGTCTTGGGGTCACCGTCAGGCGCAAGTAGGGTTTAACCCGAAAAGCGGCAGACTCCTGCAGTCGACCCAGCACCGCACGTATCGCTTTGGCGTTCTTGCGGGCTCTGTTGGGAAGACCGAGAGGGTGGTATATGCTTTGGGCAATCCTGTGCTTCCTTAATTGCGTCCCAGGTGATGCAGTGTCTGTGGTGAGGACACTTTACCCACGTCAGCTCGGCTGCGTGGATAACAACACGGGGAGTGGCAGTAACCGGTTATAAACCTGCGCTCATGGGCGTACGCGCGGGCACCAGGGGTCACTCTAGACAGTGGAAGAGCCCATCGTAGACCCACTGCTCAACTACCGCCCGCTCCAGCTAGGCAGCCCCTGGCCAATTAGCTGTTGATCCGCCCCGGTGCTGGTTTGTTCCTTAAGAGTGTGGGGTACAAAAGTCTGACCTTTGTAATGAAATCCAAGCCTGCGCTGACACGGGAAATCTCAGTGAACTGTACTCGGGAATCAAAAGAGCGCTTGGTCCGATTCCCAAGAAACGGCACCTTTAAAAGAAATTGACGGCTCTGTTATTACTAACAGCAGCCGGCAAATGCAACGATGGGTGGAACAGTACACCAGGCTTTACTCACAACCAGTTGATATCGAGGCAATTACAGTGGATCTAATGCTGAAATTGCCTACCTGGAGTTGGACGAGCCGCCTACTGTCACAGAGTACCATAAGGCCGTCGAGCAGCTTAAGCGGGCGAAAAGTCGAGGTAACGACGAAGCCTATGCAGAGGTTATAAAGTTGGAGTGTGTGGGACAATATACAGACTGCTGTGTAGATGCTGGGAGGCGGGTTGCGGCCTCAAGAAATGCGCGATGCTAATATAGTGACATTATACAAGAGAAAAGGTGATCGTGGCGATTGCAACTGTTACCATGGGATAGCCCTTCTTAGCATCGTGGGAAAGTTGTTTGGACGTGTCGTACTTTCTAAGCTCCAACAACTGGCAGATCGCATTTACCCAGTAGCCCAATGTGGTTTCCGAGCCCAGTGATCCACAGTCGACATAATATTCACGCTCAGACAACTTAAATAGAAGTGTCGTGAGATGAACACACCACTTTTTATTGCCTTTGTTGACCTGAACAAGGCCTTCGATACCGTAAGCAGGGAAGGTCTGTACACGGCACTAGAGAGCATAGGATGTCCACCAAAGCTGCTAGGTCTCATTAAATCGTTCCACGAAGAAATGAAAGACTCTGTTGTTTTGAATGGCGATCTGTCTCAGCCTTTCGCAGTACGTAGAGGCGTCCGACAAGGATGTGCCTTGGCACCTACCCTTTTTGGTAACTTCTTCTCGCTTCTCCTAGAAGTTGCTTTTGGCGAGTGCCGTCAGGGTATCCATCTCTACACAAGGACTGATGGGAAACTTTTTAACACTGCCCTTCTCAAGTCTAAACGGTATCGCGAGGACTTGCACGTCGACGGTCTCTTGTTTGCCGACGACGCAGCCTTTGTCGCTGCCTCCCCACACAAGCTCCAGCAATTGTTGTTCATGTTCGTACAAAGACCAAAATGACAGTGTTCCAAACATGCATTTTGAGCATACTTCTGTACGGAGCGGAAACCTGGACATCGTACGCAAAGCAAGAACGCCGACTGAACACCTTCTACATGCGCTGTCTGCGTAACATTTTGAGATTCACGTGGCCGGACAGAGCGACGAACGAAAAGGTGTTGGAAATCGCACAGCTGCCCAGCCTCACCGCACTGCTCAAGCAGAAACGATTGAGATAGCTGCGGCATGTATATCGCATGCCATCTTCTCGTTTGCTGCGGCTTGTTTTGCTTGGCACTATAGCAAATGCAAAGAGAAACGTTGGTTGACCGCTGCTGCGATTCAAAGACTGTGTCAAGCGAGACATGTCCACATTTAACATCGACAACAAACGCTGGGAGGAGCTCGCAGAGGATAGGGTTGGATGGCTTAAGAGTGTGAAGGAGGGTCGAGCTCACCACGATACAGCCTGATTTAATTACTGGCGGATAGGAGACATAAGAGACACACCAGCACCACCACCCTGCCTAATTCACATTTCTCTTGCCGCTGGTGTAGAAGACAATGTCGCTCCCGAATTGGCTTATAAAAAAAAAGAAAAGAGGTGTTCCTCTGATCAGACATTTGCTTAAATCGTCTGTAAAGACGCAAAGGCCTTTGATGATTTCATGCTGACAAACTTGTTACATAACGTAACGTGTAAACGTTGACCTCCTTCTTGAGAAAGTATAATTTAGTTAAAAAGTTTTTTCTGTAAACTATACTTTGATATTGGCTTATTGTTACAGATCGAATTTAACGTGGTTTAACTTTGCTACCGTTAACGTACGATTACGTTTACCATGATTATGGAAAAAAGATTATGGAGTTTTTCAATATTTCTTAATACAATATACATCTTTTTAAAAAATTAAATGAAACGTTAATGTGTAAAACATTTTAGTTAAAACTTATATAGTAGCTCCAATTAACATAGAAACATGACATTAAAAAAAAATAAAAATGAAAACATTAAAAGGGACCATTTCTATTGTATTTTATGGGGGCATTATTCTTGAAATTATTTCAATAAAAATAGACCTATAAATTGTACGATTTTTTTCTTTGTCAAGCTTTGCACGACGTGGCCTATGAAGTACTCCTCTCTCCAGATGTGTTAGGCTATCCAAACCGTCACTATAGGTGCCGCTCCGGGGGCAAACAGTACAGTGCCGCGTCTTGAATTCTTCGCCATTCTTGAATTCGGCGCCGGGGCCTGCTTTTGCGGATTGCTAGGGCAATATTAGCCACCCTGTCCCTTTCTGCGGCTTCCTTTCGGGCTGTCACGTCTTCGTAGAATGTATGAGCGGGGTTCGGTTTTCACCATGCTGTGGACTAAAGCAGGAAGCTAAAAGCTATACCCACGACCCAGGCTGGGTATAGGTCCTGCAGATGCAGAATCTTTAAGACTAAATGCTTCGGCGGTAGAACTCTTTTATTGGCTTCCGACAGACCACGCGGCACTTCCGCCTACCGCCTCTGCAGACTGCAGGTACGAGAGCTGCACTAAAAGTATCGGAAATGGAATATTTCCGCTATTCCTGACATATTAAAATCTTTTTAAATCCAAACTCCTTGGTTTTTAAAATCGAATACCATTTCTGTGTCTTGTCAAACTTTTTTAGTCGTTAAGAAAATGGAATTGACTCGAGCAAATTTAAGAGCGATGATTTATTATGACTTTCGAAGTGGTTTAACACAAAAACAATGTGTTGACCGGATGATTCCTGCATTCGGTGATGAAGCCCCATCTAAAACCATAATTTATCGCTGGTTTGCTGAATTTAACGTGGACGTGTCAAGCTTAGTAAAGATCGCCGTCTAAGTCGTCCAAAAACTGCAGTCACCCAAGAAAACGTTGATGCTGTGCGTAAGCTGAATGAGAAAGATCGACATGTGACATGCCACGAAAGTCAGACAACTTTAGACATTGGCATGAGTCAAATACAAATAATCTTGCATGAACGATTAGGTGTAAAAAAGTTTTTTTCCCGATGGATACCGCATTCGCTCTGTGAAGAGCAAAACGCGGCTCGCGTTACTTGGTGCGTCAGAACTCTCGAAAGATTTCACGCAGGATCCTCAAATGCTGTATACAATATCATATCAGATGACAAATTCTAGATATATCGCGTATATATCTAGAATTTTTAATTAAACCAGTCACGAGTTTGAGTGTTCGAAAATAAGTTGAAGTCAACAAAATTGTTCGTTCACAAAGTATTGCAAAGAAAGATGGTGGTCACGTTTGTTTCCACAACCGGCCATATTGCGACTATTCCTCTTGAGGGACAAACAAAGGTTAATGCAGAATGGTATGTTAGCATTTGTTTGCGACAGGTCTTTTTGAATTCCGTGAAGAGAAATGCAACCACCGCATCATCCTCCATCACGACAATCAACACTACCGCGCACACAACAAACGAGTTTTTAGAGCAAGAAAAGATAGAATTATGAGACCATCCCCCGTACAGCTCCGACCTGAGCTGTAATGATTTCTATACTTTCCCTAAAATAAAGAATAAATTGCGTCACCATCACTCATCATTATTGTTATCGTCACCTAAAGAAGCCGTGGACGCCTACAAAACGGCCATTTTGGAGACCAAACTTCAGAGTGGAATGGTTGCTTCAATAATTGGTTCCATCGTATGAAAATATGTGCCGAATTTCGAGGATATCACTTGTAAAGCAATAAATACATTTTTATATATTGATGTTGTGTCACTTCCTTCATTCCCGAAATTTTCAGTGCCGTGCTCGTACAATCGTATTCCAAGAGTCTTGAAATAGCATAATTTATCCTGTTTAATAACCGCTTTAAAACCCCGGGTAGCCACTATTTTGAGTACTAGCTTATTTGGCACCAATCTTAGAAGTTATAGGTACCAGTTTAACAGAGGCATGGTGGGTAAGCCTAAAGAGCACGAGTTCGCCTCACGCTTAGTTTGTTTTATAATTAAACAGGATATATTTTTTTACCTTGGGGAAATGCCTACGCATACCCGTCCTAGTAGGGGCAAAGACGGGTTATATCATACTTTCACCAACTAGAACCACCACGTTGTTCCTTCTAGGCGCCTTAGAGATGGGTTACAGGAACTCTTTGGCAGTCTACCTCACCGTCAGTAGCCGCCAAAACAGCCCCCTCTCGGCCCTACGGCCATCTGCCTACTGCTGGACGGGTCGGAGCTAGCGCGCCCTTCGTCTCGGCCCCTATACATAGGTAACAGTCTCCCCAGATTCTGTTAATTAGGGCCATGGGAGCCAGAAGATCCCAGCCACGAAGGGATAAGACTCCCAGTCCCTAGCGGCGGCCTCGGTGTTGGGCTTCGCCGCTAGCACCGCTTTCGGCCGCAGAAGGAGGTGAGATCGACTACACCATGCCGAACGTTCCTTCCTCCACGGCGCTTCCGTGCCGCATCAGCGGTGCGGCCTCGCCGAGTTGCGGAGGGTAGGAGCGGCCTACGGAATACCCCACTCATCTTTCCCGTGACTCCTCTTTGGCTCAGGGATGTCAGAGCATCTACCGCCTTTTCCACGTCCGCTGCACCCTCCTAGGCGTATCCGAAGCTGGCTGCACCAGCCAGCTTGAAGCAGCATAATCTAGGTTAGTTAGGGGTTGGCATCCCAAGTTATCTCAAATACTTCACGTTTTTATTTCCTAGTTGGTAAGGGCAATGGAACTGATCATTCAAGTTATTTTTTGTAAAGTAAGATAGTTAATGCGCCGTACGGATGTGGAAAAAGTCAGTCTGTTGCGTGATCTCACTCTATTTATGTTACTTATCCTTCTCGTCGAACTTAGAGAGTTTAGGTACATGGATCGGTCCTTTTTCTGCGTGTACATTTTTGCACCAAAGCCCATTGTTGACGACTGATCACTAATAAAGAGCGTTCGCTCTGGTCGAAATAGAAAAACGTCACGATACTTATAGTAATTATTAAATAAAAAGTTAAATAATAATATTTTATATTTTAATATAATTTTAAAAAATAATTCTATAATTATTTCTATTGCTTGCGCGAATATTATACATTATTAAACATAACCATACGTTAAATCACCCAAACCATTACATCAGATTTGATCGACCACAAATCCTCGCTAAAGAACACCGATTCCTACCAAGGATGATCCGTGAGGCTATTGAGATTAAAAAACATCCAAATTTCAATAGAGAAGATGGTTGGGTTTTACCACCTGCTTGGGATCCCATAATTAATAAATTAAAATTTAAACCCAAGCATAATACCACTGCTGGCTGTAAAGATAAAATCAGTTCTTTTTGCATAGGTCGGAGTACAGATTAAAAATAATTAATAAAAATTAAGATCTGGAAACCCCGCTTCAACACTGGCAACAAGACGCATGACATCTCAGTCTACCCCGTGACCACGGCCGCTGGAAAGTGTTCGAAACGTCGGGAATTAAAAATGTAAAATAAACGCGATAAAATCCGTAAAGTAATTTTATTTAATAATAATTCTATGTAGATTGGTAAATAAATTTACAAATCGACATACAGTTGATGAAAAAAATTATTAAAAAATGTTACATCTAATTTGTATATAACTCTAACCTAGACCTATAAATCACAGCAATATTATTCCTACTAATGGTAGCCGTGCATGTCTAATTATACTATCATTGTTTGATTTATTGGTTTCAATCTAATTAAAATATTTATATATAAAGACTTCCCTTGGCAATAGTAATAAACAATATGAGTCAACTATTATAGCATATCCTGGCAATTGTGATTCAATTATACGTCCTACAGTTCGTTGAACAACAATGATGCGTAATTTTGTAATGCCCAAATGACCTTCTTATGTCAGTTTTTAGTTTATTACATATAAATTAAATAATTTTTTTATAGGGCGTGGTCGTTTTGATTGATTTCAAAGAAGTCGTGGAACAAATTCAATGTATTTATTATTGTGTGCATTTTACATGCGCATACATATAAAACATACACCGTCAATGTGAAAACGGTACAAAACAATTTGTAATTTAATTCTATAGTACCGGTTTTATTGATTGGTTTTTATTTGTAAATTTATGCACGTCACATAGAAAAAACTAAATATAATTTTTTATCTATGTTAATACGTAGTTTTAAAGAGGTTTTGTAGATATCCGATTTAATAAAATTTAAATTGTACTATATAACTGTACAGTAAAACTGTCCGCTATGTTATTTATGTGTGCTAATTTTGTGAGATTGGTTTTACCACGATAACGATAAAGAACATTTCATACTTTTAAAGAGTTATGAGTTATTGTTTAATTACAAAATTTAGTTCTTATGCAGTAATGTTTCTTCAATCGATGCCTATTTGACTGTAAAGCGCCCTGTTTTTTATATGGGACCATTTAGTATCGTTGTAATTATTTCCGCCGCTTTAAAAGTCTTTTATTATCTATTGTTTATTGTTAGTAAACAAGATGTAACGTCCAGGTCTCAGGCCGATAAGCAGATTTGTATCGATAGACGTCGCTTTATTTAAGTCAGGGCGCTTTAGTCTTGCTCGTTTTATCCCTTTTATTATCATCATCCTCTCACAGTCTATTGCTGAACATAGGCGTATTTGTAAGACCGAAAAAACGGCCGATCCCCTACTACTCACCTTTAACCTGAACTGGCCATTACACAGAGATCGCTATCACACCTGGTGGGGGCCGATCAACACTCCGTCATGCATCACATGATAACGGACTGCAAATATGAATACAATAATTATGTGAGAAATAATACACTTACTTATTGATTGTCAAAAATGCTACCATCAGTTCGAAAAAGAAAGCACCTGCCCTCAGAAGAACCGGCAAAAACACTCAACGGGACAAATCTTTTGTCATCTTTTACAATGAAATTAATACAATAAACAAACAATTTCAAGCACAAATGTCATATCATTAAAGAAACCTGGAGCGAGCATACACCAGATTGTGTTATTATTTAAATAGTGATTTACAATGTAATAACCTTTAACATAGAAGTATAATAGTTAAATTAGAATTTTTTCTAGGATTTTGTTGAAGAAACAAGTATTTACGTGATGTCCATCATAATGCCTTCAAAAATCATTTAATGTTTTTCTGCACATAGGTACTTGCATAAATTTTTCAAATATGTATTGATTTAGAGGGCTGAACTATTAATTGACAACAGCTTTTTATAAATATTATATATTACTGTATTATTTTGTTGTATATTGTATGACTCCATAAACACGTTTTGCTCTTACAGCAAATGAAAAAAAAAAACAAAAAATTATGACATATCTCATCAAAAATCTGTGCTAATGGATTATATTAAAAGCCAGGAAAAAACAAGACAGTTTATCAATTTTTATAAGAAAAAACTTGAGAATCGTCAAAACAATTTGAATGAAACAAATCGAAACAGGTAAAAATAAAACCTGACCCAAATTAATAATATAACACATAATATATTGGACGTAGCTTCAAAAATAGAAAGTTACCTCTGAAACTGTTTACAGTATACATGTTTTATAAACATCTGCTTGTTTTATTATTTCGTCTGACTCGACCCCGGACCCTTTTTGGTTGTTAACACGAAACAAAGGAACAAAACTGTTTTCTGGTTGAATTTACAATGTTTTCGTGTGAGTTTATGTGGTTTTAACTTCTATTCATTCTGTTTTACACTACACACGATATTAATTGTCAAATTGTTCGTAACACTAAAGCTAAGGCAAACATTTACTAAGTACATAAAACATCTAGAGATTATTAAAATGCTTTGTGGCCTTGTTTGTATAAAATTTTTAGTGACTTAGAGAATTTCAGCGCGTCGCCTATTTCTTCCAACTCTAAACCCATTGCCAAGAAACTGAAAACTGACTACAAACACAACTGACACTGCAAAGATTTTATAAGAGGTACGTAGATGACCACCTGCGTTCCCTGCACACGTGCGATTAAATTGCACCACATCAAGAGATAGACATAAAATATGTTCTAGAGAGAGTCTCCGAGAGAGCATATACATGTTTAAGAATAACTACAATAGCTTAAAGAATAATTTTACCGGTGGTAGGTCCCTGTTTACAGGAGACCGTCTGGTGGATACCACCACGGTGCCTATTTTTGCCAGCGAAGCAGTGTGTGAAAACACTGCTGTGTTCCAGGTTTGAAGGCACCGTAGCAGCATGTTACTGGGTAAACGAGACTTAACACCCTATGTCTCACGGTAGGCAGCGCGTTGGCGATACCACTGGTATTGCTAATGTCTATGGGTGTCGGTGACCACTTCCCATCAGGTGGCCCGACTGCACGTCTGCCTGCGTATGCCATAAAAAAAAAAAAAAAAAACAATAAGCTTCTTAATGTAAATACTTTTAAAAATTACAATCTATATAGTGTAAGTTTGCATAAAATATTTTGCCTAGAAAAAAAAGCATTCTATTTACATAAAACGTGCCATAAACGATATTTTGATAATAGAGATATATCTATCTAAAAATAAAGATATATATATCTTAAAAGATATCAGAGTTTTAAAACGCGGTGGCGGAAATCGCGAGGATCTTATACCTGCTTATATTGCGTAATATTTACTCAGTTATACACTGTTTGAAGTCGGTCATATTTTTTTGTTAGGATTTTTTAACATTATTTTTGGTGATAAAATAATGTTTATTATAACTTAAAATTATTTAAATGTCACATACATACCAGTCAAGTTTATGTTATGGACATATGACATAATAACAGCTCATCCATACTAAATAATTATAATAATAATAATTCATATTATAAAATGAATCCAATGTTTAGCGGATTATTTTGCATCTATTACAGCTAAAAGCTCCAGACTGTCTGGGGACCGCAAACCTAACAAAAGGTTGGTAGCTCCGGGAGTATAAATTTAAATAAACGCGACATAATCCGCTTATTTAATCAAAAATTTGTCAGGATAATATTACCGTAATGTTATAATCTGCGTAATTAATTATTATAAATAGATTTACCTCATAGAGTATAAATTTTGTGTTATGGTGTAATGATGTTTTGTTTTAAATAAATTGCACGCACATTAAGCATGTTCGGTGTGTCATTTTAAATAATCAACAATGTAACTATGTTTATCAATTATTGGATTTCAATACTTGATATTACAATGTAATGAAAACGAAATAAAATTATATCCATGACTTTTTTTTAAATAATGCTTCTACTGGTACAACATTAAAATATAAATATAACGTTCCAATTAAAATTATAACAAAATGATATTGCAATAAAATCATATAGATATCATAATATTAACCGAAAACTACTCAGTGCTCAGTGATAAAAACTTCCAGAAACGGTAACTTCATCACTACAGACACTTTAGACGCATTCACATAAATATTAATTCTCATTTACATTTATAACAAACGCTTGTATTCTTCATTTACGTACTAGGAAGAGTTACGACGATCCTTTTATTTTGACGATACACGTCGTATGCAAACAATGCATAATAACTGTTATGTATTCAATGCCCGCCGGCGCCATTAGCCTCGACGGTTATGGCGCACGAAATTTTTATTGTCATTCGAATCATTTTCGTTCGCTTCCGTACTATAGTATATTTCATACTGATAGATGCTATTATAACGTACTTAGCTATAATTGCAAAGTATTCCTTTCACTCCTTTTTTCTCCTAACTATTTTCCAAATTTTCATGGGGTCGGCTATTAATCATACTTACTTGAATAACAGATTTAACCCACAGCGACTGGCATCTAACTTCCACAGCCCAAAGGATAGGCCCAAGTAGATGGATGGATTATCAATATATTTGAAGCACTGAAGTCCTATATCAGCTGCCAAAGAAGGTCTTGCCAACCTGGACATATTTTTAAATTCCATCCGACGAATAGATCCTCTTACTTCTCAGACAATTGGGTGATCAGTCACCTTTGCCCTAAGCAACCAAATTCGAGCAAAGCAATTTCTGAAACCATTTTTCATATCTTTAAAGGTATTCATTTAATAAAAACGTAGTCCTTGGCACGTTTATAGAAAAAACCTTTTGTTTATACAATTAAGAATTCTTTAAATGCAATAACTTTTATTTGAACATAAAATGTATTTATCTTAAAAGAGATTTGAACATGCCTAATTATATGCCCAAATTTCATAAAAGTTTACATAAAAATTATTATAATGGATAATTCTTAAACCTTACATGTATGCTTTTGCGGAGTTTATTGTAGGCCAAATAAATAGTTTAAGTCTATCTCTTTTAGTTGAGCCAGGGTTCGTAATTAAATCGCGCGAGGTTGTAATTATTGTCACCGAAATTTTATTATATATCTCTTAGACTACTTATTACAAAATATTTAAAAAAACCGGACCACCTGACAGCTAAAACCTATCATTTAAAAAAGAATGATCAAATCGGAGTACTAGGAGTGGGGCAACGAGTTAACATATAAAAAATAAAAAAACATACCCTCTGAATGGAGTATATTCTTCTTTTAGGAAGTCGGTCAAAAATGTACGCATTATTTATTATTCTTACTTATCACCATTGTTAATAAACAGTCAATGTTTGCGTAAGAAACATTATTTAATTTCATTATTGTTGTAACTTTTATTCATATTAACTCAACAAATAAGTAGTAACAGTAACTTTTTCTTAAACCTTCAATAAATGACTCTCAAACAAAAATTAAACTTAATTCTTCTATTGCTTATTATAAGTTAAACAGGTCTCACGGTTGTACATGTCGTTAAAATCTATTACTCTATCTATGTAAAACGTAAAGGACATTTAGGTAAATTTAATATTTAATTAAGTTTTCCGAGAGTTGTCCTTATTACCTATTTTGTAACGAGGGCATAGAGACCTTTGTTGTGCAGTAATCGGAAAAACCAAAGACGGGCTTTTCAAGGTGCGCAGATTTTATATTTTCTGAGTTCGTAAATTTTAAACTGCAGGGTCATTGTCATCTGGTATATTTAAACATATCCGCAATTATATCGCCCACTAAGTCGATCACTCACACGAATATTTGTGTCCGTTTATTATTATAATACCTAAATTAACTTTTCTGCTAGAAAATGTAGGCTAGAAATGGCAACAGTATTAACAAAATTCCATAAAATATTACTATTAATAAGTAACTGCATTATATTTATGATGTGACACTCTCTAGAGTGGCGCACTGGTTTAGTGTCAATAATCTGCTACTGAACCAGAAGAAGACAAAATTAAATTTATGACTCCGAATGTAAGACCGAGCAAAATGTGAAGTGCTTATAGATGAGGAAGAGATAGACGTTGTTAAGTCAACCGTGTTTCTGGGAATAACAATAGATACCAGATTGCAGTGGGGCCCTCATATTAATAGACTGTCGAATAAACTCAGCTCTGCAGTATATGCTGTCAAGAAAATCAGACAATTAACTGACGTGGAGACAGCCCGGTTAGTATACTTTAGCTATTTTCACAGTGTAATGTCTTATGGCATTCTACTGTGGGGAAGTGCACGGATACTAATACGATCTTTGTCCTCCAAAACGAGCTATTCGAGCGGTTTTAACCTGGGCCCCAAGGAATCCTGAGAAAATTGTTCCCAGAGATTAAAATACTAACCGTTACTTCTCAATTCATTTTCGAAAACCTAATGTATGTGCAAAAAATAGAAATGATTTTCTTAGACATTGGATGCACATAACATAAATACTAGAAACAAACATAATTTAATTCTTCCAGCAACTAGACTGCGAAGAATAAGTAAATCTTTATGGGACAATGTATACGCTTTTATAAAAATCCCAGTAAACGTTCAGAATTTAACTGTTAATAAATTTAAAAAAGTAGTAAAGGAACGTTTATGTGTTAAAGGTTATTATGATATAAATGAATTTATAAATGATAACACAGTCTGGTAATGGAATGCTCGCTCCAGGCTTTTTCAAGTATAATATAAGTATGATAGAACTGTATGTAGCTGATAAGAAAATTTATATGTATATATTTGATTATTTTTAAAGATGACAAAATAGGCCCGCTGAGTTTCTTTCGCCGGTTCTTCTCAGGTCGGAGGCGTCCTATTCCGAACCGGTGGTAGCGTCCTTGACAATCAATAAGCGAGTGTTACACTTCTATATTGAATAAAGATATTTGAATTTGAATTTGAATTTGATGACTAAGCAGTTAATAATTGATCAATACTGGTGTCTAATTAGTCTTTTAAAACGGAAATATTCTATCTACTTTAGCTTGTGATAAGTAGATATGTTCCAGTTTAAAATACGACTGCAACACTTCAAATAACGTTTGATGTTATCCAGTATACTGTAAAGTCAACTGTATGCTATACACGTAAAGTGAAGAGCTATCTAAATACGACTAAATAAATACGACTGGTATCGAAATCGATGGATTACACGGGGATGTAAATTTGCATAGCCAACGCACCCGTCTGATTTCAATTGCAAAGGTTATTATTTCGGGGCCAATTTGAAAATACATTTGCCTTTGGTGTTCAAACCAAAACGGTAACATTGTGGGAATATTTAACGTTTGGGAAAATGTTCAATAAGGGTATAAGAAAAAATAACAACACAGTCCAAGGCACTTAAAACGGTTTTTAAAATTTTAATTTTCTTATACCCAGGAATGAAACAAAGGGCTTTTAAAAATAAATTTTTAATAAAGAATGTGTTGAAAACCAAAACAATGTACTTTAAGCAAAAAAATATTTTCAAAAACATTTGTCAATCCAATTTAAAAGTTTTAGTAATTTCTTTAGATATAAAAAAAAAGGTAATTAAATTACTCAATTACCCAATTTTTCGGCGACCCCCCATGAAAAGCGCCGGCCTTTTTGCCGTTGGAAAAACAAATTGATCCCCCCAGAGTAGGGGAGGGGAAGGGGGCCCCCCAAGATGGGAGCGGCCGGAACCACAAAAACCAAGGTTGTCTTTTCTTGTCCGAGCGGCGGGGGTGATGACAGCTCGCGACCCCGGCCGACGTGCCCCCTTCGGCCCTTCCCGGGTGTGTGGGACCCCGAACGCTTTGGGCGCCGTGCCGGAACCACACGGGGCCCCCTCTGACCCTCTGGGCGGCGGGGCACCCCTGCCCGGGCCGCCCGGCCCGGTCGGGGAAGGGCGCGCCCCACTTGGCGCCCTGGCCCTTCTGCGGAACCGGCGCCTCGGCCCCCGTCCTTTCCGGCCTCTTGGGCCATCCCTCCGCAAAAAAGAAAGACGGCGCCCCCGACCTTTCGCTCCCAGCATCCTGCGGACTAGGCAGGAAGCGAAAGGTCGTGCCCGACACTACGCGGCTCGGCGGTTTGACCCGGTGGGCACCTTGCGTTGCGTCTTCTGCACATACCCACAGTGGTGGCCCTTTCGGGTCCCGGGCCCACGCGGGACAATCCCGAAACAGCCGTGTCCCGAGAGAATCGCGCGCGGAACGTTGGAGCCATCCTTTCTACCAAAAAGGGGGTGGTTTATTGTTTGACGGCCGGCGCTGGGGTGCCCAGCCGCAGCTCCCACCCTGGTTTAAGGGGCGCCCTGCCTTGGCCCCCATCTCTTCTGGGCTGGCCTGGATCGAGCCTGCCCCTCCTCCCCGAAAAAAGTGACGGGGATTTTGCATCCAGGTCCCAGGGCGGACCGCCAAACCGCCCCCGCCGGGGGTCCGAAGCCCCTTATCCCCGGGATGAACACCCTGGGTTCTAAGAAGGAAAGTATAAGAAAACATATAATAACAACTACAGTCCAAGGCACTTTAAACGGTTTTTGAAAATAATTTTCATTTATTTCTTATACTCCAGGAATGAGAAACAAAGTGACATATTTAAAAATAATATTTTAATAAGAATAGTGTTAAAAACCAAAACAATGCACTTTACACGCAAAAATATATTTTCTTAAAAACTATTTGTCAATTTTAAAAAGCTTTACGTAATTTCTGTTAGATATTATATTAATAAAATGGAAGTCATGGTTAAATAATATCTACAATTTACAAACTTTCGCTTCAATCACTTTTCAATATTCCCGACGTTTTAGGGCCTTTTGCAGTGCCCATGAATATGTGATAAATTGTGACAAAGGCTAGATTATCGAACCATATAGTAGGAGAAGTCTGAAATGAACCCACAGGGAATATACGGTAATATTGCCCTAGTTCTTGTAAACAATCATTTTCTTGGCCGAACTAGCAGTTTCTACTGCCCTCTCCAATATACCTCCGCGAGAAGGGTCGAGATTCGCTCAGCCCTGTTTGAGAAAAAAAAGTTTGAGGCCCCTGATTGCTATCAGGATCAAACTATATTGGTCCACTTTCGACGCAGATTAAAAGGTGACCTCCTTCCTTCGGGTAAAAGGGCACATTTTCAACACATTTGCGCTCCCCTCGGATGAGCGAGTACTTAGGACAGTTTTCAAAGGACTGCCTACGGAGTCCCTATGTTCTGAGATAGCTGATGCCATCAGATCCCAAGACGTCCCCGTACTTTTGGTACAAATAATGTTCCACCCACGCACCAATCGCCCTTATGGTATGGCGCTGGTCACTCTCGAGCATACCGCAGAAGTGTATTTACGACGTCCTACAATTCTGTGGGATCGGTCGGCAATTCTACCCCACATGACAGCGCAGCGCCGGAGCCTATTCCAAGCGCACAGCGGCCCGCTGCCGCCTTAAATGCTCGGCACGCTACTCATGGTAATGGCTGCACTGATCAAAGTACATCACCCTAATGAAGTCGCTGGATCTATTTGATTTAGACTACTTCAATAATGTTGCGACCAAATTTGCTATGGCTATTCTTGCGTACTC
Organism: Lamproptera curius; assembly: GCA_029286875.1. Taxonomy (NCBI): domain Eukaryota; kingdom Metazoa; phylum Arthropoda; class Insecta; order Lepidoptera; family Papilionidae; genus Lamproptera; species Lamproptera curius. The sequence continues at coordinate 120,504 of JAGSMT010000219.1, forward strand.
AAGAATCTAGTTAACGCCCTTAAGGCTAAATAGGTTGCGACACCCACGCAGCAGTTGTGACGACGATACATCGTACATTTAGTATGTAATCTTACGTAGCATAGGACAACATACACAGTCACACACATGGCATCCGCATCACCGGTCACAAGGACAAACTTACACACCCTTTCCTATATGACACTGTAACTTAACCCTACATAAAATAAAAGCGTTGCTGCAGTTTTTTGCGTCACTTCTTCTCCCAGTGCCAACGCTTTATAAGGTATTAGTAATGTTAGCTAGAGCTCTTAAAGCTAAGCCCACCAAGGCAACCCTCGATTCAGCATGCTAACGCTAACCACAAAGTGTCGGCCCAAACCGACGCTTCCTTTCTGAGGGCCTTAGTGCACTAAGTCACCCCGTGAGGAGACGCGCCTGTTGCAATGGGGTTGATGTAGCTCAATCCACGACAATCTTTATTAAAAAACTTCAAAGCTTTTTACAATTTTTATAACTGTATCTGCTAATATTGCTCATTATGTTAATCCATAAGCAAAAATTGCAAAAAATCTATTGATAAAATCTCCATTTTTTAAGGATCCAACTACGTTGGTTGGTCAACTTTTGACTTTTTGACTTTTGACTTTTGTTCTCAAGTACTGTTAAATCCAATTTTTAATCTTTATATTCATTAGGTGAACTTAAATAATGTCCAGTACTAGTAGTGGTAATAAATAGACGGCTACAATACAGCCATATTATAAATGTTATTAGTCAAGTATCTAGTTTTTATTTAACCATTTGAATTTGGACAACTTGTAGAGGTTTCAGAAATGTCACTCCTTATTTTAAAAAATATTGTTGCCCTTTCCGAATCCAAATACTTCTTTAGGTGAAATGTCGTCACAGTAAATAGTAGGTTCAGTTATAAAGTCTTGTAACTTGAAGTCGACTGTTCATATACATATTTTTCAGCATTAAAAATATAAAATTCGTTATTATGAAATAATGCTTAATAAAACAAGTCAAATCTTCTCTTTTTAAATAACTCTTACGTTACTTAAAATTGTATAAGAAATAAACAAAAAAACGCTACTTACTCCTATCAGACTGAAAATTTAATACATAATTTAGGGGATTTTCTGAAGCATAGATAATATTAGTGTGTAGCTTGACCTTGATGTTGTACTTAGTAAATTAGGTAGGATGCGTTCAGTTTGATTAGTACAGTAGGAATAAGCGCAGTGAACGATGTAGTGGCGTAGTATACGTGTATATGTATTAAAAACGTAACATAAAAGACAATATATATATATATATATACATATAATAATTTTGGTCATTCGGTTTCCCTAAAATGCCCTGGGCCCAGGCCACGTGTGGCCTTATGGTAAAGACGGACGTAAAAATAGTAAATGTTTGTAGAGTTTTTCACTGGGGCTTTTTACATGTGTAATCAAGTTTAATTTTTATAATTAGCAGACCTAACTGTTCAAACCAGCGATAATCTCTTCCTTTAATCTATTCATTAAATATATCCATCTGATAATAGAATAAAGAATTCTGATATTAGCATTGAATATCTGATATTAGTTTCAAAGGTGTCATAATTAAATCAGTACTGACTGCTACTTGATTTGATGGATCAAAAATGGGAAGTATTAAATACATATCGCTTACTATCAGGTTGACCGTTTATGTATTAAAGGATTTTATTGCTGTAATAACTACTTGAAAGATAACATCACCATCAACAACCTTGTTTTAGTCCACTACTGGACATGGGCCTCCCTAATGTGGACCAATCCGAGTTGGTGGGTAAACCGACTTTTTACATGGCTATCCGACGCATGGATAATCTTACTTTTCAGACAATTGGGTGATCGGCCCAAATTGCCCTAACCAACTAGGAAACAACTATGAAAAGTTGTTAAGTCTCCGCAGGATTTGAACCCACGACCTCCGGTGTATAAAGCACACGCCCTTAGCATTAGGCTATGGAGGCAGTTAACAACATAGCACACCCTGGTGATGAACTGTTCCTGACAAGCTATTTCGAACTGTTAAAATATGATGTTCTATGTAAAGAATTTGTAAAATTTATTGAAAAAAAGCAAATAAAAGAGCCCCTCAGAGAAAAAAGGAGAAGGCTTCCATTTCCGAACCGGTGGTAGTTGGTTTGGCAGATTCCAGACCATATGAATATAAAGTTTTTCTTACATGCTATTCAATTAGATTTTGAATGTGCAGCGACAGGTACAAATATAGTTATACATCTTCTGCTTCAACCACAAAAGGACTTTAAATAACCTCCCTCAAGCCTCAACCTTCACTTCTGCTACAAAAGCAATAACAACCATATTTAATTTTAACAATAAAAATTTTGATCTTCGGTTTGATCAAAATGTTCGATTAAAACTTGCCTGAAAAAAAAATATATATATCATATCCCTACAGCTTTCAAAGGTCGCTATATCAAATCAAAATGGCAATTAGTGAGGTAATCCCTCGTTGAATATATGCAATGTTACTTTAAAAAATACGTGAACATTTATCGAAGGACAAGCTCCTAAAGAACGAGAGCCCTGTATTGTTTAAAGCTACTGATGGACAACGGTGCACGTAATAAAATTACAATGATCTGGTAATTATGCGTCATAGAGCATAAAAAGCGTACCACATCCATACTTCATTCCTTGTATAAAGGCCCACATCGCAACATTTTGCGACTGACTCTCAGAGTTGATCTCATTGTGAACGCGTGTGATTTTGATAACTTGATTTTTCATAAAATGGTGAGTTAAATATTTTTGTATATGCATAGAAATATTAACTGAATAACAGGCCTCCCATTGCAGTGTCTTATTTTTTTTACATACCCTAAATTATTATGTTGCAAAGTAAAATAAAAGCTTTAAGAAATAAAATATAAATCGGCTTGTTCTTGTTATAATATTTTAGTATTTGATTTTATTTGGTACGAAATATTTTAAATATTAAATTCGTTGTTAATATATTTTTGTAGCATCCGCATTTTAGCGATAATTTGATTCAAATGAACGCACTTAAATGGGAATATTGCTTTTGTTTTTGTGGCACCAAATTTAATATTATCAATAAGCAATAAGTAAATCTAGTATTTGACGATCCATTTGGCGTAGTAGTTACTGACCCTGACGGTTAGGCCAGAGGGTGTGGGTTCGCTTCCCACGTGGGGAAAATAATCTGTGTTAAACATAATGTTTTTCTTGTGTCTGGCTGTTGTGTACAATATGTATTTATTTACTTTAGAAATATTAGGTCTATGTCTGCTTAAATTGAGACTAGACGATGTTGTGGATTAAACTTATCGCCTTTAAAGGGGTTATGCCAGTTTTATGAACATTAGACAAATTGTTAATTCATCACAAATGTAGTTTTTACAATATCATTTGACTACTTCTTAATATGCAAATGTTTTTTTTCTTCAAAATGTGATTTTTAACGAGTGTTTAATTTTGCAAAAGGTAATAAAACTTGAAATCTATATGTACTAATATTACAAAGAGAATTATTTGTTTGTTTGTTCCTTTTAAATAAGCTTCGAGACTACTGAACCAATTCGAAAGCTATTTTATCCTTGACTACTTTTTATACCAGGAAAATCCATTCCAAACATCTAAAATAATACGGATAGAGCCGTGGAAGGACTGCTAGTCTTACTTACTACTATACAATAATGCCATAAGAATATCATGTTATATGTTTAGCTACCGGAAATAGAATTCTGCAAAATAAGAAATATATACTTAAAATTAGCCGGTTTTAGAACCTTTTGTCATAAAACGCATCGCCGTGGACGCCTTGGACGTTTAGGGCAATGCAAAACATCCATTTAAAAAGAAGTAAATCCAATAAGCAATAAGATGGTAGGGAATCTTATTCCGTACCATCGTAAAAATCAAAAAAAGCTTCTAATACAGATCGGTAATTTGTATTCAATATTATCTGTAATAATTATAAAGTGATTAAACGCGATAAAATCCGTAGAACTGTTTTATTTATCATTCCGTATTGGTGTAGGTAGTTACAATTAATACAATTTACTTTTAATTTTTACTTAATTGAATGTATGTTGTAATGAGACGAGCAAAACGATTACGTAGTCGTAAACATTAGCTCTGTTAAAATAAATATAAAGAAAACGAGTAAAATCTCTACTCTCATACATAAGATGGATGATAAAGCTGCATTCACGTAGTAATTACACTAGATAGACCTCAAACAGCACGGAGTTATTTCACCGGTCAGAGTTTCCTGGAAACTTGAAATCTGTATATCAGAGGCAAATTTACCGCAAATGAGATAATATGGTTCCGTTGGCTACACTTTTGATGGACAACCCAAAAGGCAAGGTATCGCTGTTTCGAAAACTTGAAATGATATTTCGGTCAAGGTTGGCAGGTTTATGGTGCGGCTGAGGTCATTGGGTGCCTTAAATGTCTTATCTGTAAACAACGTAAACGCGTAAGGACCACCGACGTTTTACTTTAATGGATGCCCACTTCTGAGTCATTAAATTGAACACAATGACAGTCCTTTGTGGTCAATAAAAGATTTAGATGTAGGCCGAACGTTGAATTACTGTGTATAATCAATAGTTTGAACAGTTAAATCAAAATGTTTATATTTAAACAAAAAGTTTACTTTAATACATAACAAAATATCTACAGGATTTTTTAAGGATTTTATCGCGTTTAATCACTTCACAACTATATAAAATTATACCCGACGTTACAACTTGTAACAATACATTGTGTACGCCGAAAAGTATTATGTCCCTATTGTATGGCGATAATAACAATAGACAACAGTAACTTCCTACAATGAACACGTACTAGTTTTTGTCCAAGTTGTATTACTTACTAAGTTAATATATGTGGGATATCTTTATACAATAGGAATAAACGTAGATCGTATCGCGATTGTTTTTTATAAACTTATTAGCCCAACGGTATCTATAAGGTCAGTGCACTGAGACACGGTGTTAATCTTCTTTTTTAAGATGTTCATCACTTGCGTATTAATGGTTCATTTTTTAATACAAACTAATCATTTTTATACTCAGGGTACTACATTCACTATTGTGTTTTGATTGACATGGAATATCACGTATCGTTTGCTCTTAACTTCTTTGGATACGTTGCAAACAGGAACGCAAAAGATATTTTGATTCTAATTATTTAATGATAAATGCAAAATGAAACATGATGCCACCCTGGACTTTCATTAATTCGATTCGGTCCAAATATTTGTTTTTTGTTACAGAAACTTATTTTGCTGTTTTGTTTGGTTGTGGTATGCGCTTCCCAAAGCGTATCAGAGATGGGCGATGCCCCCTCCCCCCAAAAACGTAGTTCAGGCGGCTACGGCCTACTAAGACCTAACCCGAACTACTCCGGCTATGGTGGTTACCAGGGCTACGACGGTTATAATGGGTACAATCCCGGTTTCAGTGGCTACCCGGGTTCAGGATACTCCAACAACTATCCAGGTAAAGCTTTTATTATCCATATATATATATATATAGATGATCCCGTTTTTGATCTCGCTGATCACGATATCATTGAAGCTAAATATCTTCTTCCGTCATTCTGGCACGCATGGTCTACTTATGTTTGACAAATACGCATGTGAAAATTAGTTAAATAATTTAACTTTACATCTTAACCAGTCATCATGGAAACAAGATGCATGGTAGGGATTATTTTAGTAGTCATTTCAGTAGCGATACAATAAGCACCTTGCGTATATTAGGGGTAATTTACGCGGTTTCGATCTAATTGGCGTTAGCGTGATTTTACTTACCTTAAAGACTGGTAACATAACAATTCAGTTGTCAGGACCATCTTGAGTCGCTGTGGAGATTCTGTTTCAAAAAATATACTGACATCTATTATGTCAAAAGCAGTGCTGGCACCGTTAATGAAATAATTAACTTCGTTAATTGTTAATCCGCTACAATAAAAGTTAGCTTCGCTAAACGTTAAAGCGCTACAATTCGAAAGAATTAACGCAAGTTAACGTTAATCAATAATCCGTTACTGTAAAATTGCATCTTTATATCGTTCCGTTAGTGACTAGTGAACTTGTAAAACTTGATAGTTTAGATTCTGGAAGTTAACAGGCCAGAAATAAGACTAAGTACTTGTATAATTCGAATGTGTAATTTAATCGTCGGACATAAGGTGCCCTTAATGAACATTAACAAATTCTCGTCTGAAAGCGAGGCTCGTTTTGGTGTTAATACGTCTTTGCCCGTGGTAAACAGACGTCAACTGCAGCGCTTGGGGGTACAGAAGTATTATATTTAATGAAAAAAATTATAAATATCTATTCCCCGAGGTGTGCAGCATCGTGAAACGAGTCTTTTGATTTCATGTCCAGCCACATTTTACGGAGACTTTGAGCTTTACTCTTTGAAGAGTTGGAGTTCTTTGGTTTTTCTATAGACTGAGTGACAGAACTGAAAAGGTCTTCCTCCTTATCATCATCGTTGTTACTCGTATTGCTCCCACCGCCACTTAAACTATCTTAAGTCTTTCGAATTTTTCACTAATTCTTGTCGTAAGGCATCTTCTTCCTTTTTTTCCATGCACTCTTTTACTGTATCCACTCTACTGCTGTCAGACGATTCCAGCCATATCAACCGGAACTTTAGGTAAAATGCCGCGTCAAGAAGGCACTGTTCATCATTCGTGAATGACCCTATCCTTTTCTCTAAGCCATTTAATAATAACGGAAAAATATATCTAGTTTTGTTTTTGTTTCACAAGCTGTACTTGTTGTAATGTAAATAAAGCTGTAAATTGTAAATAGTAAGCATTGTATTAACTAGTTAACAGACTTCTGCATTTTAACGGAAGTTAACGTATCCGTTAACATTTTTAATAGTTAACTTAAAAGTTAATCCATTTATCAAAACGTTAACTTCGTTAATTAAAGATTAACGGATTAACGAGTTAATGCCCAGCACTGGTCAAAAGAATACATTTTACGCATTTGTAGAGTAAACGTGCGTCTAGCCCCACGAAGAAGTACTATTTATTTGTTAGTTAGCGATGGATTAGTATCAAAATTCAAAGTTGAAATGGCGAGAAACAAGAAAAACCTTTTTAGACATTTAAATTAAAAATAGTAATGAATTTACATTTACACATATCAGTAATTATAAAAACAACATCATACTTTCGATGCATGATACAAAAACCTGTCTGCATATTCTAGTGCAAATCGTGTAAATGAAATTAACATTTACATGACTCTGTTCCAATATTATAAGATACAGATAACTAGATAAGATACTTTACATAGTTCCGATTAGAACAAACATGCAGACCGCGCGTGAAGACAATGTAATTGTTTTAGAAACTTGGATGTATAATATGACTAATGACAATTCCTCAATTTAACATTCTTGCGAGGTGAAACGTTTTTTTAGTAATAGTAATATAATACATGGCACAAAAATTCGACATCAAACTCAAATGGCTAGATGGCTCCAGCCAATAACGTGAACTACAGATGGACGTCAATCTATTTCAGTCATTAATAGCAATGGATCATATGCGTCGACATTAAGGAAACACGTAGTTTAGTCTTTAATCTGTCTTTGCTCTGTATATATTGAAATATGGTTTCTTTGTATATTTTCGCTCTGTATATGCTGATGTGTATCATCATTATGAAAGATGGCATAAGCAATCATTACCTTAAAAGAATAAACCAGAATAATAATAAATTGCGACAATATTTGTTTATTTTACGATAAGGCACATTATGTCAATGTGCACTTTAATTTACTTAGTTAATTGTAAAACATGTATGATAAACACTTTTTTGCTCAAATTATAATGGTAAATTACAGTCATTAAAATTTAACCTAGGTCCTAAATGTGGGCAACCTAAGTATGGCTCCGGGTGTCCCAGGTCGGTTGTGGAATTAAAAACCTAAAAATCAGGTTAAAACTTAAATACCTTAAAAACAAACGTTTAGTTAACGAATTTAGACAGTTGTTTAATTAGGAAGATAGTCGTGTTGCATAGGTTCAAAAATAAGTGAAATTGACATTAACAAGTCTCATATCACATGGCAGATAAGTAAAACCCCTGTAGTACCATAAATATAGTGAAATATTGAAATTTATGTTTTGTTGACGTCACTAGGAAATTACGGAGGATACCCTGGCTACAACGGTGGCGCATACGGAGGTGTGTACTTATTCCTTCTTCTCCTCAAAAAGATTCTTGGTGACAGTAAGTGCACAGTGCAAATTACGATGCCTGGAAATATGCACGCTAACGCACATACGCTTCTTATTTGCGAAGAGTTTCGTTTAAAACTCTGGTTTTTAAAAAAAATCCTCTAACACCTTTTACATCTTTTATATATCGTGATCTACAATTGTTATACTAATTTCGTCTTCTATTACTAAAACAAATGAAGGCACCTAATGGCTAATTTTAAGCTAATTCGGTAAACAGTTTTATGGAACAAATATCAATAAAATTCATCAAAAAAATACTGATTTTAAAGCTTCGTTGTGTGGTCGAATTGTTTTCTTTACATGTGATATATGTGCTTCAAGATTGGTTTATATTATCAATACCATATATGAAAAGTAATAAAATGAATGTATGTTAATGTACCACACTATAATTTTAAACTGTACTAAAAACTAAATATATGGCAAAAGTAGGGTGGTGCAAAGTAAAGATTGAAAACCAAATAATTATAGAGAACATAAATGGGGCCTAACATAACTAGCTAACGGAGCTTTTTAATAAATAATAACAAAAATAAGTATTAACATTGGCAGGTTGTGAGTTTAAAAAAAATTGTGAAACAATAACAATTTTTTTAAGCAAACTTTTATTTTAAATACACATTAACAACTTTTGTACTTTTAAAACTTTATGATTCACCGGCAGAACGACTACACTGTCCTAAATGCATGTTTAAAAGGCGCAAGCATTGTTTGAACGCTGCATGCAAATTTCTATTTCAGGCAACCGTCCAAACTACAGGCCAAATTATGATGGAAGACCGGATATAACTATCCGGGAGCCGGATATCCGGGTAACGGTTACCCTGGCTACCGGCCAAGTTTCAACCAATACCGGCCCGGTTATGACCGGCCGTATCAAGGCTACAACAATTTTGGCGGATTTCGAGACGGATTCGACGGTCTATCCGGGAGGAGCGCGGCCGAAGTAAAAAAAGCCGACGCATGATATTTAAATTGTCTCAACTTTTGTTAGATTACTGTTCTTAAGTTATGTTATATTTTAAATAAATGTTTAAGTGATCAACTGATTTTTGTTTATAGAAAATCGATTGGAAGGGGGATTAAATAAATCCAAGATATTAAAATTTTAACAGGTGCTATGTCTCGTGTTTATAGAGGTCTGGTAAAGCACTACCGCGGTGCCTATTTCTGCCACAAGGAGACGCTAATAATCAGTTCCGGGTTGACGGGCACTGTAGCAGCGTAACCGAGCGTACTGGGTAAACGAGACGTAATATCACATGTGTTAGCAATCTTACCCTGCGTTTCACATTTTCAAAAAATATAACATACCTTATGTGAACTACCTGATCGTTTCATCGCTTTATTCAGTAATAAAAACAGGGTTTCCTTCAGTAAGTTTACTATATGTCCATTTTTATTACATCCACTTAAGGCAATTTTGTTATGAATAATGGATAAGGTCCGTTTCACATGGCACGCTTCTTTCCTTTGATGTGTCGAAATGTGTATTTATAAGTATATACATTTATACACGTTATTACTGGCCTCTATAAATAAAGATCAAAACATCATAATTAGATATATATTAGCCAATTCAGACTCCGAATAGAAGTAAACAACCTTTAGCGACAAAGCGGCTTTCTATGTATGGTGTCATTAGTTCACTGTCACTCAGTGACAATTAAGCAATAAGAACACCAGTTGACTCCATTTCGTTGCTATGAGTTACTCTATTTACATTTATTCCGAGATAAATTGGCTAAACTACACAATTCTATACAGTGATTCCTAGAGATCATAGTGAAACCGTAAGGCCCTGACAATTAAAACCTGATAAATGTATTTTCTTTATTTCGCCGAGTAAGAACCAACTAAGAACGAATTTACATTTTCTGAATTCATAAAAATTATGCAAGAAATCAGGAAAATAATAACAAGAAAAAGGTACATAAAAAATCATTTATTATCATTTTTACATACATATATTATATTTTTAAATATTTTACATAACATAAATCTTATATCTACGATCTATACAGTACATAAAAGTTAGGATCCGCTAAACCAGTCTGACGTCATCGAGGTAAAGAACGATGCAGCACCCGATCTGGCATTAGCGAAATTTATCGGCAGAGAGCTGGTCATCAGATCAGATATCTCCGCTCTGGGCTTGTATGGGCTTGAAGCGGCCACTGGTTTCTTTTTAACCTAGTAAAATCACAATATCACTGAATAACAAAGCCTGACCAAACGTAAAAATATAGGTGTAACACGACTAATATATATGACTCGCTAATAGATTGAGACGTGCAATTTTATAAATGTTCTTTAAAGCACCGTGAACATAGTGATCTTACGTTACTAGTTCATTATCTATACAAGTAATTGAAATTGGAGACAGGAGTTTAAAAACAGTATATCCACTCCCTCTAAACCTAAAATTTACTACATATTCTAACATCAAATGCATCTAAATGGTCTTTTACATCATAACTCGAAGTATTTTTTAGCGGTTTGTAAACAGCATCGTAATTGCCAATAATAATCACCAATTGGTTATAATTACTGTAACTGCAAATTAGCTATTTTACGAAATTCATAACATTTATTAGTTCTATAATATCGTTTCGGGAGTATCAACTTGGGAATTCACATATAGCAGTCATTGGTATCTATATAACACATTCACACAGATTAGACTGTTATTTTGTTTGCTAACCAATATCAGCTATGCACAAAGATAAAATTTTAATTAGAAATGTAAAATTTTTCCTTTGTGACTCTTTTTTCCAAATAAATCTTGACTTGAAATTCTTAGTTTTATAGTAATACTCAGCTCTATAGTTTAGTCAAATTAAAGATATAATAGACTCAAGTCAAACTTGAATGGCGCCAGCTGCGAACGCGTTCTTATTGGTGGAGCGCGCCCATTCCCATTATCACGCGATGTTTACCCAATAAGAGAGCGCGACTTTTTGGGGCCAATTGAGTTTGACGTTAGATTTTGTAAAAGGAAACACCATATTAATTTTTTGCACTCTAAACAATAATTAACGAATATTTTTGAATGTACTGACACATCGCAAACACATACCGTAGCATAATGGAATTTTTGTATGCAACGTAACCCATAGTACAAAGATGTATGTTTACCGTTTTTTAATATAAAGTTGTCACTGAGATGATAATCACAAGTGACAATCATTAAGTAATAATGCAACACGTAGGAAGCATTGTAATGAGTAACATTGTTCTATCGTGTTTTTGGTTTGTACAGTCAAAGTTAAAGTTAGTATCTGGTCTTTGATTGCGGGCTAGGGGATATTTAAATCTAAAATTATAAACACTAAGTCACAAAAATACACCGGTGCCTAAAAACATTAAAAACGATTCTTATGTTACGGAACATAAAAAAACAACACAAAGCTTTAGTAATACGTTATTTCGTTTATTGACATTGTTGCAGAAAAACTGTCAAACCTTAAAATGATTGCGTCATACCCATTCTTGCTGATGCGAAGTAATCGTTGGTCTGTTAACATATTTTAGATAAGATATCAGTCCATTAAAGCACTCGATAGATATACGACAATACGTCAATGAATATTACAAAAATGTTTAATTTTGCAATGTAAAATCATATTGATTAAAAACATGGTTTTTACAAAAGCTAAGCAAATAATTATATATGAATGTTTAATGATATTTTGTAGTTTGCTGAAACTCATCATCACGTTATAATGGACTGAATCTCTTTAAATATGAGATTTTAATAGTAATTTAATATTATATTAATATAATAAAGCTGATGTTTAAAGTTCTGAAGGCGTTAAGTCACTTATTACTGGGGGCCGTCAAATTGTATAAACCAAAGTTTGGAGCTCAACTATATAATAATTTACCTGATTATGTAAAGACTAGCCCTTTTTTTATCGACTTTCAACAAAATTAAAATAACACTTAATGAAGGAAGTATTGTTTCTCCGATGGTCAATACTTTACTACTTCCTTCTTTCTTTATGAGAAATAAATTTCTTTAAACCTAAGAAGTGTTTAGTGTAAAATGAATCTTTATCGCTTAAACCACAACAAAAATTGTTGAAAAGGCTTTACTACACGCTGGCTACTTCACTGCTAACATTTACATCAACTTCGTCTTCGGCTCAAGTATTACTCTAAGACAACTTACCGTCTTCTCTTGCCTCCTGACGTTAGATGGCGCTGCGACAGGCAGAAGCGTGAACCAATGGGCATCGGTTGTGGCCAATAGGGAGGCCGCTTTATCCCCACTCCCGCCTGACGTCACCGGCTTCGAACCCACGACACTCGACAGCTGGCCATGGTGCTGCACGAGGCTGCCCAGCAACGTCTGCGTGACCTCACGAAATGTCATCAGTGAGTTGTCTCGTAAAAGTCTTATAAGTCAGTGCCTCAACACAACCATACCTATAGGCCAGAGTCAAGTAATATTTGAAGTCTATAGTTAAGCCAAAAGTAACCATGGCAACGAACTGTTTTATACGTCTGGAATTCCTATCGGTATATGTTGTCACCGAGTTGTCAACCACTGAGTGGCAGTCGAATATAGCATATATAATAGCTATAAGCTATTTTTTGTACGGTTATTTCAAGTCTAAATTTGCTTTACTGTAATTGTTGAGCCGAAATCGAACAAGAACCACGCGCTAATAGAGCAATAGGAGAGGAATGGAAGACATATTATAGTTCTATATCTCATTGAGCCTGATATACTGTGTAAGCGAACAACAAGATCGTTACGCGATTGCAACTTTAGAAACAGGAACTGACGAACAACAAATGTAAAGACAATGGTTGTAGCAGTAAATAGATGAAGAAAAGTAAATAATCTTTTAAAAACATATACGAGAAATTAACTTTAAATTACTTTTTCTATTTAAAAAATGTACATCTCATTAACAAACAAAAAATTGTTAGTGTATTTGAGCCATGAAATACATAAGAACTAGTAAAACTTATATACATCGACCTGAGTTAAACTGAAGTCAAGTAAGGAAATGTAAGACGATATGAGAAAAGAAAACTCCAAAGAATTACGTGAGCATTATTTCACGTCATCAGTTGAAATTGGTTTGCGATGATTGGTTGCGCGATATGAAAATTAATAACCGTTTCGTGTCAATTAAAAGAAGATATTTTTGTAAACAAGTTATTTGGGCGAACTCGGTCGTCGTCGTGAGTAAGCGTAAAGCGCTATATTTCTTTCCCATCTTGCCTACCGACGGGCCTAACGAGAGAGATGGGGAATCAAGATTTGCCTAATAAGCGAGACAGCAAGTGACCCATTTAGTTTACTTAGGTAGGACTAATACACGTAGATATCATATTCGATTGACCCCTGTTGGTAAATAATGTCTTGCGATTACGGAAAACCAGCAGTTATTTGAATTAAAACTAAAATAAAACAATATAAAGGTTTTTATTAAAATAGCCGAACACACAAAGTATGCAGGAAAGTAAATTTATTGATTTAACTATTCGGCATCAAACACGAAACCGTGATTTTCGTTTCGTTTGTAACCGTATAGCTGGGAAACAAAGGTAACCCTATAGTTGGGAAACGTATGTAACCGTATAGTTGTGAAAAGTGTGTGGATGAAAGTAGCTAGTTATAAAAATAACTAGTTTTAAAACAAGCGACGCCAACCGGTTTCTTTTCGTTTCTTAAAAGTGACCTAACGACCCACGTCTATAAAGAATATACTTTAAACGTAGGAACGATAAAAATAAAAAAAATGCCATAATCTTGAGCTCGGAAATAAAAAAAATTAAAAACAAAATCGAAATCTCGAATATAAATTGTTTGAAATCTATAGAATCACAACTCTCAGCTTCCAGAAAAACTTCTGAATTATAATTTAATGTTAATTAGCAGAAGGTAATTTGGATCCCTGTCAATTTTAGCTTTAATAAAACTGTCCAATTAGTATGAATAACGAGCACAGGTACAAAATTGCTTTTTAAGGAATTGACCTCATTTTAAGTAACTTTATTTAACTTAATAATGAACGTTATAAAAATTTCCTAAACTTTGGCTTTTCTTACATATAAAGTCTGTGACACAAATTCTTAAGTGTTTATTCACTGAACCGTTTCCCCAATTACGGACTTTTATGATAGGCAAAAACTATCTGTTTTGTTGCATCAAGTTTTTAAATACACTAGGGCGAAATAAGAAATTAGGTATTTCCGAAAATTATGAACTGTATTTTTTTACAATTTTTGAGAAAACTTTGTACAAACTATGAATTGGATATTACCACCTAGTTATCGGTGGTCTTTATGATACTATTTTGTCTCATAATATATGTTACGAAGGGTCAATCTCATGTTTAAGATAATCAGAATCATAACCAGAAAGATAATAAATCTGTGAATTATAAAGAGGTATTAAAAAATTTAAAAAAAAACAACAAGACACAAAGCCTTTTATGACTGGTGTTTTTATCGATGGATTGACATTTAATAAGTGTTCAATAAACAGATTATAGTCGATGTCTTTATATGAATAGTCTATAACATAATCATATCTTTTACGACTCAGACATAGAAAGACTAATAGAATTTTGTAAACATAGCAATTGCATAGTACTGCATATATATCATGCACGTAAACGTAGGCAGTAATAGTACAACGGTGTTTACTAACGCAGAAGTGTTTACTGCTGCAAAAGCTAAGCACATGTAAAAAAAACTATTGCGTTCCGATTTAAAGGGCGTTATAACCAGCGTGAATACTAAATGAGACGTAACATCCGACGTCGATGGCCTGTCACTTATCATCAGGCCATCAAGTAGATGTCTTGCCCGTTTCGTCAGATGATAAAAAGAAACGAGTGTGCTGAAGACCACGCAACTGAAGTAAAACATTTATAATTAATTTA
The DNA here is from genome assembly GCA_029286875.1 of Lamproptera curius. NCBI lineage: Eukaryota > Metazoa > Arthropoda > Insecta > Lepidoptera > Papilionidae > Lamproptera > Lamproptera curius. The sequence continues at coordinate 135,700 of JAGSMT010000219.1, forward strand.
AATGTATTTGTATGAATGTGCAAAGTATCCGCAATGCAATATATTAACCGCCTCTGGGGCCTCGCGGTATTGGCCATTGCTTTATAAACCGGAGGTCGTGGGTTCGAACCCGGCGGAAAAACCACTTTGTGCTATCGTTCTTTTCCGGTTGGTTAGGACTCAACAAATTTTACTTTTTGTTTCCTAGTTGGTAAGAGCAATTAGGGCCGATCACCCAATTGTCTGAAAAGTAAGATGATGCATGCTTCGGACGGGCATATAAAAAGTGGGTCCACCCACCAACCCGCATTGGACACTACAAATATTAAAGTCATACGTAGAGTCACAAGTTTTACTTTAAATGATGAAAAGAGACCCACCTGCACCCTTTGAACGGACCGCTTTAGGTTTGTCTGGACGTAAGGATAGAAAACGTCGTAGTCGAACGGGTCGATTTTCTGTCTTAAAACCTCACATATCTCTTGAGAGAGTTCCATTAGCTTTTTATTCTCGCGTGGCACCATCAATAAGGTCATGTGCCTTATATCCATCAGCAGCTGAAGCGCGCACCTTTGGTTTATATCCGTCTCGCTCTCTCTTATCGCTTTAGTGTAGTGTGCGAGTGAGACGGAGGCGACTAACTCGATGAACTGTGAGTGCACTTCGTGTGGTAGCGTGTGGGGCACGACCTCGTCTAACAATCGAGCGACCGTGTATAGAAACTCTTGCAGCTTGAGCGACGGCGCCGCGGGTACCTTAATGCTTGACTCTATACTGTTTCCCTCGTCGTCCTTCTCCTGGATTTGTATCACGTCCCATTGCTGTTGATAATAATTGAATAACTAAATAATAACAAATTACAATAATTATTCATAGTAAAATCTAAAAAATTTACATACGTTAAATATTACTCTAAAAATTCTATGTGATAATGTTACTTCGTTATAAACCTGATAATGCGTATGATAAAAAAAAACTCTCAACATTTACTCATACATATCTAAAATGACAAGAAGGGAGTTAGTGAAAAAGACCACTTTTCACTTACTCCGTTCTTACGGGAGAAGGTGAGCCAGGTCTATGTATGCAATATCACCACCCTTTAGATTTCAACAACTTTAATAATACAATTATAGTTCAGGCAAAGTAGACTTGGAATAGAAGTATCCCTATAAGCGACAATTAATCATAAAGAACAACGTATACAATTAACTCCCCATCATTAAGTAATCCACGTTCGCCTCAAGCGTGAACTTCCGAGGCAGCCGATCCATTGTGCTGTTCACTTTTACCATAGCGATATCTAACCATTTGCCCCAACAGTACAAGTAACACTCTTTAAGCGTACTACAGGCGTCGTTCCAATCCTTTACAGAGCTTTCAACGGACACGCCATTCGCGTTTTCGGGAATGTAGCATTTAAGTAGATTAGGCATAAGGTAGGTTATCGCTTGCACCAAACGCGCAGTGTATACTGCGACCGTCTTCTTTTGCAGTTCGGTAGTCTGCAGGGTCGGCTCTTCGAAGCAGGCCTTTATATATCGCAGCATGCTGAAATCGCATCGGTTGTATTGATTTGTGTACTTGAGAATTATAGACGGAATCTTCGAGAACGGAGTCTGATAGCACCAAAACACGTGGAAAAATTACGCTTACGGCAAACCAATTCGACCACAAATAGGGTCTTACTTATAAAGACGCGCTTATAAAAAGAGCGAATTGACAAATCACAAACTTTATGATAAGAGTTAGGTGAAACATCATATTTCTCAAATTCGTATATTTAACAAAACAATATCTTTGTTTCCATATATCAGTACTAAAATATTTTTTTCTAATTCCAAAAACTTTTGGCCGAATAATATCTAAGCCAAATTAAATGTGATCTATTCAATCAAAGCGAGCAATGGCACCATAAATTTGGGAAACGTTCTTTTACTTGACCACCACGGAAAGTAAATTATCACAAGATCTTTTTAAGTATAAGAAGTCTTAGCGCTATTAGCAATTGACCTTGAACTTTGTTAACACAGATTCCAGCATTAATTAGATTATGTTTTATTACGGCTAAATTTATTTGCTAAAGAAGAATATGAAATAACTATACAATATATTCAAAATGATTCATAATTTATAAACTTATTAACTTTCCAAACACAAATACATTAAAGTTTCATATATAACTCGCTCATACCTCTGTATATTTGTATCAGTGATACTTCTCAAGTAAAGTTCAATATCCTCTCTGTCAGTGTACACATGTTGTTTATCATCTTCCACTTCATAACCAATCAGTCTATTGGGGCTAGTCTTCTCCGGTACAAATACACTTTTAAGTCTTCCAGAAGCTTATGCAGTTCCTCATCCAAGCTTTGGCAAAGTCTCTCCAGATTTGGAGTCATCCCACGGTCCTGCCTTGACATTGCTAGAGATAAAATTTTATATTTAAACAAACATCACTAATTTGTTGACTCAAGCCAATTTCATTTAGAACAGGTTTTTTTTCACAATAAGCTAATAAATCGAATGTTTATATTTCAATGATTTAGCCATAATTATAGAACAAACTTTATTCTGGTATTAAAATTATTGAAATTATATATATTATGTTAAGAATGAAAACTTGCATATTCTTAATGACTATCACAGCTCACCCGCATGCAGTCTATAAATGACATACAATAAATTAAAAAGAGTATTTACCTCTCATAAGTGAATTCATGACACTAATAACTTCCTCCCTTGACTCAATAACAGTCTCCCCAATAAGATCTTTCCAAACAAACCAGTTGATATCCGCCTCTTTCTCTGACTCCGACTCGGATGAAACCCTTGTTAGGTCAACTAACAGTTGCGTTTTGAATGTATCATAGACTTTCACCCAGCGACTGTCTATTATCAGTTTAACCCGAGCTGTTAAAAGAGGTTGGAAATAATGACACCAGACATGCACCTCAGGTATGCCTAGGGCATTACAGATTGCACTCCAGTTAGATGGTGTCTCTGAAAATAGCGATAATATCTATGAATACCATATTTAAGTACAAAATCAATCTTACATTTTTACTTTTAAGCAAAAATTTTACATTGTTTTAATGCTATAGAACATGTTTTTTTAATTTTAATTCATCATTACTATGGTTGATGCATTTATTGCTCATTACAGTAAACCACACCTTTGTATAAGTATGTACCAAAGGTATTTTGTTAGCCAGTTTCGACAAACTGAAATATACCAATAATTAACTTTAGCCATATGCTATTCATGTTTTTGCACATGTTATTATGCTAATAAGACATTTGGGTAAGCCAGAGCCAAACTTAATATAAAAAGTCAAATGTAGAACTCTAATGGAAACAAAACACCATGTTCTTTCTTTTTAAATCTTTATCAAATAATGATAAACAGATATTGGTTTGTTCGGTATTTCAATACTTTTGCGTTTTTTTTTTATGCCAAGAATAAAGAATATATATTTGTTAAATATTATGCAATATCATAAAAACAAAAAAAGTAATACAAATGTCACATAAATAACAGATAGCAAGAATTTTATACAAAAACATGGTAAAAGTCATTACCTATTTTAAATGCTTCTTCTCTTATTTCATGTAACACTTTAATTCTTGTAACATTTTGTAGCAGCCTCGAACATTGTTGTAAATACATGGTTTGACCCATTCGCCCCACTCTTTAACAGACTTGATTATATCTTCTTTTTCCAATGCTTGCAATTCTTTATTTGAAGTTAATCTGCAAATACATAAATAAAAATCATTACAGTTTGAGATCCACACAATGTAATTTACAAATAGGGTTGACACACAACATAGGTTACAGCTTGAATTCTACTATCAAGTAGAAGGGCATCTGCGCTAACAGGCAAACACTTAAGATCCACAAAAGCTACACAAATTACTTAGTGTCAGTGTTGTAAACCGATTTATATTTTCTCCAAATTCAGTATCAATATGTTATTATAAATTAAACATAATACATCAAATAGACTGCATCCGTAGCCTAGTGGTACAGGCGTGTGCTTTAGAAATCGGAGGTCGTGGGTTCGAATCGTGCGTGGACTCAATAAATTTTTATTGTTGTTTCCTATTTGGTTAGGGCAATTTGGGCTGATCACCTAAATGTCTGAAAAGTAAGATGATCCATGCAACTGATGGTATCATTAAGTGTATTATCAAGTATTTTTATTATAAAACTGTTAGTCGACCTACCTGTAGTTAGACACAGCAGGTGGCAACAATTTTAACAATGTTGGGTCACTGAAATTGGCTAGATCTAATAATGACCTGGAGTCATTCCTGTACAAGTTTTTCAGCATCTCTAAAACACCACCTCCCTCTTTCTCTACAAAATAAAAGAATAGGCATTAAAGTGTAGTAGCGAAATAGATTTGATATTACTTTATCATTATAACAGGTAGAAAAGTACCCATGCAGCTCATATTTATGCTACATAGCAAATGTTTGAAAATTGCAGTCTCTTCCAGAGTATAGGGCATCCAATATACCTACACCAGCATATAATATTACCAAGTAAATATAACATAAAATCCTATTTCTCAGGGTAATTTTTATGGGCAAGTTGATTCACTGACCATCCGGTGAATGTCCTGCTCATCTTATAATACTATATTGGTCTACATTGGCTTCTCCAGCAAGTTATCATAAATATATTTTAAATGGAACTTACCCACGAAACAAGCATACACCAACACAACTGTTTTCAATATAATTTTGACACTGTTGACAATTTTCATTTTTATCTGTGACTTGGCATCTCCATCTAATATTTGGACCAAATCAAATTGCAGTGTGGATTTAAGACTACTGTCACTATGCAATCCAATAAGAGTATTCAAAAGTTCCACCATAGTTTGTGAATCAAGCAGGAAAAGACTTACTAGGCAGGAGCATGACACCTAAAAATAATAAGTTCAAAAACCGCTCACATAAACTTTTATTTTGATTTCTTGCACAACTTTGATTTAAACAAAATAATTCTATATCAATTCAAAATGTTTATAGTTCCAATCCATTATGGGTACCAATTCAACAAATAGAAGTTCGATTTTTCCTGAAACTATGATATAACTAACACATAACAATAATGCCAACATTAAATTACAAAAATAAAACATTTTATGGTATATGGACACCAAATTCCTGGTGGCTTTGAAATGATTAGTAGTGATTTAAAAAAAAATATTGTTACCGGAACATTTATATCAACATCTTGAAGTTTCCGACGGCATTCATTTATGATGGTCTGATTGAAATTTGAAATGGATACCCACTGCTGTTGCACCATTCTCTGCAGCGATTGCATTCCTGGCTTAGCATTTTTACCACCAATCTGTAATTCCAAACCTGTAACATAATAAAATGATATTTTATAATTTCCACATAGAATTGTCTAACAACTAACAAAGATTGAACTCAATGGCAACCAGGCATGTTTTAATTGTGTTTAGCATATTTTTTTTACTTTAATAATAATCCAGAAAAAATCTATTGAACTTGTTACCATACTGCCATAAATGACACCTCTGTGCATAAGTATCTGCATACATAGGCACCTACACAAGAATTATACTGTACTCTGCACATAATATAATCATATATTGTGCTAACTATATGAAACTTTCATCTCCATGCTAATTCAATTTATAAACATGTAATTGCTAAAGGCCTATGTTCAGCAGTGGACTTTGTTAGGCTGGAGACTGTGATGATGATAATAAAAAAAAATAATTACTGCTGTTGATACATATTAGACATACAAAAGTATACAATAAGAAATTACTTTTATTGCTATTATTCTGCTAAAAATATTTTCTTTTTAATAGCTAAAATGAAACCCTGCCTATAACAAACAGCATAAGAATACAAATCCAGTTGCTGCCTGAGGCACGTAATGTCATGTTGTGTTAGTAAGTTATTACATTGGCTACACTGCCTGTCAAATTGAAGGTCAGTAGTATTTATACTGTCTTCTTTGTGGCAGCAGTATTTTCATTGGATCCTCTACAAAAAGAAAGCCTACCTACTTCAATACAAATGGAGAATTGCATTATAATCATCAAGTACATTAACTATTAATGCAACAGGAACTAAAAACAGGATACATTTAATTACCTGTGTTTATATGTCGAGCTAATATGTATAACTGAGACGCAGTCACATAGTCATCACTTTCTATACACTTCCATATTTTTTCTGGAATTTCCATGAGCAGCTTTACTTGGACTGCTATGGCATGCTCAGGATTAAAGTTAAATAAATCCCTTGAACAGAAATGTGTATTTTAATAACAATAAATTTGAATTGTTAAGTAAAAATCTACAACAATATATTAAACAGCTTTTAAATAAAAATTACCGGTCATGTGTCATGGGTTCCTCATAGAGTTTAAATCCAATTAAATGTGTGTTGTGCAAATTTTTACAATTTAACATCATTTCATTAATGTGATTCAAAGTGCTCGTCGTCGTTAACTTCATATCTTCTATAGTATCTGCAGCTTGAATTAAGTCCCTATACCTTTCCCTAGAAAATAATAAAGTATTAGGCATGCGCCTTACAATTAACCGTAATAGAATTCTCTGTTTCTTTCATACATACCCAACCATCGCCCGCAGTTCCTCTCTTTTTCGTTCAATTTCATATTGCAGTTTCTTTTGTACTTGATCAATTTCTGAAATGGAGAACTTCTGAAATAATTCCTCCGGTACAATGTCAAGTAAATTTGGCTGAGACATTACTTAAACTGTTTGTACGATTAACTAAATCAAATATTTTTTACAATAATAATTATATCCATTTAAACAAGGATCGCCGAGTCAACAATAATCTGTCAATTTGACAGCTGTCTTTTTGCCAGCTTCTGTCATTATCGATATTATCACGTCACTATGTTTTTGGCTTGTCATAGCGTTGGTGTAAACACGAGTCGAGGATTTTTAGTTTATTTTACTTTTTGTGTTGAAATCCTACTTTTTCTGTTTCGTATTCGTCTGGTGGTGGTTATTGTTATTACTGGTAAGTCATATTTATTATATCATCATGGATGAAGATAAGCCTCGGATGGAGCGGCGGTCGCCTCTCCTGACATTCCTGTGATTCCTCCAACCACATCATCAACGTCTCTACTTCACTGAGAGACAAATAATGTGCGAAACGTACAGCTGTATTGCACTGAGGTGGTCGAAAAAAAACCATTCCATCTCTTCGTCATACCAATCTACGTACGCAAAAAATGGCTATGAAAGTGACCAAATTGCTTTTATACCGATCAGGATAAAGGCCCTTTCTATTGTTCATTTAATTAGATCAGTCCCCGATGTATCCTCTGGACAGTCTATTAGATTGCTTAAGTTTGCCAACTTATTCATAAGTGTAATGTCGCAGGTATTACTCAGGGTGGTATAAAGGCACTGGGAGAAACCGTATCTCCATTGAATTTAAACCTTCTCCTTTGCAAATAGTTTTCTATCCATTCCTTTCTGTCCTCCAACAATTTTTTAGCCTCAATCCCAAAATTTAACATCACCGTATGGGAGTTTGTAAAGAATATTCCTACAGATTGGACTCTCGAGGAACTAGTAGGATAACATCAAAACTCCTCTAACTGTGGAGAAGTTGTCAGGGGCCGTAGACTAAATACTAAAAGTTCGTTCAGATGACAAATTTTCATGGGTCCCATCAACAACTGTAGTCCTTACCTTTTCGCCAAATCCTACCAGAAAAGTTTTCGTTTCTATAGTTCCCTTCCTGTTTCAATATACCAGCTTCCAACTATCAATGTAGGAATTGTTGCAGATTTCTCATAGTTAGCCTCGCAATGTAGATCTCAACCTAGATGCTTCATTTGCTTCCCAGGGACATACAAGGGAATCTTGTAACAACTTGGATGCTGCCCTGTCTATTTTGTAGTGGGAACCATAGAGCGACTGATACTAAATGCCCTGAACATTCAGAAAAGGCTATAAAGTTAGTTATGTCCCAGGAGTATCAGTTACTCTAAGTGCCCTACGATTCCCTGTATCTAAAAGATCATATTCCGATATGACCATCTCTCATCCTTCCTCCCAACAACAAATCCTATAATTACATTTCCACCCAGGCCTACTCTCACTCTTTCAATACATCTCCTCAACAACAAAACTTAATCCCAGATGTCATACTCTAAAACCGTTTATAAATCTCCTCAGCCTAAATCTCCTCTTGAAAAACTATGATGTTCAAACTCACAAAGATATAATCAGCTCCCCTGTTTCTTCTCAGCCCTAATGGTTGCGCTCTATCTATTCCAGAATCTACACCCTTGCTTACTCCAAATGATAACCTGATTGAATTACTCACCTGCTCCCTCATTAATATTTTGTCTAAGTTCTCCGACTCCTTACCGAACAATGTCATAGTTCTCCTTCAACAACTCCTCAAAAGCTTCATACCTAAAAATGGCGACAATACTTCAATGGAATTGTAGAAGTATAATTCCTAAAAAGGCAGACCTGATTTATTTAATCAATAAATATAAACCTGTGGTTCTTGCCATCTCGGAGACGTGGTTGAAACGGAAGGCTATCTTTGAGACTTTCGGGTTATTCATGCTTCCGGGATGACAGGGATGATGCAAGGTTGTGCAGCCTCCTTGTGTCTAGGTCCATCATTTTTCCCAGATCCCAATTTCCTGTCCATAGCCCTAACTTGCACATAGTGGCGGTCAGGGCTAATAACTTGACCTTTATCTCCTGCTACATCCCACATCCTAACAGTCACATTATTTCTGAATTGAACTCCATCTTATCTTCCATTTCCTGGCCCTTACATGGTTTGCGGGAGACTTTAATTGTCACCATCCTATGTGGGGCTCCAGTCATCTGATACTTTCTCCTCCCACTTCCTGGATTTATGGATGACAACCAACCTGTCATCTAAATGATGGGTCTCCCCACACGAAGGACTGCTCCCTGGCCAAACCTCAATGTCTGACCTCCTTGTCCTCCCTTCCCTAATGGAATTCTCTTTCATGGTCAATATGTATGGCAATATTCTCATGGTGTGATCATTTTCCATATTAATCAAGTTTCTACACTCTTCCCTCCCACCTCATATTCCCCTCTGCAATGGTTTAGAATCTCTGACGCAGACTAGGTTAAGTTCTCCAACAGCCTTGAATCTAAAATCTTGGCCTTCCTCAGTTGACTCTATTAACTTTCATCCTGTACGATGATTTTTTGCTGCAATCATTGCTGCGCAGAAGATCCTCCTATTAAAACACTCCCTGTGGCCGAATATCCTCCCCTCCGTGGTGGGACTCTAGAAATGACGCTGCTGTACGAAAAAGAAAACTTGCCGAAAAGGATATATGGCTGACCTTAGCATGCAAAATTTTTAACTTATCGTCACACATGTGCTAAAAAAAAGATTATTAGCCAGAAAAAAGTCTCTAGGTTGGTTTAGTTTTGTGAAGCTCTGTCTCCCTCGAGCATCCCATGACCATTGTATGGCGTAAAATTTCCCATTTCCGGATCCTAGAACCCTAAATTCCAGCTCCAATAATCCGTCTTCCTGGCTTGACGATTTCATCGACAGGCTATCCCCACCCTTTGTTCCTCCCTGGATTACTTTTCTGCCGTATACCCCCTGTACGTTGGACAGGATGAATGAAATTTTACCTCCCGAACTATCCTGTGCTCCGATAACCTGAAGACTCGGCACCAGGCATTGACGGAATTTCCTACTCCTTTATAATTAAATCTTCAGCATCAACTAAACAAATCTTTCTTAACATCATAAACGAGATCTTTTCCTCAGGACGTGTTCCAGAGTCTTGGAAGACCCAAATAATCATCCCAATTCTCAAACTCGGTAAAGACCCTAGTGACTCGACCTCATATCGCCCTATTGCCCTATCTTCTGTTTTAGCCAAAACTTGAACACCTTGTTAAAAATAGATTAGAGTGGATCCTCGAGAACAGAGGTCTACCTCTAATACCCAATTTGGTTTCAGACGTGGCATGAGCACTATGGATAGTCTAGGTATCCTTTCATCTGATATAAAGATTAGCTCTGTCTAACAAAGAGCATGTTATCGGGTCTTTCTTGACATCTCGCTGCTTATGATAATGTCCTTCTTCCGATACTCAGGCGAAGATGCTTCATCTGGAATTCCGTGAGGTGGTTAACATTATCTTCAGCCTTTATGTTGATCATTTGTGTCCGCTTAATGCTTCTCCTCCTTCCCTCTAAAAAAAAACATTAATGTATATATTTTATAATTAGTTGTATCTCTTTTCTAGTAATAAAGGCTTTGAAATTTGAAATTTGAAATAATCCAGAAAAATCTATTGAACTTGTTACCATACTGCCATAAATGACACCTCTGTGTATAAGTATCTGCATACATAGGCACCTACACAAGAATTATACTGTACTCTGCACATAATATAATCATATATTGTGCTAACTATATGAAACTTTCATCTCCATGCTAATTCAATTTATAAACACGTAATAGCTAAAAGGCCTATGTTCAGCAGTGGACTTTGTTAGGCTGGAGACTGTGATGATGATAATAAAAAAAAATAATTACTGCTGTTGATACATATTAGACATACAAAAGTATACAATAAGAAATTACTTTTATTGCTATTATTCTGCTAAAAATATTTTCTTTTTTAATAGCTAAAATGAAACCCTGCCTATAACGAACACAGCATAAGAATACAAATCCAGTTGCTGCCTGAGGCACGTAATGTCATGTTGTGTTAGTAAGTTATTACATTGGCTACACTGCCTGTCAAATGGAAGGTCAGTAGTATTTATACTCGTCTTCTTTGTGGCAGCAGTATTTTCATTGGATCCTCTACAAAAAGAAAGCCTACCTACTTCAATACAAATGGAGAATTGCATTATAATCATCAAGTACATTAACTATTAATGCAACAGGAACTAAAAACAGGATACATTTAATTACCTGTGTTTATATGTCGAGCTAATATGTATAACTGAGATGCAGTCACATAGTCATCAGTTTCTATACACTTCCATATTTTTTCTGGAATTTCCATGAGCAGCTTTACTTGGACTGCTATGGCATGCTCAGGATTAAAGTGAAATAAATCTCTTAAAAAGAAATGTGTATTTTAATAGCAATAAATTTGAATTGTTAAGTAAAAATCTACGACAATATATTAAACAGCTTTCATATAAAAATTACCGGTCATATGTCAGGGGTTCCTCATAGAGTTTAAATCCAATTAAATGTGTGTTGTGCAAATTTTTACAATTTAACATCATTTCATTAATGTGATTCAAAGTGCTCGTCGTCGTTAACTTCATATCTTCTATAGTATCTGCAGCTTGAATTAAGTCCCTATACCTTTCCCTAGAAAATAATAAAGTATTAGGCATGCGCCTTATAATTAACCGTAATAGAATTGTCTGTTTCTTTCATACATACCCAACCATCGCCCGCAGTTCCTCTCTTTTTCGTTCAATTTCATATTGCAGTTTCTTTTGTACTTGATCAATTTCTGAAATGGAGAACTTCTGAAATAATTCCTCCGGTTCAATGTCAAGTAAATTTGGCTGAGACATTACTTAAACTGTTTGTACGATTGACTAAATTAAATATTTTTTGCTTCAAACTGTAAATATATCCATTTAAACAAGGATCGCCGAGTCAACAATAATCTGTCAATTTGACATCTGTCTTTTTTCCAGGTTCTGTCACTATGGATATTATCATGGCTGCCGTATAAAACCCATTAGCTAAAAAAAAGAAAAACTACAAAACCGATGGACAACATATGTACTTTCTGTCAAACCAATGTTAAAAATTAAGAAAACGAAAGATATGGCAATTTTTTAAATAAAAACTCTGACGGTTATTCCAAAACATTGAGATACAGACATATACCAACTGAGTCTGCCCGTGATCATCTATGCTGGAAAGAATCCGAAACGTCGGGAACATATAAATTTAAGTAACGCGGAAAATCCGTAAATTAGTGGATTTGATACGTATAATAATCGCGTAAATAAAATAAATAATTATCCATTTACTCGTGTAGTAAACGACCGCTCAAAAATTAGCACATAGCGCTCAGAGTTATTCTATGGTGTACCTCAGGGAGGGGGGACACTTAGAAGAGATCTGTCCAAACAGATTTTGTAATTTGAACTTTAAGAGATAGGTTACGCTTTTTTAAAATCTATCATAACAGTTGATTATTAGTCTTACTAGATGGCAGTAACATAGTAGATAGCAGTAACTAGAGAATAACTTGGTTTAACAGTGTTTGCTATAAGAAAGAAGTGTTTATTGATAAGGTAATTTATTCTCTCAATCTTTTGAAGTAGTGGTTACAAAACTATATAAATAATGTGCAATTGCTTATAATATTTGTTTGTATTGCTTATATTGTTTATTTACATTCGTATACGAAAGTTTGACGTTGCATGTATAGCCATGTTTAATATCAACAGAAATACGGATCGTGTTTCCGTTGATAGTTTCTTATATATGTGAGGTTAACATTTGATATCATAAATTTATGATTTTTAGTTACGTATTTGAAATAAGATCTGTTTTAATTTTATGTATATTTACACGCGTTAGTCTTACAGTCATATAATACAAAACGCAATGTTGAATCATTAAAACATTTATTAGGACAACCAATTTATTGATTTTATTTAAAGATTAATAACATTATCATGTTAAGTTATGTGACGTAGAATGAAACTATACGCAGAATGAAATATATGGCATAACGAAAATTTTATTATAGAATTTAGGAATATATAGTGGAGAGGTGGTATACTTGATCCCTGTTTAGGTTTTCTTTTAGTAATTCGTACCATTTTCATAAATCTGACGTCCTTTTAAACCACACATGTATTTCCGTTTAATACCATAGATTAGCACCAATACAGACCTTGTTTACTGAAAAAACGACAAAAAGGGTTTTTTATAAAGTCCGAAAAAAGGATCAAGTAACCCTTCCTATGAGGATACTTGATCCCGGTGAGTGGGTTGTATGATCCCGGAGGACAATCATCCCACCCGTTAAAGTTTCAGCCATAGGCCTACCTAAATATGGAAATTAAATAAACTTAGGTCTGCTATTAATAAGTTGTAATTAACGAATCGAATGATGAGTAGGTACAAAATGAAAACAACATAAAAAAATTGAAAACACATACAAAAAATATATAAATGGGAAAATTATTCGAGAAGTGGCACGGAATAAATGTCACGTGTTTTTGAAAATTTCGTCGGCTCCGGCAAGTGTCCCAAAATGTCACCCCACACATAATATATTTCGTCTTCCCTTGCTGGCCACTTCCAAAGCCTTCTCCCCACCCTGACGATGATGGAAGTGAAGGACATTCATCAGAATCAGATGAGGTGTCATCGTCAATTTTTTTTACTGAAAAGATTTGTCTCACTGTTTTCTTGGTAGGCCTATTTTCTTTAATCTTCCTTTCATTTCTATCTCCGCTATCTTCGCCATCTTTTTATTTGATTGTTCTTCGATGGCTGCTTTTCCGGAGTATCGGTTAGGATGCGAGTGTGTCCTCGCTTTCTCCGCTCGATGACTGCGAGCGTGGACCTGCCTTGGGTAGGGCATGATGTCCTCCTCCCGAACAGGTTCTCGCTTTGTCGAGCGGTGGGGCTCAGTACCTGCGGCTTCCTGGGTTGGCCGCGGGAAGCTAAGAGGAACCTGGCTGGCCTGTGGTGTAAGGCCGGTCGTGGAGGAGGCTGCTCCAAGCGGGCTGAACAAGCCCGCTTTGGATGCGCCTAGAGGGTGCGAGGGACGGGTTGCAGGCCCCTTCCTGTCTCTCGCAACCAAGGTGGAGTCGCGGGAAAGAGGAGTGTCGGTATTCCGTAGGCCGCCTCCTACCCTCCGCGACTCGCAGGGGCCGCACCGCTGATGCGGTGTGGAGGGCCGTGGGAGGGGACATTCGACATGGTGTCGTCGATCTCCCTCCTTCTACGGCCGAAATGGAGCTAGCGGCGGAGCTTAACATCCGGCCGCCGCTGGGGCTAAGATATCGTCCCTGTGTGGGTTGGGAACTCCTGGCTCCCATGGCTTCCTAAGCAACAGATTCGGGAATCTGTTACCTAACTACAGGGCTGAGACGAAGGGCGCTAGTTCCGACGCGCCCAGAGGGAGGCAGATGGCCGTAAGGCCGAGATGGGGCTGCTTCGGCGGCCAGCGCTGGTGGGGTTGCAGATGAGTGCAAAACGTTTCTGTGACCCCACCCTAAAGGTGTCAGGAAGGAACAACGTAGTGGTTTTAGTCGGTGCGAGTCCGACATAACCCGTCTTTGCCCCCGCGAGACGGGTATGCGTAGGCATTTCCCCACTGTAAAAAAAAAAAAGGGCATGATGTCCTGTGGTGAAAAGTGCATCGGCACTGATCCTCCAAGTAAGGATGGGGAAGCGCGTTCACTCACACTGCTGCTTTGTACGGACTCCGCGAGTGGAGAATGTAGAGGGCAGTCCAACGCTATCACACTTCTCTGTGTTGGTTCTTCAAGTTGAGAAGGGGGAGGGCGGTCCGTAACTAAACTGGTCATGGAATCACTCTCCGTGAAAATGTCGGCATTTATGGGCCATATTCCAGCCGCCCTGAAGCCACTTATTAGGCACCATAGCCCTTGGGATAGCTTCCCCTAACAGTTCCGAAACGTCGTAGATTGTGATTGTTCTCCCGGGGTGTCTTAGCATAAAATTTGATGCTGCCTGAGAATAAAAGGTTTTTAAGGTGCCAAAAACAGTCCTGTCTAATGGCTGCAGCTTGTGGGATGTGTGGGGTGGAATTGTGAGAAGAACGATTCCGTTGTCTTTTGCGTAGTGAGTGGAGACAGGACAATGACTCTCGTGATTATCCACGATGATGAGGTGTTTCCTATCAGCGTTGGGTTGAACATGACGAACAAAATGCTTGAGGAATTTTATAAAACTGTCGCCCGTCATCCATCGATCCGATCATGATTGAGGAACCTATCCTGCCAGTTTTTTCGGGGGAATATCATGTATAGCGGGATGTGGCCCCCGGCAGCGTTGATACAGGCACAAACGGTAACCAGCTCACCTCGTTCGGCCGATGTCATTTTTCCTACTTGTTTGGAACCCTTATCTGCAATAATTTTGCTGGGTTTATGGACAGTTGTTACCCCTGTTTCGTCAATATTCCACACCCTTTCGGCAGTAAATTCGTGCTTATTAAAAACTGCAATCAAATTTCCAAAAAATTCCGGTGTGTTTATTAAACGCCGTCGCTCGCGACAAGCTGGTAGGCTCTGGAATTCTTAAGGATAGAGTTTGCTGTCTCTCCAAAAATCCACGATACCAATCGCGTCCCGCCTGTTGCGAGTGATCCCAAGAAGAGGGGTATTTCATCTTATTTGCTTGGGCGAATTGTACAACGGTAAGTCCATAATACATTTTAGACATATGAACAAGATACGCTCCTAGCTCATGCTTGTGACGTTTGGACAAAATTTGTCTGTTGGTAAAACCAGGTTGAACATGAGAGTATCGACGGCTTAGCCTTTTAAGTGTCATGACATTAATTTTAAATTTTCTTATGATTAGTTTTGGCTAGCTCCATCTGTAACTGCTTGGACTGCATTTTTTAAAAGCCTCCTGGGTCTAAGAGTACCTCTCCATGGCTCCTTGCTTCGATACGTACTTCCGCGGCATCTAAAAGAACGGAGATTATGAGATTTACTTCTTGACCCAAACAAAAGAATTATAGGTTGGATACTTAACTCCGGGATCAAGCATCCCCCTAGGAAAATGGATCAACTATCCCGAGGCAGTAACTTTATTTAAAATGAAAAAAGAACAGCAACAAGATGAAAACATTTGACTTGGAAATAATTGAATTAACACAGCTAAATACACACAATATTTCATTAATACAAATCAAAAATTGAAAAGTACACGTACTTGAAGTTTTTCGAACTGTGGTACACTAAACAAAACAAGTAAGATCCGGTAAAAACATACATTTCCAATTATTTTGGCAACGAGCTGTTGTTTCGGTTTAATAATTACTATTTGTACTAGCCATAATGGCGGCGTCCCAATGCAGACAACAGAACACCTTTATAGACTTTAGTTTTAAATGGGGGATCATGTATCCTCGGGGATCAAGTATATCACCTCTTCCCTACATTATAATGTGTAATATAAATTGTATATTATATAGTGTATGTTATATAATGTATTTTGTAAATTAGTAACCTGAGTATTAATAAAAACATGTATTTGTTTATGCAGTATTTTAATTTAACTTCAAATTTCAGTCTTTTCATTCGAATATTCAAACCAAAACACAAAGCAACGGTGAAGACTACGCACAGATATATATGCATGTATCTACACACGCAACAAAAATTCAAAGGTGGTTTGTTTGTACCCGCCTCAAAATATTGAGTGCACTTTTTCAATTTGACAAAAAAAGGTCTGAGGCCCGCTCTTATTCTCATATTAGAAGTCTTTTGGGTACCTGGCCAAAAACCTTTTCCAAATTAATTACATCCGTAGTAATTCGACTCCGTTTAGGACATGTTTGCTCCCCAGTGTTTTAGCTAAACTGCGTATACTTGACCATTCCATGTGCCAGTGTGGCTTAGCAGAGGGCACTCTGGAACATTTATTTTTTTCATGTAGAAATCTTACAATTCCCCTATATGACATCCTCCCTTTTTCCTTTCCCAGACCTGTTAATATTCCTTATCTTTTAACCTTTACTAATCCGGATGTTATAAAAATTTTATGCAAATTCATCAGGGTCAATAATATTAAAATTTAAAAACTCTGTACTTGTTGCTTATACCTAACTTTTGTTATTATTAATTGTTTGTTCCGTCCATAATAATATAAATGTCCTATTTATTGTATAAAGTTATTTATTAATTAACATTTTGTCTTGTGTCTGTCCAGGTATCTCAACCAACTGAGTGCTATTGAGTCACTACTGTACAATTGTTAATAATACCGAACAATTTTTTTATAATTCTGCTCTTGTTTTACCCAACCTTGACATTGGCAGAATCACCAAGTTATCCTTGGTGGAGCCATTATATTTAAAGAAGAAGAAGAAGAAGATATTATCACGGCTGCCGTAAAAAATCCATTAAACAAAAAAAAAACTACAAAACCGATGGACAACATAAGTACATTTTGTCAAACCAATGTTCAAAATTAAGAAAACGAAAGATATGTCAATTTTTTAAATAAAAACTCTGACGATCATTCCTAAACCTTGAGATACAGACATATACCAACTTAGTCAGCCCGTGATCACAGATGCTGGAAAGAATCCAAAACGTCGGGAATAAATAAATTTAAGTAACGCGGAAAATCCGTAAATTAGTGGATTTGATATATATAATAATCGCGTAAATAAAAGAAATAATTATCCATTTACTCGTGTACTAATCGACCGCTCAAAAATTAGCAAATAACGCTCAGAGTTATTCTATGGTGTACCTCAGGGAGGGGGGACACTTAGAAGAGATCTGTCAAAACAGTTTTTGTAATTTGGCCTTTAAGAGACCTTACTAGATGGCAGTAATATAGTAGATAGCATTAACTAGAAAATAACGTGGTTTAACAGATAAAAATGTTAAATATTAAATAAAATGCAACATATATAAATAAAATTTGATATAATAAAATAATATAAGTAATCAATTATACCAAAAACAAGTATCTATATATTTAAATACTTGTTATGAAAATATTATTATATTTTTCAACGTAAAACTCCGTCTTTTAAAGTACTTTTTTTGTTGTCAATTTTTTCGGTTCATGATATGAGTTTATTATGTTTATGTTATTTAAGTTTATTTGGTTTGTTTTTTGTGTTAAATATTGTGTCGATGCATAATTCATTACCTTAACTAATTGCTTCTTTAATAACAAATGTAATGTTTTCTCTGAGATATAGCGATTTTAAAACTTTTAATGACTTATTCATAACCGTTGCGGATTTGGCTGCTAGATCGACAAAATGTAAGCTAATATTATTACTTTTCTTTTACAAAAGTTGCCTGTGTTTGCTAAAAGAAAGAAGTCTTTATTGATAAGGTAATTTATTCTCTCAATCTGTTAAAGTAGTGGTTATATAAATAATGTGCGATTGCTTATAGTATTTGCTTCATATATTATTAATTTTATTAATGATATTATATATAAAGCGGAGGTGTTCTTATTACGTGTAATGTAAAACTTACGTTTAATTTTTATATTATACGTAAAAAATACACGTTTCAATATATTAATTACACAAAAAACAAATGTATTTAGGTATATCATTTTTAGAGATGAATTAAAAAATTTTTTCAGCTTTGTTTAGTTTCAGATATTGTGCCATTAAGAACAGAAGCAACCACAACCGTTATAAACAGAAGAGCCCATTGTCTTCATAATAAAAATTCTCGATCATAAGAAAAAAACGACATAAGAATAAATGTGTAAGAAATATAGCGCAATATGGGGCACGTTGATACGATTTTTACTTAGACCCAATAAAAGACGACCTATTGACAGTAACATCCAATATAAGAATAATAATCTATTGAATGTCTATTTAACCTAATTTCAAGTCAATTTTATCATTAAATTTAATAATAAAAAATATTAGAGCCTATTTACTAAAAATTGAAATTTGTATCATTATGCCCCACATCTGGGGTACATTGATACAACAATTCGGGCACTTTGATTCAAGAAACAATTCTACAAATTAAATAAGTTTCATTGATTTTTATGACACTTATTTATTAATTACTTATTTTTTATTTTTTTAAAAATTTTGTGATTTTTATATAAGATACAAGTAAATCCAAACAATAACAACAAATCAACTATGCTTTAAAAATACACAATATCATTTTTTATTTGGCCTAAGCGGCCATCACTAGTATTATTATATACTTAAACAATAAGATTTAGCTTATATTATAAGGTGACACATAAACCTTAAAATTTAACAGAGAAGCTGTTACGCCTTTCTTTACTATAGGTTTTGGTAACTTTAGCACAATATCAGTAATATGAACCGAAGCTTCGTCTTTTAATTCAGGAAATACAAAAGTTTAAGTCTGTTTAACCTTTAGAAAAGACACTAGAAAGTCGTTCTGGCTATCAGAATATCTTGTCACAATTTATCCAACAATGCTTATAAGCTTGTTTCATTCCAACGTTAGTTTCGTTTGTTATAACATGGTCACCATTATGAAGATCATTTGTTTCAGGTGGGGCATTATTAACAAAATCATCATGAGATACCACAGTAGATTTTTCAGAATCGAATGATTCCCGTTATTAGCTGAAGAATTTGAAGAATCTCATTTCATAGACTTTTATTATTGACATTGATACGTAGCCATGTGCCCCGATAGTACTTGCATCAATGTACCCCTGCCTAAATCAAACGAAATAAATATTTTATAAAATTAATACCATTACGAATGCAAGGGCGCAAGTATAAATTATTAAGGTCTTAGTTTACACATAGTTTAAGGTAAACGATGCAGTTACGTTAAAATCACACATTTGTTAAAATGTAAAGAATTTTATTCTTTCGTTATTTATGATGCACAAAAACACTCACTTTCTCGGTTTGGAATTATATATCATCTCTACAAATAATTATAGTTAGAGTATCTATTTGTATCATTAAAACATTTTTTTTAATGAGTACTGTAAACGGTACAAACAAAATGTATTTTTTTTAAATTTGACTCGTTTAATATTAACGTGGCCAATCTACAGTATTAGTATATTCGTTGCACTTTCACAGTTAGATATGTGATATAACTGACAGTAACTTAGGCTAGTTTATAAAAGGTTCATCGTTTATTTTTCCGCAACCATGTCCGCGTGGTAATATTACTAGGTACGTGGTCCGTGGTCATATTACTAGGTACGTGGTCAGCTAGTTGCGTATAAATTTAGAAGCGCCTTAAATGAAAAGTTGGAGAAGCGACCTACACTTAGATCGACCTGGACTAAGAAGTCATTCGTGTAAATCGCCTTATAACAACCGTACGGAAACCTATGCCCTCATTAACAACGTGCCGTAACGTAAGTTTCCATTCCACATTATTTAAACTTACCCACGTGGAAAACAAGCCATATAATTTTTAGACCAAAGGTTTTTGAACGATTCTGAATAAACCTTTGTTAACGAATATATATATATCATCAGGCTTAGGTTATGATTTTTGACATGGTAAATTGTCAAAGAAAAGGTCCGACTACGACTTCTGATTTGCTACACTTTTATGAGTTGCACAATTTATGTACAATGGTTTGCGCATACTTTAGCCCCTCTAACAAACTCTCCTACTAACGAACAAGACGCTTAAAATGCAGAACTCTACCCCCAACTCGGTCTTCTTGCAAAGATGGATGCAAGATGGAAGTTCAGTTTCACTTAAAAGATATTCTGGTTTAATAACGTTAACCTAACAAAATTTTATTAAAAATTTTTTATTGAAATATAAAATAATGTAGTGGAGCAAATAATATTTTCTTAAGCACTGTCGACGTTAAAATAATGGCACATTGGACATTTTAGGTGTAATTATTTTTTTAAGTACAACTGAAGCAAAATTTATAAATTTATTAAAAAGTCCTGTTACATGGGGCCCATATTGTTTAATTGGTGGAATTTTGACGGGTCCCAAAATAGAACTGTAAACATCGGATTCAAAACCTCCAATAAAATAAAATCTTAAAAAATACATACAGAAGATGATGTATACTTTTAACTTTCTTTCTTTTACTTTTGCGTTAAAAATATATATATAAAGCAATATAGGTATACTTATTAAGTTGAGTAACTCATAAGAAAACACGTGATTCCCAAATAATAATAATACAATGGTCATAATTGAATATTCAACCCTTGTTGTGCATTAAATTTCAACCAAGTTGGGAAATATATCCCTTCAGATCATATGATTGTCTATGTTATACATGCCTGCTAATTGCGAAAAAAATAGTAGTAAATTGATCAACATAGCAAAATATATTTGAAGTGCGAGAATACTACCAACAATTTTACTTAAACAATTATATTGTTGTTCTTTTTATTGCCTCTGTTACATGTTTCGTATATTACATTAAGAAAAAAAGTTTTACCAAACATTACATGTAACAAAAATACGTAGAAAAGGTACTGAATAAAATGTTACCTTTTGTAAGCATCTTTAAGAAAAGTTTTTTAAATAGACTGTATAAAATATAAAATGTTAACACAAAGCATTTATGATATGTCAATGAACAGCCCTACGGAAGACAAATAGCAAAAACTATGTTTTAGTAAATATTTTTGTATTTACAAAGTACCATAGAAGATTATGTTGTATTTTTGTTCAGGGTTGAAGTTAATCTAATCTGGTTAAATATTTTACTTAATTTTCTATATAATATAAAATAAATTTATTAATCCTCTCCTAACAAACAATGTATATTTTTTCCAGAGGAGAATAGAAAGGTGTAGCAGCAGGAACCAAATATAAGTTTAAAAATTGTTTCTATTTCGCTAATCATAATACTTTAACAAAATCAGTTTTCAACATTGAATTCTATTCGCTTTTCTTTATAAATGTAATATTTGTAAACATATATAAATTATTAATGTTTTTGATTTTAATTCGTTTGTACAATAATCATATATATTTCATTTCATATTCGAAAATACAAAACATGATACATAACCAGTAAAACCCTAATTAATAAAGAAACACGCTTAATAATATGAACAGCATATTTTTTTCTCTTAGCTTATTTTAATGCAAATTTATCAACATGTTTTAACAAGGGCATGTTTTACGGCTTTAAGTAATATTTTTTGTAAACAAGGATTAATTATTGACTCTATTTAAGTTTTAGAATATTTCAGCCGGTGACTTGGAGCCATAGCTAAAAATATAATTCAAACCTCAAATTCAATAATAATGTTTATAACAATAAAGACAAATGCACCAAGTTATTGCCAACAATCATGTGGTTTCAATTACTCATACATGTTTGTAATTATAGTATTCTTAAAATATATTTGCTACCAACAGTTTAATAAGCAATGTACCTTTATTGCCTTCTTGAGCGTAACAACCTTTTTGTTGACCATCAAATTTATTGTTATATTCAATTGATAACTTGTTATTAAAACATGTGCTATAAAGTGATGTAAAGATAAATTGGTGATGATATAATTCTATTTTATTTATTTTATTATTTAAGCCATATGCAGGTTCTAATTTGGGTCCCATTTATTATAAAAAGCTACATTTATCCATTTTTCTTCCTTGCAAGACACACTTACCAATTGAATTCTACACAATGATATCACACCTCAGAAATGTGCTAAAATGAAATACTCATTGTAACTAATTGGCATTTAGTTAAAATTGCTGAAGTGGGTTAATCTTATTGCCTGTAGTCCAGGGTAAAACCCCAATAAAATGATGAAACTTCTTTTATGGATTTAATAAAAAATCTGAAAATCAATTGTTTCGTTTATTTAAAATTGGATATGTTTTCTAATTCAAAATTAAGTTCGGATGGATACCTGATACCTTTTAAGTGTAACTATAACAAAAAGAAACAAATATTTTTACAAAAAGAGGCTTAATATGATGCATAAAACCTTCTTGAGTTTCAAAGTGTAAAAATTCAGTCTGACCTCAATATACTTCTGAGTCGCAATAAATATCATTAAAAAGTGGACCTTGGAGTAACTTAATTCAACTTAGTAAATAAAATTGATTCTCTTATTATGATATATAAAAATATACAATAAGACTAATAACTAATCATTTCCAATAGTGCACTATATATCATTCTGTTACAATAACAAATTCATCATAATATTTCCAGAACAAATTGACCTTGTGAATATATTGAAACAAATATATAAAGTAAGTTATGCCAGCACTAGCTCCAAACCACTTTAAATAAATGCATAATAACATTATGTACCACACTTCCCCAAAAAAATTGTACTCAAAAATATATATGATATATTTAACTCATTTAACAGTCAACTTTATTACCTACAGTATATGGATGTGACAGATTCAAATGTTATCCATCTATTGTACAATAATTATTTTGGAAGAAATGTTTAATTCTATATCAACTTTAAAGTAAAACTTTATTCTATCTAAAATTTTAAAAAATATAAACATGTCACCATTAACTAAAGCACAATATTTCTGGACGAATAACACAACAGCATCTTATCCCAAACTAAACAATTATTGTCCTATGGAAACCAGACAACTGATATATACATAGACTTACTTTTATTTCGTAAAATAATACGTATTATTTAAATTCAGATAACTAAATATGAGAAAACCACATTATTTTTCCCGTTGTGGAAATCAAATCCACACTCTCTAGCGTAACAGTCAGGGTCGCAACGTCGAACTTAAATACTACTTAACAACACGCCAAGCGGATCGTTCAGAAATATTTACTTTTATTATCAGTTCGTCGTAATGTTAAGATCTCCCATAAAAGGGTTACCAGTATCCCTTTTAGAAAACAAACATGATTGACATGACAACATTCAAATCTGCCACATCACTACAGAATCACACTTCACTGGACCGCAATTCATATAATTTATAGTCATATCCATTGAAACTATTTCTTCAGTTCTCAATACATCACTTCATAAACTGTTGCCTTCTTGTCCCCCGAACCGGTTACAATAAACTTATCATCTGATGATATATCACAACTGAGCACCGACGACGACTCTTTAGACTGAAAACAAGAGCATAAGAACAATAAGCAGTTAGCTAAAAGATTTTATTTAATTAATGAATGTAAGGTTATTGTATGCATTATGTACCTTAATATTTATATACCTACAAGTTACGATGTAGTTTTCTGTGAACGACTTACGATTTGCGACTTAAACCAATAAATCAGCCTAATGAATAAATGCTTAATGGCCTATTTACCAGGAGTATAATTATTTATATTGATTCAATTAAAAAATACCAACTACAAAAACTAAAGTTTATGAAAATATTTGCAACAAATATCAAGCAAATTATTTTTTTCTTATGTTTTCAATGATCCTTTACCTAATGTCTAATGCAACAATGTCAAAATTAATTCAACATAATATAAAAAGCAAAAACTAGCAATACTAATTTTAAAATATATAACCGTATATAAATATAATAGTGTTTACCTGGAATATACTGGCGCCATAGGGCGTTCGCCACGCGTTCAGCAGGTTGTCCTTGCCCGTTGAGACGAACCATTTGCCCGCAGCGGCGAAGCGTAGAGACAGCACGCACGACTCGTGCAAAAGGAGCTGGTAACGGTCAGGCTTGCCGCAGTGCAGCACCTCCACTTGGGAGTTCTCCATGCCCACGGCCAACCAGGAGCCTATAAACAGTATAGTACATTGTTCAATAACTATATTCAGAATACTATTTCTAATGTTTGTCTCTTTGCGATCGTATAAAAGACCGACCTGAAATATAGCGAGGGCAGATCTTTGTAAGCCCCTACCCAAAATGGAATTGTTCTCCTGTGTGATAAGTGTTGTGCATCTGAGATAGTGTAACTTTGTTGAGTAGTTTATGGCGTTATAACGCAGCGACTGGTCCCGTGCGGAACATCTGTGGCTATTGTCGGTCACCATAACCATTTCAATGTTTTTAAGTATAAGAGATGTTTAGTTGGTATCATCATTTATACTGTTTGGAAGTCTCATTGAGATTTCTAAAACTATATTCATTGCTTCATTGCCTAGAAAATCACTTGACCTAAAGTGAGCGCAGTGGGATTTAATACTGTAATGGACAATTTTAAGTGATTGCTCTTTTTTAGTTGACTATGTTGACTGCCCAACTGCCTTTATAGCCTAGAGGTATTAACTTGCGCTAAAGAAACTGATGGTAGTCGAAAGCCCGTAACCACTAAGCCATAGATTTATAACAGTAAAATGGCAAAACATCTCCAATTTTTTATTAACTACCTACCGGTGGGGCAATATCCTAGCGAGAATATCTGGCTGGAGAAGTCGTGCTGGTGCAACTGTCTCCCCTCGCGCAGGTCCCAGGAGCGGACCGTGCTGTCCAGCCCGCCCGTCCACAGCCGAGACCCGTCGGCACTGATGTCGATACACGACGCACCGTCCGTGTGCCCTGCGTTCGAGATAATGATAAGAGTTCTCCACTTGTGCATTAAATAAATAGTGTATAGCCTAATAACTGGTTAACAAAGTATTTTGGTTAAGTTACAGTAAAACAATAATAAAATATATTTTGGCTAGGGATCTTATTCCACTATGATATAAATTATGAAGATTGCAGATAATGCTGCAATGGTTAATTACTGACTTAAATTAAAGACATAGATATTTAAGACTTTAATTTATGTAAAAAATTGTGAATCATGACTTATCAGTGACGAAATAATGTGATGAATTACATATAAAAGAAAACAAATTACTTACCTTGGAATTGTCTAACTAATGTTTGATTATGTAGATCCCATACAGCTATGTTGCCATCAGAACAACAACTAAAGCAAACCTGCAAATAAAGTATGTAGTGAAATGTTTGTAGCAATTAAAAATAAAACAAAATATGAGTCTGAATTTACAATTAATTATAAAAGGTTATATAATACTGCATGTGCCAGAAAACTCAAATTAACGCTGGTTGCTAAAGTGGCGTAGGTCTGATGTATTTTAACCACACGGTACTAAAACAAAAATAAATATGAAACTTTCGGAAAAAGTCAACATAAAGCTCTTATGGTTTTAGCATAATTACATAGATGCCAGGTCCTTTAAGCTCTGATACACTATGCTACGTATCATTTAAGTTTTCTTTCGAAAGAAAAACAGTACTGTTTAAACACTATAGATTTTCAGCGGTCTTTTGGAAAAATGGGACCTACTGCTTTGTAACATATTGAGCATATGTATATAGTTTAGTAGGAATACCTTAGAGTCTGGACTAATAGCGAGTGCGTAGCAAGCCGGCGCAGAGGAGGTGAGCTCCGCCCTCATACGCGGCGTGGGCGAGGCGAGGTCCCATATCGACAGGTTGGATGCCTCCCCACCCACTATCAGGGTTCGTCCATCAGGTAAAAGCTTCACTGAGCGGATATAGTTGTCGCGTTGCTATGGATAGAGAATAAAATATAAGCCTGTTATATTTATATTTACTATACTTAGAAGTTATGGAATCAATGTAAACAAAGTATAGCAGGGATTAAGCGTTGTGTCTACAGTTATTATGAATAATAAATTCTCACAGAGTTGTAAAAGTGACAATCAATTAATAACAATCCCATAAGTAGCAGTGTTCATACAAATTCCATGTTACATTTGGCTCTGCAACATTATCTATAAATACTTTGAGTATTTGAATAACTTTTTTTCGTACAGGTTATTTGTATCAATTTAACGGATAATACAAGAAAATAAAAAGCAATAATCAATACAAACAGCTCAACCAGATTGAAATATATAAAAATGACAAAGTTAGAAAACTGTCCACAAATTAACTACTCCGCTTAATAATAATAATATACAGTCAACCCTCCTATAACGCGGTACTCTAAGAACGCGGTTTCCATATAACGCGGAGCCTAAATTGGACAGCCCTCCTATAACGCGGTACTCTTACAGCGCGGTTTCCGTTCAACAACGTCCCATCGGTTCTTTCCGTGCACCCAATGAATCAATGAAAGAGGTTATTCACCTGATCAGATTTTTAACGCCGATGAGACGGCATTATATTGGAAAAAACTACCATCTAGGACCTTCATTTCGAAAAATCAAAGGCGTGCTCAGGGGTTTAAACCTTCAAAAGAACGTTTCACCCTTCATGAGTGCAGCAATCTATCAGGGAGCCTGATGATAAAACCAATGATAATAAATGGTTCTTCAACTCCCCGTGTAATGAAAAACATTAATAAGAGCCAATTGCCTGTATTCTGGCGATTTAATAAGAAAGCTTGGATGACTCAAGATTTATTTAAGGATTGGTTTTATAATTGTTTTATCCCGGCAGTGGAAACCTATACGATGGAAAAAAATTGTATTTCAAAGTTTTATTGGTTATTGATAACGCTGGTTGCCACAACATAGAACTGGACCACCCAAATGTGAAAATTGTCTTCCTTCCTCCTAACTGCACGTCATTAATACAACCTTTGGACCAAGGAGTCATTCAAACTTTAAAAATGTACTATGCACGCCAACTTTTCCAAACCATTTTCGACAGATTAGAAAATAGTGAAAATAAAACTCTTACTCAAGTGTGGATGGAATTTTCTATTTTAGATTGTATTAGAACCGTGTCATCGGCTTGCCGGAAATTAAACCTCTTTTACCTCAAATGGTTCAAGCAATACAAGATGATTCTACAATTTCACTCCCAGTTACAGAAATAGTAAACATTGCTTCCCGTTTAAACGATGAAGAATTTACAGTAAACCATCAGGATGTAAGAGAACTAAAACTCGGGGAAGAAACTTTAGATGAGGAAGAACTGATGGAATTAATTGATGCACACACCTCAAATGCATTGGTAAACGAAAATAAGGAAAACGAATGGGTGCAAACCTCCATTTACAAGATGTGAAAAAAGGGCTAAATTTGGCTAAAGAATTAGAACTTCATTTCATTGAAACTGATCATTCAACGGTGCGCAGTGCAAAGTTTAAAAGAGAGTTAAGAAATTGCTTAGCTCCTATAGGAGATTTTAGTGGAGTTAGAAAAAAAAGCTACAATCGAAAATCAATGTGAAGATCAACCAAGTGAGGAAGACATTTTGGCCATTAAAAGAAGGCGAGTTAGGCGACTCATGTCTGACAGTGAGGATGAGTGTTGAAAGATTACATCATTTTACAAGTTTTTCTTTTGTTTTTGTTGGAAAACAGTTTTTTAATTTAGTTTTTGTTTCATTTTTTTCATCATTTCCTTATATGAACTCTTCAATTCAATAAAAATAATTTATAATTTATCTTGTCTTTTGTATTTATTGGTCTCCATATAACGCGGTACGAATGATGTGATTTGTACTTATTCTGAGTCTCTTGTAGCGCGGTTTCCATACAACGCGGTAGACGGTTTCCATAGAACGCGCTACGAATTAGCCTGGTTTGTACGGTTAAATCCGAGTTTCTTATAGCGCGGTTTCCATATAACGCGGTACGCACTCACCGCGTTATAGGAGGGTTGACTGTACTGGATATTGAAGTAAAACAAATGTCAGACAGCACTACTCACTAGGCAGTCGAGCTGCGCCAACGGCTCCAGGGCGGCCGGGGCGGCGGGCTCCGTGATGTCCCACAGCTTGACGCAGCCCTTGCCGCCCGTGTACGCGCGCCGCGCGCCCGCCGCGTACGACAGCGCCACCGCGCACACCACCTCGCCGTGCGGCAAGGCGGCCGCGGCGCGCGCGCCCCGCGGCACCCCTGGCGCGGCCAGCGCGTCCGCCGGGAACGGCACCGGCTGCGGCGGGCCCCCGCACGTGTGGTACGAGTACGCGCTGCGATACAAATGCATTATTAACTAACCGTTACGTAAAGGAGGTTACAAATTGCAGTCCGATACCGCTAAGTCGAGGGTTCGAATCCTGCGGGGCGACGACTCTCTGTTACTGTTTTCTAGCCGATTCAGACAATATGGGCGGACCACTCAATTATTTCAAAAGTAACATGATCTACACGTCGGATAGGCATGCATAGGTCGGTCTCGGTTGCCAAAATATTTTTTGGAATCGTTTAAGATGTAAATGCCTTAAAATTTATTGAAAACTAATTCATCCATAGAGTGCAGTTTACCTTTTAGGTAGTGGAGGTCAGATAGCTATCGGTCGCTCCGCGTAAAAACTGTTATCAATATTTATCTTAATGGGTTAGACACCAACCCCATGATAACGTGAAAAAATTGAAAGAATTGCCGCGACTTTGTCACTGTATGTATATAGAAAAATTCAATTTTGTTTTATAAAGAGTATTCAAGTTACTCCTTGTTACATTAGCTATCAATCAGTAAAATTCTCCTTAGATCCAAAATTAAAATCTAACCGCAGTTTCTGAGATTAGCCAGAACGAATGGTTAAGTATAACTATCTACTTATTAAAAAACGGTTATTTTAATGTAATTTTAATGTTCCAAACAGGTACTCCAATTCTATTCATATGTATAGACAATAATAACAATCTTTATAGATGGTATCTGTGTTTTGCCTGTGCAATACAGGACCGGGTTATTAAAACCAACAACTATAGGGTTCATCCTTAAATGCCACCGACGTTTGTCGGGCCTAACGTCATCCTGAAGAGACACTTCGGCATGTTGTCTCTGGTTGTTCGGCTCTTTCTAACACAGTATCTGCACAAGAAGATACGCTCTGAAGAGCAGTCTCGTGGAACGGACATTGCCATAGTACAAGCACCGGATGTCGTGCTCGAAAATTATCGCGAATTAAGGCTCTATTAGGACTGGCCCAACATGACTGACAAGGCGATAATGGCCAACACGCTTGATATCACGCTTTCGACCGGGCACTGGCAACGGC
This sequence comes from Lamproptera curius, assembly GCA_029286875.1. Taxonomy (NCBI): domain Eukaryota; kingdom Metazoa; phylum Arthropoda; class Insecta; order Lepidoptera; family Papilionidae; genus Lamproptera; species Lamproptera curius. The sequence continues at coordinate 165,316 of JAGSMT010000219.1, forward strand.
ATTGTTAGTTGACGTCACGATCCCATTTGACGATAATCGTGTCAAAGTAGAAATAGAAATGAAACAAAAATATCGTGACGTGGATGTTGACCTAAATTATGTCAATAGTCATTTAGTAATAGAAAAGTGTTAAACTTCAGCGCCAGCATTTGCTTCGATTTCATGTGTTATTTAGCTGGTATAAAAGGGTTAGAGAATGTTGATGGGACGTACGGCTTCGCTGGCGGCATGCCATTGGTCCTCGCGTGCGCGCCCTCGTACGGCATTGGCGCTCGGTACGCGGCGTACGAGGGGAATGCGTAGCGACCAGTAGGCGTGGGCGCGCGACCCTTGGCGCCGGGCGTGCCTGGTTTCTCCTGAAATTTATTTCATTTACACTATTAATTAAGCAAATAGAATTATACCGGAGAGATAGAAACCCGATTTCTCCAGAAATTAATATATTTTTCACTATTGAAGACAGTGATAGATACTAGCATCTATAGTATCGTTTACTTCATTGTAACATAGTCTCTATTATACCAGTTTTGATACTAGTATAATGAAGACATGTAACATTGAGGCTGAAGAAATGACACCCCACGCCTAACGATGCAATGGTAAAACTAATAACGGCGCCATACGCAAGACGAAACTTGACTCAACAGTGCCTTACAATTAAGACTTATTATTTTAACCGACTTAATCTTTTTTAGAAATAAAGTATGAAATGGAACAATTCCAAATATTATTGAATATGATAGTGTATATCTATACGCTACACTACACTATTCGGCCTTTGAAAAATAAATCAAGAGTACACTAGAAAGAAAGAAATGAAATATATAAAGGAGATTTTGCAAAAAAGTAATAAAGCAGTTATTCTTACATCTTTAGAGCTTTTGGGCGTAGATCGACTTGAAGAGGAACCAGACCGCGACGGAGGTCTAGGACCGTTCTCAGTTCTTTCAGCGCCCTCTGGCCTCACGTTAGGCGATGCCCTTTCCTCCTAAAAAAATAAAAAGATGAAACTAATTCTTTTACATACGACACTACACATTATTGAATACAAAGCTTTTAAACGGATTTTATTGCGTTTATTAACAAGTATGTACATAGAAATAAATAGGCTTATTTAAGATGAAGGTTTGTATGTATAACTCTTGCATAATATTGCAGAGGAACAGATATATTTAGAGGTTCCTGATGTGATGTCGTACAGAAAATCTGCGGCGGTATGTTTATCGCTTAAGGATGACTATTTTTATCGTTATGGGGGTTTATGTTCGACGAAAAAAAATTGTTTATTTAAGAGGTGATTTAAAGCAATACAAAATGATTACAAGAACAATACGGCGCTTTACAGAATGTAATTAAAATAAGTATTTCGGATGATATTACAGATATCATCATCAAGCCAGGGCCAGTCGCTAGTGTTTATATTTTAATGTCCAAAGACGAAATTTATTTAAAATACGTCCAACAGCACCCAAACTAAAAGTGCTTTGAATGGTAAATTTCGTTATCATATCGACCATGATGATGTAATGCTTGCAGTTGCCCGAAACTTCGTCCGCGTAGAATGTAAAAGAAATTCTGTCTTTTAGTGATTCGTGTCAAACACTGATAAGGCCAAAATAAACAGAGAGACATAAATTTAAAAAAATGGCGCTACGTTACATTGTGCTATATGTACCGTTTATATAGCACAGTGTATCTATTTAGAAACGGTTATTTTAATGTTACAAAACAGACATTCAGACTTTATTTACTCATATAGATGTATAGATACAGAAGAGCAAAATAATCGGACTTCGCGATGGGAACCATTGAAATAAGACTTCGTCTTCGATTCGGACGTTACTTGGCTTTTTATAATAGTTATACCAATCCGGCAGAGTCTCACTTGTTCACTCCATTCCACTTACCTCGTTGGCAACATCAACAACTAAATCCTGATCGCTCTTTTCGGCGTCACTGTCCTAGAAGTATAATTCGCATGTCATTATATAATTGTGGCTTATAGAAAGGATTATACAAGCAACATCATGAACTATACATAGCGATGGTTTAAGCGATTTTTTATAAATTACAAGCGTTAAGCATCGAATGGACCGGCCGACCGACGCTATATTGACTATGCATTTTATTTGTTAGCGAAATTTGGATTATTTTAATTGTTATTATACAAAACCCATTCTAATCTAGGTCTTTTAACTGAAGTCGTGAGTTTGAAGGGTAAAATAATTAAATTATAAATGTTGTCTAAATCCGGACTCAACTCAGAACTAATAGAGCATGGAAAACACCTACAGATAATAGGATATATTGTTTTATTTTCTTATAAACAATAGAGTATGACCACTGAGAATGTTCGATCTTGACTCAAGACTACGGCATAGACAATTAAGTACAATCATAGACACCGTTCAGTCTTAACTCAAGACTAAGGTATGCATATATAAAATGCCACTGTGAATGATCACAAAGTACATTCAATATTAACTTGAGATCTATATATAGACAACCCAAGATTCAGACATAGGCAATGGGATGTAATCACGGACAACGTTTAGTCTAAACTGAAATATCATAGACGGTACAGTACAACCACAGACAACATTCAGTCAAGTCATCACTCATAGACAATAGAGGAACAGCAGGCAAAAGCGTCGACCGTCCGGCCGCGGGTAGGAACAAGCGTGGTGGCGTGTTATCCAAGCGACACATACACTGCACAGACTCACATGGCCGAGTACCTTCTCTTCCTTCCGCCGCTTTGCGTCCAGCGGCTCGGGCTCCGCCGAGCGGGGACGGTATTTAGACTCGCGCTCTTGCGGCGACACAGACCGGCGCTGAAATCATTCAATAGGGATTTCTTAAGTAGATTTCGACTACGGCGGCCGATCTATATTAGAACTCCGCTAACTGCGCAGGAGATATTGTAGTTCACAAGAGTACCTGCAGACATAGACACGCTCTCATGTTGCGATCGAACGAATAACTGACTCAAATATAAAATTCATATTGTAAAGAGGATAGATTTATTGTGTAGGTACTTGGCGCTTGAAATAGGCAACGACGGCCCCCTGTAAAAAGGGTACCTTTCACTACTAAGAACGCTATATTATCCTTGATTTATTGCTTCGTTTAGCTCGGTCGTTTGTTAGAACTTCTTTAGTAGATGGTAAAGGACTTCCTATGTAATACTAGTTAACCATTAAGTATATTCAATATTTAGTAATGAAGCTATCGGCCACTTACTTGTTGCATACCCCTAGATGCGATGTGCCTCTCGTCCTCCCGGGGCGGAGGCTGACCTGGCAATAAGGGGGGAGGGGCGGGGCCGCCGGGCAGTATCGGAGGCTTAATATCCGCTGGTGGTGGGAGTTCAACCTGGACAAAACAATCTGTGATTTACTCCCCGTCATGACCTACAGGGTAGAAACGTGGCCTCTGACTATCGGACTGGTCCATAAGTTTGCCGTAGCTCAACGTGCTATGGAACGCGCTATGCTCGGAGTCTCTCTGTCGGATAAGATTCGTAATGAATTCATCCGACAGAGAACGAAAGTTACCGACATAGCGCAAAGGATTAGCTCGTTGAAGTGGCAGTGGGCCGGTCACGTGGTCCGAAGAACGGATGGCCGATGGGCCCATAAGGTTCTGGAGTGGAGGCCACGTTTAGGGAAACGGAGTGTTGGTCGACCCCCGACCAGGTGGGATGGCGATCTCCGTGCAGTAGCCGGTTCAAGTTGGCAGCGAGTAGCAGGGGATCGGCCGTCTTGGCGTTCACTTAAAAAGGCCTATGTCCAGCAGTGGACTGATAAGGGCTGATTATGATGATGATGTCAATAACGAGGAGGCAATTAACTAATAACGAAGCCATACGACACCACGTAGCTATAAGTTACATCAATTCCATCTTTTCTTTGGTTCAGGAGTATACGATATTAGATATATTCTCCGATCCCTTAGACGATTAAAAAAAGGTATACAGCTCTTACTCACCTTATGGGCAGGTGGTGGTAGGTGCGGTGGTGGAGGTGGCCCACCACCAGGCGCGAACAGCAGCCCACCTGCACCTAAGAGCGCCCCCGCGCCGCCGACCCCATGCGGAAGACCAGCCGACGCGTGTATCTGTTGCTAACCAGAGGAGACCATCCTTTATCCGTGCCTAAACGTTCTATCACAAGTTGAAGGTTGAAGCGATGAGACGAAATCCGCTTGCCGCCCCGAGACATTGGATTTTGCTTTCCAAGTAATTACGAGAGTCTGAGAGTCCTAGGGGTCGATATGCAAGTTATATTTCTAAATAGCATAATATATATTTTTTAATATGACTACAAGTCAAATTTAAATTCAATCCAAATAGGAGATACTAACGCAAGAACGGCCTATCGACGAGTTTGTCTAGTTGATATATAACGCACTATAGCCATAAATGTACGATTTATTTACAAACATTAAATAACAGTTTTTATTATACATATCTCTTGAAAACAATTAGGAATACAGGCAGTCCTTGCTCTTAAGGCGTCAATTATCACGGAGATATAACAAGAGAATTCGTATACGTTCTCTGGTTAGAGAATACGTTATACGTTTTCTCTTGTTTATTCGTGATCGACATCTCCGTTCAAAACTAAATGTGTGTCGATTAGAAAACAAAATAACAATTTATTGTACGTCTCTGTTATTATTATCTTGTTTTGTTTTGCTAAGTTAATAACCATGATAGAATAATACAAAGTTCATTAGCGTTCAATAAAAACATAACATGATAGGAAAACACCAAACAAATATTACACATATAACATGCTGGTGCGATGTGATAAAAAGGCGTGTGCAAAATTCGTCTACTCGTAAAGTACTCATCAATTTCAATTTGTTGTAATAAAATAGGATTCGTGGTTAAACAGCTTGCGCATTTTTGTGATTAAAAAAAATCTTTTGGTCTAAACAAACAAACTGTAACCAGGTCAATGATATGAAATATATTAACTATGTGAAAAAACGGAAACTTTTTTGCGCTATACGGCATTACTATTAAATAGGCCAAATAATATCAGAAACAAGTGTAAATTGACACTAAAACATAGGGCTTTCTTGTTGGTTAAATATCAAAGCGGAGTATAAGAGATTGATAATATATTTCTTTAATAAACATAATTTAACTTTGGTACAGGGAAGCAATTAATAATCCCTGTCTTCAACTAGCGTCAAAATTTAGCCAACATATTTTTTTCAAACTGTACAAGAACTTAAAACATTTAGAATCTATATAAAAATATGGCGCCAAAAGTAATATTTGTTTTCACCAAAAAATTAAGTTCACAATTTATGTAATTTATTATTTTTAAATACAGACTATAAACTATTTCATTAACATAAAAATTTTATAAGTTGGGTTAAAAAGCAAACAAGGCTGGCAATGCTCATCATCATGACAAATAATTATGCTATTTAAATTCTGTTTTGTATGTTCTTATTGTAAGCATACCACTTGTTGCTAGGCCCTGGTGTGATTATAAAATGTACATTAAACAAGATATTACTTCAAAATAACTCTAAAGTTCTGTGTAAATACAATGATACAACACAGGAGTCATTAAAATAATAATTAACCTGTTAAAATGTAGTCAGTTTTATTACTTGTATAAGTAAAAGTTGAAGCAGAGCAAAAAAAAAACGATTTCTTTATATATCACAAATGATTTGGCCTATTTTTTATTTAGATGAAAAACCCAACAATCAACTTTATTTATATATATGCCATTAATAAAGCATCATGTGTGACTCACTATTTGGATTATAATTTTCTGAAGCTGTCATTTGTTGGCAAAGAAAATTGAACTTTAAAAACCATCAAAGATACATAAGATAATATTGTAAAAAAATAAATAAAAGCATTGATTTTCATTGCATATTATTACATATAAAAATTTGGTCAAAGAGAATGCATAATTAAATATAAATTAATAAAGCGACAAAGATGATCTAAAAATCTTCAAAAATGCACAAGCATTAAAAACAAATCACTAAATAGTATTGTGATTTTGAACTTATACTGATAAGTGATAATAGTGAGTTAATCACAATGATTATTATACAACAAAAACTATTAATGTTCTAAACTTACAAGAAGTTGCTGTAGGCCCTGTTGTTGTTGTTGCTGCGGACAACAATTATAAAGGTAACGCTATATTATACACATCAAAAAAACAATGTGGACTCCGAATCATTGGCAGTAAAAACTTTGTTACTGATCTCTTTGACATTAAATATAAAAAAAAAAACTAAATTCATAAAATAATATGCACTCAATAAAAAAAGTGGCCGAGAAATAATTTTGTTATTTGCATTTATTACGAACAGTAACAAATGTGGGAAAAAAAATATCAAAAAAAACTTACCAGCTGATGTTGCAAGAGCGTAGTTGTGTTATTAGATATGAAATGAAAAAAAAAACAAACATAAATAAAAAAAGTATTTAATAATGTAACTTGTTTTGTTAAAGTGTATACAGATTTTGTTATAAATAATCTGTAGTTAAAAAAAGTCTGGAATATCATGGTTATTCTTATTACTTAGGATCTGTAAAGATCTTTAATGTAATTTTGTTGTATTCAACTTTATGCACAAAACCATTATTAATATCACATATTCTTGCCGGATAAGGAAAATTAAGTATATAACATATTAAATTTAATAGTAAATCAAAAAGGGCCATAGTTTGGATTTCAAATAAAATCTATTACTTATAAGGACCAAATTTTTGTGATGTTTCGTTAATTTGATTTTAAACAAACTATCACTCATTTATCAAACTCTTTTCAACTTACCCCTATAATAGCATTAAGTTCAGACATAGTGACCTGCTTAGCTCTTTCCACTGCTGAGGCGACTTGTTGCTGATGCTCTTGAGCTAGGAACGGCAGCACTTGCCCTATTATACCACTCAATCTTTTAGCAATCTCCGTCTACAAGGAAAAAAATATATCTTGTATCTTCTGAAGTAATAATGACACAATGAGTCAATAGATACTACTGTTCAAGCTATTATTTAATATTATGTATGGTCTAGATCAGGGATGGCGAACCTTATCATACCAACATGCCATTTTTCTAAAGAAACCTGTGATGAGGTCATAGATGTGCCATGAAATTATTTTAAATATGTGATTATTGAGTAAATATTAATAATAATAACTATCAACGCGACAGTTATTAAAGTAAAATTAATGTGACTTCTGTTGTTGCAGATTAGATGATAAGTAATATATGTTTGGATTGTAAGGTGTTACTTTTAGCAACATGCATGCTGAACTAGATTTATCTGTCAAACAGTTTCCGCTCCTGAATATTCCGTACCACGGGATCACTTGCGTTCGCTCGTCATGTAATTCCTAGCTACGTGCCCAAAATATTGAATCATGAACCATTGCATATTTTTTCAAACAATCATACAGATAAAGCTATTTTAAGACAAGTTTTAAGTTTAATACAAAAATAGTGTATTACTATAATGAAATATATTAAAATAACAATTATTTACCTGTTTGTGCATTTCAACATTTAATCCATATGACATTTCATAATACTGAAAAAAAATATTATTTTGTAATAATTAAAATTATATACTGTATGTGTTCCAAAACAAAAACTTTTCAGTCACAAAAATATAAATATCAACTGTACCATAACATAATGTCTCTGCATTTCGGTTTTTTCACTGGCCAGTTTTTCACATTCTAATTTCAAACTGAAAAGGAAAAAAAATTTAAAACTTCTCCTCAATTGTTTAAACAAATGCTCCTTTTACAAAATTGTTAACTAACGAGTGGTACTGGGCTTGCAGAAAATTAAATTCTTCTTTAATTCGCTCCAACGTGTCAGCGATGGTAAATTTTATAGGCCCTGCCGCGGGTTGTGGACCCTAAAACGACAAGAAAACAAACACAATAATGGATTCTTTACGCGAGCTAAGCAATAAAAGCCATTGAGGTATGTTTATAACTTTATATTAAGCTTATAGAGTAAAAAAATAACACAAACCCTTACCGCGGCAGCCGGATGCCGCGTCGGCGTCGGATACATTGTGACGATTAAGTTATTAAATTTTAATATTCAAAATATTAAATATAGCTATCGTTCAATCTTTGTAAACAAAATTTTGCAAAAACCATTTCCAAGTTCTTAGCAACTGCTATAAAGTATTGAGTACGAGGGAACCACGGTTAAGCGCTAACGACAATGATATGCACAAACTTTGCTTTAAAACTTTAGAAATATAAGTCATTATCATGACATTTACAACGTCTTTACGATATATGAATACTGCTAAGAATATACACAATACTCCGAAAGTACAAAATTATGTTACAAAGAGCAACAGTTATTGTTTCGCTAAATTTAACCATAAATCCACGCCGCAATTTTAGTTTCGCTGTCATGTCATCTATCCATCATTCGCTTTCGTTCATTCGTCAAAGAGTAAACAATAGTATTATACCTATGTAAACATATATTTTTATCATTTTTAAAAGTATAATTATAAATGTACAACATTTATAACTATAACTTATATTTAAAAAGATTGTTGATATTATTACATGTAACATTTGAAAATAATATATTTTAATACGATACAAATGTATCTTTAAAGGCCGTGGGGAAAAAATTTTGGTTTACTCTTATGGACAAGATACCATAATGGTTTTTTGAAATAGAACTACTTTCGTATCTGAGGATGATATTTTCTACTCACTATCGTTTTAGGTAATTGTTATAATTTCTATTGATATTTAAAGTGAGTACATTTAGTACTCATAATCTCACTTTTAAACTTTAAAACGTCTATGTCCAAACCATAGACATAGACAGAGAATATTTTGGCTCACTCTTCGGTCGCAGAGTGTGATTGTCGTTGTTACGCAGCTGTTCGATAGTTGAGTGCAGTGTCGGAGTGTTTTGAAATAAATTAATTGGTTGCTTTTTTGAATCACGTAAAAGTATGCATTTTCAATGATTATTTTTCGAAGAAAGTGCTGTTCCTAAAGTGTAATCCCGGTATTTGTGGTTTTTGCAACAATAAGAGACCATTATGGATTTCAAAACAGCCGTCTTTAACGCTGCACGAGATGGAAGTCTCACGCGACTAAGAGTAAGTATTTTTATATAATACGGACTGTCCGGTATTCGATTTTTTATATAGTTCTTTTTAAAAAATACTTCAAACGAAGAAAAGAATAAATAATTTTATTGCTTTGTACTTATACAAACACTAAAATTGAATTTTGAAAAATTAGCTACCTTAGCTAGTTAGACCTTAGTTAGAAAATCAATGATATTGATAACCATTTCACGCGTGACATTTCTACAAGTTTCTTCTATTGAGAATAGATAAAGAGTTATGCTATAATTTTTATTAAAATTTACAGCCTTTCTTTTCATTATTCCCATTTCTTATTAGGAAACAGATATTTATTACAACAAATGTCTCTTATTTAATACGGATTTATATATACTAGAATGATTTTTGAAAACTATTTTTATATCATATCGTATTTATACTTCGTTTTGTTATCGCTAACATCTTTTACCCTCGAAATGAATTAATTGATGCATATGTTAGAAGTACATCTAATTTCCATAGTTATTTATAAATAAAAAAATTTCATTAGCGATTGAGTAATTTATTACACTTGTATATAACATAATTACCGTTAACACATTAATAGCTTAACTATGTAACTATGTGACCCATTCTCACAAAATAAGAAAAAAGAAGGTCAGAAAAATAACTAGAATATCAATTTTCCATTCATTTAATAACTTGTAAATTCATTTGTTTATTGGTGAACATTTTGGTTTTATTTAGGGTCTGTTAAACTATATCTTCTGAAAATTGGCACATATGATGATTCATATTTAAAAACATTGAACATGTGGCAATTGGTCAGTTAAATTATGTACCAATGGATTAAAATGAAAAAAAACCTGTAAATGTTTGTATATACAATCTATTTATTATTGAGATGGAATTACTAGTATTATAATAAATTATTAAGTTTCAAAATCTTCTTTTAAAATATCTTCATAGTGCTAACAACTTTGTATATTTTTATCTATTGCTATAAAAAGTGGTGTTTGTTGATTATATTATTATGTAGACTATGTGGCATATGACCAAATAACTCAAAGTATTAACTGCATTAAATGAACTGATTACAAATTTTAAGGAAGTGAAATCTTAAAACAACTGCACAAGATAGTAAAACTAGAATTGACTTGTTAAAATGTCCATCCAATGCAAGATAATTTTCTGACTTTTAGCCCTAACCAACCAGAAAAACTATTTTGTAAAGTAAAAGCCTAGTTTTTTTTAATTTTATTACAGCTCTTATGTCCAAGAATTCTATTTTAGTAATTTGAATCAAAACCTTTGTAACAAGGAGCAAACTCGACAATTCATTTTAAACTAAAGTTAGCCAACTTAAACTTGTAATGAATGTAAACACAGTAACCAATGGTGATGAAGTAGCATCATAGTGACTTAATAGTGAAGTAGTGAATTTACTTCTAGCAACATCATTTTGTTGCTCAGATGTTTGATTACTTTGCATATATCTGTTTAAAGTCTAATATGCTTTACTAAGCAGGTTGTGGGATTGAACTCTGGGTGGACTCAACAAATTTCATTATTGTTTCCTAGTTGGTAAGATAATTAGGACCATCACCCAATTGACTGAAATGTAACATGATCAATCCATCGGATGAGCATAAAAAAAAACTCAGTTTGAAATTGACAGTAGCCGAAGTAACGATGACACTTCAACCCCAACATCTTAGTCTCCATCATGTGACCATGTACCTTGTGAAGGATTTCAAATGCGGGGTATAATTACAAAAGTAATTAGATATAATAAAATCTGTAAGAATTGCATTATTTATTAAGTATAGTACTTATGTTTAAACAAATCTTTTCATTATTCATTAATCATTTTATGTTTACAATTTAGTCTTAACAATACTTTGTAACTTTAATTTTGGTTTACAATATTACTTACTTAATACAATCTATTAAAGGCCTTTGTTAGTTTTTCTTGTAAGTTAGTCTCAAAATCTCTATAAGGAAAGTTGGGTACTACAGTTCATACTAGCTTTATGCTTCTTTCCTAATATAAAATATGTGCTAACTGCGCAACACCTATTATCATCGAGTATTACATTACCTTTGCAATTGTTAGGCAGATGTGGGGCAATGTTAAAATAATGGATTGGACATTTACACTGCTCAAGATTTTGTTTTGAGTAAGATCTTATGTAAGTCTTCCGAGCAATGATATGAAGTGAAAGTTAATAAGACGCTGAAGAGATGACCAATCAATTAAAGCTTGTAACATCATTTCATATGTGTTTATACATATTGTGCATATGCTTATTAAAATAAATTATTACATTCCATTCTAATATTTTAAATGCAAAAGGAACTCTGCCTGTCTGCCTGTCCAACAGTCATTACTGTCAAATACATTAAACTGAGTTTTGAAATTTTGTACATGCTTAGAATAGATTCTATGGAGGACCCTGGGTATTAATTATTGTAAGAAAAGTGGTTGTAAAGGTTTAAATAGTTGATGAAAGTTTATTTGGAAATTGTCTGTTGAACATAAAACTCTGTGTCTTTTGATAGGCTCATACAATAACAACACCACATTTATATTACACTATATAGTGTATTTCAATACATGTCGCGGACATTTATCGCAACGTGTATTGAAATTGCGACAAAGACGCGGTTAAGAGCTAGTATATAATAACTTTGTTTTTATTTTATTTCAAATTCATAATTTGCACTCTATATTCGAGGCAAAAAAGGTAGAAATTATGTAAATAAATAATAGCAATGAAGTAGTGTCATACATATTGGATTGTTATCAGTTAATTGCTGCTCAGTTATTCTCTTCTCGGAAACAACTCATGAGTTAGACATATGCCTCCACTTTTTCACTATGGGTGAAATTATTTGATGAAAATGTAGAAAATGGAGTAAAAATAAAACTCAATTGTGTCACATTGTCTGTGTTTATAGATGTGTTAAAGAAATCGATTTTTTTTTTGTTTACATATATTTAAAACTTTGATTTAAGTTTTAGCTACAGCACAATAACAATGCATGCAACCCGCACTTAACTGTATTACTTACGAAATGGTCAACAAATATTCAAACAAAGAAGTTAAAGTTACCAATTATATTGTTTAAAACTTTCTTTAAATCAATCAATTTAGCCAAATAAGATGTGGATAATTATGTGAAAGACATAAAAATGGGAATATTTTTAAATTGAAATCCTTACATAATACTGATATTCTCTTGTTTATCAAACTTCCAAATCTGATTAAGACCAGATATATATATATATATATATATATGATGACTGAAATAGAATAGAAGAATTTACTCACCAATCTGGAGTAAACAAGTTGCCTGCTTGTATTATTCCCGGCTAATTAAATATAAGACCGAAGGAGAGCGGCCATTTTTCTTGAGATGTCGGAGAAAGGCATGTTTTATCATAAACGTAAGAAGAGTAAAGGTCAAGTTTTATTGGACGTTTGATCAATCTGAATTTTTCCGGAGGCTTGTATTTTTAGGTCGGCGATTTTTATAATATCGCTAGTAAATTAAGCTTTTATGCGTTATATACACAAAATGTTATAATCATGAAGGAACAGTAGCCTCTTAACTACTATTTAAAAATTGTTTTATTGCTGTAGTTTAGCTAAATTACATTTGGAATGAGTTGAAATAATTTTGCCTAAAGCAACGAATCGGCGACGTACTTATTGTTGTAATCAACCACACGTTAACTGACAACTCGGTGAAAACTCATCGGCAAAAACGGTACACGCATTGCGCCAATAAGTTGCCATATTATGTTGACATCTATTCTAAACTGGATGAAAAATTATACCTTTATTAAAACACATCTGATGGCCAAGCCGATCACAGCAAAGCAATCATGATACTCTATTTAAAAAAATGTATTAATCGCATTTTTTTTGTCATTTCTGTCATTTCATGTTGTTATTTTATCTGGTCTAAATGAAATGTTACGGCGCAAATTCCTTTTAATAATATATCCTTACCAAACTTAATTGATTTCAATTTATACAAAATCATTGCCTCCGTAGCCTAGTGGTATGGGCGTGTGCTTTAGAAACCGGAGGCCGTGGGTTCGAATCCTGCGGGGACTCAACAAATTTTCATTGTTTTTTCCTAGTTTTAGTCTAGGTTATGGCAATTTGGGCTGACCACCAAATTGTCTGAAAAGTCAGTGGACTATTAAAGGCTGATGATGTATACAAAAGTATTCGTGCAATAAGTTGTAACATAAGTTTTTATTTCTTCATAACAGCGAATAATAGAATTCAAAATATTTGAGACGTTGGCTAGCGAGGACTTAAATGATTTTTCTTAATCCGATAAAGATCAGAATATTCCCGAAGGAAAATAACTTTTCACTAAATATATAAATGGTCGAAAGTACCAAAAAAAGATTCATATACTCCTCGTTTGTGGGTGACCCCGACGGCCACAACATTTTTGCTCCTAGAAATAAAGTATTTCAATGTTCCCGTCTGAACAGTATCTAACAAGGTCAGCGCAATCGACAAGTAACTAGCTGTGCCTGAATTGCCGATTTCATATCATACTTAAATAGGCGGAGGTGTTTTTATTTAACTAAGCATCGGCTCGTATCTATAGTTTTGCCAAGTTAGAGGTAGAATTTAATTCAACAAAGTCAATTTCAAATTCAATTGGAGCCAAATACTCGGACACTCTTTTAGGTTGAACATTGCGTGGCGATTAAAAATGAGCGCAGTTCGCCAATAAGAACGCTTTCGATTATGGTGTCATTAGCGTTTGTCATTAGATTTGTCTATATTTATTCCGTGTCTAAATTGGCTAATCCGTACAGTGGTAGTTGAAACTAGCTATAAATAGAAACTCTTCATCATCATCATCATCATCATCATCATCATCAGCCAGCCTGTGATAGTCCACTGCTGGACATGGCCTCCCCTACTGCACACCTCCTTTATCTCCGTTTCTGGACCGTATCTCACCACGCTGGTCCAATGCGGGTTGGTGGGTGAACCGACATTTTACATGCCCATCCAAAGCATGGATCATCTTAATTTTCAGACAATTGGGTGATTGGCCCAGATTGCCCTCACCAGCTAGAAAACAACAATGAAAATTTGTTGTCCCCGCAGGATTCGAAGCCACGACTTCCGGTTTGTTAAGCACACGCCCTTACCACTAGGCTAGGCAATTCTTCACATAATAGTTATTCTGGCCAGTCGTTTTCACTCGAGCATTCCGCTCGCCCACGCCGCTACAGCGGCACAGTCATAGTGTAAACATACCGAATAGGGTCGTCGCTCCTAAACCCACTTTCCCTGACGGCGCGATATGACTGCGCACAGTGTGGAAAATGGCGTTGTCGGTAACAATTCTTTTAATATTATAAATGCAAAAGTTTGTGAGTACATTTTTGGTTAGCCTATAACGGTAAACTAGTTTTATACGAATTCGAATTTTGATAAAAACATATAAGCTTATATACCTTTATTGGGCGCCAGTGCCTTCAACTCTAACATCTAATCCATGTATACAGTGTACTCTGTGAGGGGCGGATGCCAGTTGTTTAGCATAAAAACTGTTATTCAGGTAAAACTGGATGGATTAGAAGCCGATCTCAATATAACTTACGATAAGGCAATGAAGAGGGAAGTGTACTTAATAAGCACTACAAAAATAGGGCTAGTGAATGGAAATCATTAAACTACTGTTTAAGATTTTAAACACAATTTTAAGAACTACAAAAAACCTGCAGCGCATCTAGCTTCAGCACATTTTTAGATAAGTTTATCGATTCTATCAATTTCCGTTGCCTCGACATTGCATCGGAGATGGATAGAAATGCAAAAAAAAATATGCAGCTTCGATGAAATCCAATTCGAAGTTAACTTGTTTTATAAAATTGCGAGCAGTGCGGAAAATTCAAGCAATATCCGGCGCTAGACTTTCTATTTAAATTGGCACATAAACTTGTTCAGAATAACGTTTAAGATTGCCTTACCCAAGGTTTTCTTACGCTCAGGTTTTGTTTAATACCTAACTTTAACATCAAAATCTTTCTGATTGGTTTCTGCTGCAAAACGTCGATTATTAATCGATACTTGATCAATATGAGACAGTTTTGGCGCTGTTAAAGTTTGACGATAGCCATCTGATTTGCACTAGCAATTGTTCCATTAAATACGGAACAGTATTATTAGCATACTAATGCTGTTTAGCCGAGTTTAGCTTTCCCACTTTTTAATGATTAGATGAGTTTTTACAGCTTTAACAATCATTTAATATTAATGCAACCTTTACCAAGTTCGATTGCGGCGGTAATTTTGACAATCAGATGAGCCGTCGTTATATTATGTCCGTTTAATGAATGTACCTACTTAAATACAATTCTTTGAAGGTACGATGAGTATCGTAGTTTACGTCATGTATTTTTACAATCCTTATGTTTCTTGGGTCGTCAACTAGACATTTTTTTAAATTTGTATTTAACTTAAAGCACATAGACTATAAAATCTGCATAAAAATTGCGCTCTTTTGTGATATCTTACTTTTTATCGCGTTTGGTTTATCATTATTTTATGACTTCCGTTCCTAAATGTTGAATGTGATAATCTTAATTGATTTACACATACGCCAGATGCAAGCAACAGTTTTTATTGCTATATTTAAAAGATTCGGCCACTTGAAAACCGTTAAGAACTTTTGATTTAAGGAAAATATTACAAAATTGTTTCTTTTGTTAATAGCATTGGATACGACGTTGCGGCCGTGATTCTCTCATGTCGTATTTAGAGCACGTGTTTTCACTGGATTTGCTTTATTTCTTTTTGCCGCACTTCCCTTTGTCCAATGCTGAGTCAGCCTCCATCCATTGCGATAGGGTGACCAAACAACAACCTTCTCGTGTATGGTATAACCAATTTATGCTTTAGGAATGGATGTAAACATTGTGACCCATGGCAACGAAGTGGCAGCGTCACACACCTAACGTTCTTATTAATGCATTGTCACCTGCATGTCAATCTCAATAGCGCATACATAGTCTCTGCTTCGTTTCTATAGGTTATTTTGTCTATATTTATTATAAGACATATTCATTATAATAGTTTTGTTTAAGTTTCATAGTGGAAATTCGTTTACTTTATTTTCCGTGTATATTTACCATAAAGCTCTGTTAAAATCTTTCACATCTGCTAGAATATAATAAAATGTTAAAGATTTCAACATGTTATTGTATCATATCTACGTGTGGTTTCATTTAACTGTCAATGAAATACAAAACAAAAGAAAATGCGTGGTAATAATAAACAACATTTAGCGTTAAAAATCTATAACATTGTTCCACTGCTAATACACAAAGATGGTGATTTTTTTCCGGATATGGTCCCCGACTCGTGAATCGAACGTGGAACAAGGAAGGAGCGGTTTTTAGTCCTCGATGCGTTTCCTCGTTAGTTCTTTGTAATGGAATCGTGTCGTTTGTCTTTATTAGCTTTTGGATCGTCGCCAAATCTTTGTCTCGATGAAGACCCTTATTCGTCGTGTTACGATTAATAAAATTTAAAAAACTTGTTTTTGCCACTGACGCTTTTGTTACAACAAATATTTTGTAAAATGATACTTGCTCGTGACACCTTTATTGTTTGTGCATGTTTTGTGATTGATGTCTAGCCATAAAAAACATAATTGTGTCCCTTTTATGCATGGAAATCTGTGATCACGCTAATCCGTAGCCACGTCTACTTATAGCGCTCTTAATACAGGTTATTATCGATCTATTGGATTTTTAGGTTATTAGAACGAGAACTGAACTAGGTTTAGCTAAATAACTAAGATTCAGATAAAGCCCAATGCCTTCGATGTAAGAAATATTAAGGCACCAGTAATTACGTTAGTAGTGTGCTATGGTGCTTTTCAAAACGTAAGACAACAGTGCTTGTGCACATTACTGCACCTAGACTGCCCTTGTTAGGAAGTAGACTTACCACTTTAATCATTATCATAATCTCATAACGTATTTGTGAGTTTTGTCACGTTATCACTAGAAAATGGTAAAGCATTTTTAAATTTTTGTTATTATGCTTGCCCTTCGCTCGAAAGTCTGTCCGTCTAAACCAATCCGATTTTGCTTACATTTGGTATATACTTGTGAAAGAATTAGAATTAGATTTCAAGAAAGGAACTGAAACGGTTGAAATACGATATTAAAGTTTTACGAAAATTCGTCACTGTTGAAGAAAAAAACTATGAACATTGTGACTTATTATAGCACATACAATAAATACACTATATTTATATTACTATAAATTATATTCGATTGCACATCGCTATACCACGCGGACGACGTCGCAGGTACCAACTAGTTTTTAAACATATTTATATATTTTATTGTAGAGGGTTCAGAATCTTGTTTTACTTTTAAAGCATTTTATATTGCATAAAGAATAATCTAGGATTGATAAATTTGTCAGCAAATAACAGTGCGTGAATTTACCTTAAGGTATGAAGGGCTTATAACATTCATATTAATTGAACCAACGAGATTACTCCATTCTACGTTCGTCCCATTTCTTTTTGTTTATTTTGTCGTTTAAGAACATAAACACACAAAACTCCAAATTTATTCTTGTCAATGAATATACTTTCGTTAATAGTTTTTCTTTAAAACGATTGCGCATTATCGCTTGATATGGTCAAACAGTGATAACCTTTATCAATCCAAAAGATAACTTTGCCCGCAATATATACTTACTTATTGCAACTACACGATAATAATTTGAGGTGGATTTAAAGGAACGTTCTAGTATAGTGAATTGCTATTTTTTAAAGTAGTACTTATAATATTAAAAATGTTTTAAATATCAGTAGGATCTATAATTTGATGCTGTCATTTGTAATGTGTAAACTTGTTTAGTTCGGGTTTTAGAAATATTTGTGTTTGATTACCCATTCGATAAAAAAATACTTTTTGTAGTAGAGAAAAATGTTTGGAAAACGGGGTTATTGATGATTATCATGTAGTTATGCAATAAGTCGGATACATAAGCAAATCTTTTCGCGTTATCAGTACTATAATTCTAAATAAACGTTGTAGTAAATTCATAATAGTATAATGATTACTATCGTTAAAATGTTAACCTCTGGCTATATAGCTTATAATTTTTAAATGGCTAAAAAGCTTTTGCTTGTCCTCTTGACGTCATTCACAATCTCTTTATTTTTAATCGTAGAGCGGTAAACCGGTTTTTCTGCTTCGGATGACTTGTAACATTTTTACCGTTGGCTTGTCGTCATGGCAGTATTGACTTTTTATTTGTTTTATTTGTCGCCTGTAGCAATATAATAATTATTCTTTGGTATTATACGAGGCGCGTATGAGATATGAAGCTGCCGATCAAAAATAAACTTTACGTGTGTGGTAGGAGAGTTGAACTCTGGAGAAACGAGCTTTATTGTACGTCTTTTTCCTCAATAATGTTCATCGTTGTTGTATTGATCTCATATTTTGATATTTCTAGATTGCTACAACTTGTAGTTTTGAACGGAGCACAAATAAAAACTGAACACGTGTCTATCGCGTGACTTGATTTTATATAGCTCTTTGTTATCCATTTTTATAGTGGTTTTTCTGGTATTTGCCTTTTTTCCTCTATTCATCTGACGCATGCGCGGTCTCTTTTCGCTAATGAGGATATTATATGTAGTTTTGCTGATTCTATTATAAAATGCTTATTTTGTTTTTTTTTTAGTTTCGCATCGTATTTCTATTTCGTGACGTCTCTACATGAAAATAAACATTTTTTTAATATTTATCAAATAAACGCGAAAAATCTTCAAAAAAAATTGTTTTCACACGGTTTCGTTTAAAATAAATTAATAATTTTTATTAACCATTTTAACTTTAGTCAGTCCTTTAGCATTCCTTTACTACTTTGAATTCCTTAATTGTTGTTATTATAAAAAAATATGTTTGGTAAAAAACTCCATATGATATTCAGTTGCCATTACAAACAGGCAACGTCGCACAGTGAGTGTCGTTTTGCGGCCGTATAACCTTTAAATGCTAGTCGGGCTATTAAATAACTAGAATATGCAACGCTCTTTAATACGTCGGCCGGTTTGCGGCTTAATTGGGTCGGAGTTATGTGATTATTTTCATCGCGTTATGATTACGCTCAGATAATGAATTTGACGACGCCTCTCGATGCTACTCTATATTTCGGAGCCCAATTGTTATTGTAATAAATGGCTGCAAACTTATATGGTATTATTAAATAAAATTACTTTAAGGATTTTATCGCGTTTATTTTAATTTTAAATTGGTCACGGGTAGACACAGTCTCGACCCCGTGACCAATAAATTAAACCACGGCCGCTGGAAAGTGTTCGAAACGTCGGGAATTTAAAATGTTAAATAAACGCGATAAAATCCGTAAAGTAATTTTATTTAATAATGTATAATATTCGCAAGCAATAGAAATAATTATATGGTATGTTTATTTTTGGGTGAATGTTGCCAATTTGCGGTAGCTGACATAGCAGCTTTGTGTAATGAGTATTATTGTGTATGTGGAATATATTTACCGTAGGAAGTTACTTCTTATCGTAATTAGTTTATATACTTTATTTAGACAACCTTAATAAGGGCTTATTTATTATTCAAGTTAAAATTTTAAGGTAGGTTACATTTTAGGACTAAAATTAAACTTTATTTATAGACGCGTTCCTCATATTTTGACTAATGTAAGAATAAAAATATGAACAAATGGGGAATCAACATAGGATTATAAAGTTTTTAAATTGGTGGGACGCGAAATTTGGGGAGGAGCAGGTCATAGGGAGAATAGGTCTGTCTGGGACAATTGAAAATATGTGGTCGAGTGTTCCTTCATCTAGTCCACATTCACAGAGGGAGGTGTCTTTTAGTGTGAGCTTTGCAAGATGAACAGGGGTACATGCATGTCCTAGTCTTAATCTGTAGATGATGCTGGTACGACGTTTGTGTAGATTTTGAAGTTGCAGGACCAAGGACGTAATAAGTAATCTTTATGGGACCAGTATTTATTTGAAGAGATAAAATTAGATAGACTGTGCAGCCTCGAAATAAGAGGGTGATAAGAAGATTATAAATAACCTTGAATAGGAATCGGTCAGATAAATATTGTCTTCGAGATACATGGAGCTTCTCCTCACTCCACCTGTAGAGCATTTATAGGTGAGATTCATAGCCCAATATTATTCTAAGGCATTTATATTGGATTTTGTCAAGGTATTGTAAGGCAGATTTATTACAGGGTTCCAGTAGAAACATGCCATAGTCAAAATGACTACGCACCAGGGCATTGTACATGAGTTTCTGAGTATAGGGTGACAGCCCACCGAGTCAGATAAAGAACGCAATATGTTCATGTTTTTCTCACATTTTTAATTACATGAGTTATATGTTCAATACCAGTTAATCAGAATCTAATACAACACCTAGAAATTTAACATTGTCAACCACAGCAAATTTTTGTTGCCTATATAAAATTGGAACATCAGGGCGGGATCTGGCACGTGAAATACAACAACATTGCTTTACTAATGAAAGGCCTAATCCATGGTTATCAAGCCATTTATGGAGATAGTTAATGGCTGAATTAAGGCGGTAGAGGCTTCCTCAATTTTTTTAACAGATACAAAAAGCCAAGTCATCAGGCAATTGAAGTACTTAACAAAATGAATTATTAAAGCTCTAGATCATATGTGAAATACTGTAAGCAGTGAGCCTTGAGCAGCCCTTTCCATATCTGTCTCGAGGAAGATATATAGTTAGGAAAACGAATGGATACGGATCTAGGGCTTAGGAGATTAATTGTTTACAATCTTCACAGGAATACTCAGCTGGAGCATTTCTCCTAGTACTGGAAGAAGTACATTGTCAACTGAGTAACATCTAAAAATACTCCTACCAAGACTTACTTTCAGAGAAGGCAATGCGTATGTCAGTCACTAATGTGCAAAGGCTGTCAAGCGTACCTTTGCGAAAGCCGGAATGGGATTTAGCTTATATGTTGTTTCCTGACTATCCATTCCAAGCGATTCTTTATTAAATGTTCTAGCACCTTAGCCATTGTATAGATAGAGCTATCGGGCGATAGCTGGACGGGTCCGAGTTAGCCTTTCCAGGTTTTAAGATATGTATGATTACCGAGGTTCTCCACTCTTCAGGAACAGTACCAGTTAGAAAAATATTGTTTAGGATGGATAAAAACCTGTTTTGCAGAAGTGCTGCTATTATTTATGAAGGAATATGGGATCCCATCAATACCTGGGGATGAGTCTGTAAGACCTCGAGAACCAATGAAGTTCTTCCCAAGAAAGGGGACTCGAAAGGTTACATGTCTTAAGTGATAAAATGGAGGTAAAAATGAGGGGACATATGGAGGCTAATTTGCTAGAGAACTGTTCAGTCCAAGAAGATGGGTAATGTTGGTCCAGACTTTAGATGGGGAGTAATAGGTGAAAGTTACTAACAAAACAGGAGCCACCCGGATCTTTCGTGTCTGCTAGAATTCTAGTGGTCTTCGCAGCTCTTACAGGCCTCTGTGCATTCAGAATCCCACCATGGTGGGAAGACAGTTTACATTTAGCCAAACTTTTGAGGGGATGGACTTGGTAGAAGATAAAAGAGCATTTTGAAACAAAATATATACATATTGGACATTGTCTGGTTCAATGAAAGGAATGTTTACCATTTTCATTTAAATACGATTTGAACAGGACCAGTCTGCTTTGTGAACATTAAATTTTAGGAGTGGGAAAGGTAAACATTAGGAACAGATCTAAGTGAGTCAGGGCAGAAATAAAGATGAAATGATACTCCATAAGTGGAGAAGACAAGACCGTCCAGTAAGGTACATGAAAACAAACATTTTTTTTTATATCATTTATTTATCAAATAAACGCGAAAAATCTTTAAAAAAAATTGTTTTCACACGGTTTCGTTTAAAATAAACTAATAATTTTTATTAACCATTTTAACTTTAGTCAGTCCTTTAGCATTCCTTTACTACTTTGAATTCCTTAATTGTTGTTATTATAAAAAAATATTTTTGGTAAAAAAACTCCATATGATATTCAGTTGCCATTACAAACAGGCAACGTCGCACAGTGAGTGTCGTTTTGCGGCGGTATAACCTTTAAATGCTAGTCGGGCTATTAAATAACTAGAATATGCAACGCTCTTTAATACGTCGGCCGGTTTGCGGCTTAATTGGGTCGGAGTTATGTGATTATTTTCATCGCGTTATGATTACGCTCAGATAATGAATTTGACGACGCCTCTCGATGCTACTCTGTTTCGGAGCCCAATTGTTATTGTAATAAATGGCTGCAAACTTATAAAAAAAAGTTTTTTTTTTGGGTGAATGTTGCCAATTTGCGGTAGCTGACAAAGCAGCTTTGTGTCATGAGTATTGTTGTGTATGTGGAATATATTTACCGTAGGAAGTTAATTCTTATCGTAATTATATACTTTATTTAGACAACCTTAATAAGGGCTTATTTATTATTCAAGTTTAAATTTTAAGGTAGGCTACATTTTCAGGACTAAAATTAAACTTTATTTATAGACGCGTTCCTCATATTTTAATTTATCAATTTTATCCCATGTATGAAAGTAAATACACAAATTGAGCGACGAATGTAATAAAATAGCAGCAACATAATGAAAGAATACAGAATAAACATATAAGTTTATAAGTTTGCTTTTATACAAATGAAAGAGTTGTTGCCTTACTTTTATTTGTCACTAAATAAATAATTCTGGTAGTCAGTCTGAATTTAGTTAATCTTACTCATAATATAAACGCGAAAGTTTGTATGATGCTTGATGTATGTTTTTTACGCTTTCGTGCAGAAACTTATCAGATTCACTTGAAGGCTAAAATTTGTAAATATATTGTGTCAAGTATCCAAATGATAATAAGTCAAGTACTATAAAAAAATCTGCTGCCTGCGTGCTGTTTTTACATACTCTGCAGTAATCATAGGAGTTATGGTGAACAATGTTTAATGGAATTGTGTTTTAAAAAGCCCTATAAAAGCCCGCGTCAGTAGACTGACGTGTGAATTTACAATTGGTACAATTGTTTATTCACGTGATGGTAATTTTAAGAAACAATCGATTTTTTGTTCTGTCTTCCATAATTTGTGCGAAAACGCGGGGCGCCGAAAGTTGAAGAATTTGAATTCTTAACTAAACTCGGCAAAGAATAATCGAGGACTTGTTTCCATTTCCAAAAAGTGTGCTAATTCAATACTAGATAGGTCGACGATTTCAACAATTTAGAAAAAATATTTACTTTTAAGATACTGGCTCTTTGTCATTGCCTTAATCTGCAATTTGCCGTAAATATTTTAAATAAAAGTGATTAACGACATTTTATCTGAATTGTGTCTGAATTCTATAATTATAATATTTATCGTTTTTAAACATTTTTAGTTGATATCAAATATTTTTTTTATTTTTAAAGCTAATAAAGCTAATAATACCAAGATTGCATGTGCAATTAAACTGCATATAAAATTAAAGTATAAATCGAGCGTTCAAACACTGCAGGTGAAATACTTCCTTATGCGTTTTTCCTATATGGTTAAAGCATTTTACGTTGCTTATCCATAGAGCAACGTTAAAATAAGAAATAAACTATTTTCTACAATTTTTTCTGACTGTTTCTATGCCTGCCAGAGTCTATAATAACTTGCGAAATTATTTACAATTTTACTTTGCTACATTAGCGCAGTTGTCGCATGAATTCGAATCCGTTTTTTTTTTTTTCAAAGAAACGCGCTCGCAAGCGTACCACCGGTTCGCTATAATTAATACATTGGCAATCGACGTGGGACCGTACTAAAATATCTCATCGTAATGTAACTCTCGCACGTAAATTACGCTTCACTAGACGCGTTTTCATCGTCATCCTTGATTGTCTATAAAAATGGTCCGTTCTGAACAAACTAGGAACATATAACACGCACTATATAGCAATTGTCGTCATATAGTACAAATGGTCTTTATATGTAGCAACCTTTTTACACGGGGACGGCTTGTTAGAAACCAATGCTATGCTTTTGTATGACACAAAGCATCAGTGTGAAAACACTACCGTCTTCGTTTTGAAAGGTATCGTAGGCAGCTTAATTATTGGGTTAACGAGGCGTAGCATTCTATGTGGAATATATTTACCGTAGGAAGTTAATTCTTATCGTAATTAGTTAATATACTTTATTTAGACAACCTTAATAAGGGCTTATTTATTATTCAAGTTAAAATTTTAAGGTAGGTTACATTTTAGGACTAAAATTAAACTTTATTTATAGACGCGTTCCTCATATTTTGACTAATGTAAGAATAAAAATATGAACAAATGGGGAATCAACTATAGGATTATAAAGTTTTTAAATTGGTGGGACGCGAAATTTGGGGAGGGAGCAGGTCATAGGGAGAATAGGTCTGTCTGGGACAATTGAAAAATATGTGGTCGAGTGTTCCTTCATCTAGTCCACATTCACAGAGGGAGGTGTCTTTTATGTGTAGCTTTGCAAGATGAACAGGGTACATGCATGTCCTAGTCTTAATCTGTAGATGATGCTGGTACAGACGTTTGTGTAGATTTTGAAGTTGCAGGACCAAGGACGTATAGTAATCTTTATGGGACCAGTATTTATTTGAAGAGATAAAATTAGATAGACTGTGCAGCCTCGAAATAAGAGGGTGATAAAAGATTATAAATAACCTTGAATAGGAATCGGTCAGATAAATATTGTCTTCTGAGATACAATGGAGCTTCTCCTCACTCCACCTGTAGAGCATTTATAGGTGAGGATTTCATAGCCTCACATATTATTCTAAGGCATTTATATTGGATATTGTCAAGGGATTGCAAAGCAGATTTGTTACTGGGTTCCAGTAGAAACATGCCATAGTCAAAATGACTACGCACCAGGGCACTGTACATGGGTGACAGCCCCACCAAGTGCCAGATAAAGAACACAATATGTTCATGTTTTTCTTACATTTTTTAATTACATGGTTAATATGTTGAATACCAGTTAATCTGGAATCTAATCCAACACCTGGAAATTTAACATTGGCAACCACAACAAATTTTTGTTGCCCACAGAAAATTGGAATATCAGGGCGGGATCTGGCACGTGAAATCAACAACATTGCTTTTACTAATAGAAAGGCCTAATCCATGGTTATCAAGTCCATTTATGGAGATAGTTAATTGGCTGAATTAAGGCGGTAAGAAGGCTTCTCAATTTTTTTAACAGATACATAAAAAAGCCAAGTCATCGAGCAAATTGAAGTACTTAACAAAATGAATTTATTGAAAGCTCTAGATCATATGTGTAAATACTGTAAAGCAGTGAGCCTTGAGCAGCCCTTTCCATATCTGTCCTCGAGGAAGATATATAGTATAGGAAAACGAATGGATACGGATCTAGGGCTTAGGAGATTAATTATGTTTACAATCTTCACAGGTATACTCAGCTGGAGCATTTTCTGCCTGAGTACTCGAAGAAGTACATTGTTATTTGCTGAAGTAACATCTAAAAATACTCCCTACCAAAGACTTACTTTCAGAGAAGGCAATGCGTATGTCAGTACTAATGTGCAAAGGTCAAGCGTACCTTTGCGAAAGCCGAATTGGGATTTAGCTTATATGTTGTTTCGCCTCGACTATCCATTCCAAGCGATTCTTTTATTAAATGTTCTAGCACTTTAGCCATTGTACATGATAGAGCTATCGGGCGATAGCTGGACAGGTCCGAGTTAGCCTTTCCAGGTTTTAAGATATATATGATAACCTGAGTTCTCCACTCTTCAGAACAGTACCAGTTAGAAAAATATTGTTTAGGATGGATAAGAAACCTGTTTTGCAGAAGTGCTGCTATTATTTATGAAGGAATATGGATCCCATCAATACCTGGGGATGAGTCTGTAAGACCTCGAGAACCAATGAAAGTTCTTCCCAAGAG
The DNA here is from genome assembly GCA_029286875.1 of Lamproptera curius. Taxonomy (NCBI): domain Eukaryota; kingdom Metazoa; phylum Arthropoda; class Insecta; order Lepidoptera; family Papilionidae; genus Lamproptera; species Lamproptera curius. The sequence goes on from JAGSMT010000219.1 coordinate 191,477, forward strand.
AAAGGGACCTGAAAGGGTTACATGTCTTAAGTGATAAAATGGGAGGGTAAAAATGAGGGACATATGGAGGAGCTAATTTGCTAGAAGAACTGTTCAGTCCAAGAAGATGGGTAATGTTGGTCCAGACTTTAGATGGGGAGTAATAGGTGAAAGTTGCTAACAAAAACGGAGCCACCTGGATCTTTTCGTGTCTGCTAGAATTCTAGTGGTCTTCTGCAGCTCTTACGGCCTCTGTGCATTCAGAATCCCACCATGTGGGAAGACAGTTTACATTTAGCCATAACTTTTGAGGGGGATGGACTTGGTAGCAGAAGATAAAAGAGCATTTTGAAACAAAATATATACATGTTGGACATTGTCTGGTTCAATGAATGGAATATTTACCATTTCTTTATTTAAAGAGGATTTGAACAGGGACCAGTCTGCTTTCTGAACATTTAATTTTAGGAGTGGAGAAAGGTAAGTATTAGGATCAGGTCTAAGTGAGAGAGTCAGGGGCAGAAATAAAGTTAGAAAAATGATCTCTTCCGTAAGTGGAAGACAAGATAGCCCAGTAGATACTAGAGGTCAGAGAAGGAGATGCTTATGTCAGGTCAAGAGCAGTCATTTGGTTTTGGAAAGGAGAGACCATGCAGTTGGAGACCCATTGTTTGTAAAACACACAGATCTAATTCATCGCAGATATCTAGGAAAGGAAGAATTGGCATCACTTATAATAACAGCCCCAAGAGGTATGGTGAATATTAAAATCACCTAGGATAAGTATAGGAGAAGTTAGACTAATTATGATATAGTTTTAACTCAGAGAGGAGAGCAAGATTAGGATCAGGAATGTATATGAGAGGAAAGAAATATTGGTGCTTTAATAGCAACAGCAAAATGCCATTACTGTGGGAAGGGAGATCTATTTGTAAAAATACCAATGTTCCTGAAACTAAAATGGCACAGCCAGCATAACCGTTCTGACCTATCATCCGAAGACGTGAGTAGCCTGGGATCCTAAAGATGGACCCAGACTTCAACTCACGTCTCCTGGACTGCAAAAGACAGAGGGTTGGTATTTGTTAGAGTAATGATATCATTTATTTTTATGACGAATACTATGGCAATTCCATTGAAGGATGTTTAGAACTGTTAATGGTTTTGTTAAGCTGAGAAAGTTTAGATATGATTGATACGGTACGGTAGTTGGGAAGTCGTCAAACCGAGAAACTATATTTAAAATTGTTGAAAGTAACAGAAGGTTGAGTTAGAATGGGAACTATGATTGTAAGCATAACCTCCCCCGGGATCGGGGTCACCTCAACCATACTTATACTAAAACAATACTTGACAAATAGTACAACACAATATATAAATATCAACACACACGCAATACTAGATAATCAACAGAAAGAACAGAAAAAGTACAATAAAACGTTGAAATTACGAAAACATTTTGTCAAGCACTCAACCATAAAGTAGAGTCCCAAGCAATTGTGTTTTAAAAGCCCTGTAAAAGCCTGCGTCAGTATATGACATGTGAATTTACAATTGGTACAATTGTTTATTCACGTGATGGTAATTTTAAGAAACAATCGATTTTTTGTTCTGTCTTCCATAATTTGTGCGAAAACGCGGGGCGCAGAAAGTTGAAGAATTTGAATTCTTAACTAAACTCGGCAAAGAATAATCGAGGACTTGTTTCCATTTCCAAAAAGTGTTAATTCAATGCTAGATAGGTCGACGAGTCGGTTTCAACTATTTAGAAAAAATATTTACTTCTAAGATACTGGCTCTTTGTCATTGCCTTAATCTGCAATTTGCCGTAAATATTTTAAATAAAAGTGATTGACGACATTTTATCTGAATTCTATAATTATAATATTTATCGTTTTTAAACATTTTTAGTTGATATCAAATATTTTTATTTTTAAAGCTAATAATGCTAATAATACTAAGATTGCATGTGCAATTAAACTGCATATAAAATAAAAGTATAAATCGAGCGTTCAAACACTGCAGGTGAAATACTTTACTTATACGTTGTTTCCTATATGGTTAAAGCATTTAATGGGACTCATGGATGAGCAACGTTAAAATAAAAAATAAACTATTTTCTACAATTTTTTTTTTGGTTGTTATTAATTTAATTTATTAAATTGTCTGATAACTGCAACACTGTAGGTACACAAACACGGACTGTTTCGTATGCCTACCAGAGTCTATAATAACTTGCGAAATTATTTACAATTGTACTTTGCTACATTAGCGCAGTTGTCGCATGAATTCGAATCCGTTTTTCAAAGAAACGCGCTCGCAAGCGTACCACCGGTTCGCTATAATTAATACATTGGCAATCGACGTGGGACCGTACTAAAATATCTCATCGTAATGTAACTCTCGCACGTAAATTACGCTTCACTAGACGCGTTTTCATCATCATCCTTGATTGTCTATAAAATGTCCGTTCTGAACAAAGTAGGAACATATAACACGCACTATATAGCAATTGTCGGCATATAGTACAAATGGTCTTTATTGTACACGGGGACGGCTTGTTAGAAACCAATGCTATGCTTTTGTATGACACAAAGCATCAGTGTGAAAACACTACCGTCTTCGTTTTGAAAGGTATCGTAGGCAGCTTAATTATTGGGTTAACGAGGCGTAGCATTCTATGTCTTGCATTACATTTACTATGGGCAGGGCGTATAACTTTACATCAGGTGAACGTCCTGCTAGCCTAACTTACTTCAATACAAAAACGTCGTTGCATAAAGCATCGAATTGCGATACATTACATGCCGAAGTTTCGACGCAACTTTCAACCGTTCAATACTTGAGCTACATCCAAATGGTTATTTAAGGAAAGTGCTGTGGTGTAAGCGTCGTTTTAGTCCACTTTAACGTACGATTTTAGCGCATGTCCGAGTTTTCGGTTTCGGAATTAGCGGAACTTTTTGTGTGTTGCTGTTGAAACGTTTTATGTCGGTGTAGCTTTTGACTTCTTGTGGTTTTTCTTATGACGATATCAGCGTACACAGCTTGCATATGTGTTATTAATGAAAAAACTATACTAGCACAAGATTTTTATTGCTCCTCATGACGTTTGATTTAGGGCTTATATAATTAGGGAATTAACCCAAACTGTCGCAAGTATTTAACTTTTATGCATAAAATACACTTTTTTACGGCTCGTATGAAAATGTTCTTAAAAAATACTAGTATCGCTACTAATACACATATCGCTAATTGTCGACCTTTGAATTTTCGTTTGAAGTTCCACCGGCTAATTACCTAATCTTGTTACTTGTTGGCTGCCAAAATATCCGTAACATTTTCGCTCCCAATAACAAAAACTATTTAGCGACAAGAATAACTGCAAATCTGTTACCGTATCTTAAGAGTGTTTAAAATCGTAATAAAATGGTACACACAAAATTAACAAGTTGATAAAAGCTTGCTAAGTACACTCTTGAATTGTTTGGTTTTTTAACAAACATTAGCTTCTAAAAATAGAAATGATCTAGGGATATCTTGTAATAATTCTCATTCACAAGGCTCTTCTCTAAACAACTTCATATTTCATAGTTTTATGTTATGTTGATCGCGCAAATTTGACACACTTTGTATCAAGTCTTGACGTGGAGACAGACTAATAACATTTCGTAATATCTAAAACATGTTTCGCTATTATAAATGAAAATAAACCGGTTTTATATAAATGTTTGTGTTTAAAGGCCGATAGCTTGCGAGAACGAGTTTTTAAGCTTCATAACGATATAGAACAAAGTCTCTTATACGGTTCGTATACTAATTGTTTACCTAAACTAGAGACACCAGGATATGAGATTTATATAAACAAACTAAAATGTCAAACTCCAATGGTGCCAGAATTCTGGTCGTTCCTATTGGTTGGCATTCAGCAGTGGAGACCAATTGAATTGCATTTTGTATGGGACAATCATCAAAAAGAAAGTGTCAATAATGTTAAAATCGATTGTTAGTGTAACGTTGACATTTCATCATTCTTCATCATTATCAGCATGTGTCAGTCCACTGCCGGAAATTGTTCTCTCCCCTTCTCCCCACACCGGCCACTTTGCGAATATCGTCACTCCATCTTGCCGCAGGGCGTCTTACACTACGTTAGTCGAGTCTCGGTCTACACTCTAGAACTCTCGACTCCAGCGGTCGCCAGTTCTGCGGATTATGTCACCGGCCTACCGCCACTTGAGCTTACTAATCCGGTGGGCAATGTCGGTGATCTCTTATTTGACGGATCACATTGTTTCTAATAGGTTCCTTCAGACATAATCTGAGCATAACCCTCCCCATAGCTCGCTCAGCGACTTTAGATTTGTTAACCAGTCAAACCATAAGTGTCGCGGTACCATAGGTCATGACGGGTAGAACGCACTGACCGAAGACTTTCGATTTGAGGCACTGTGGGATGGGTAACGCGAAAACTCGATGGAGCTTACGTTACGTTGACATTTTCGTTGAAATTCTTATTAACTCTCTACTGTTCATTATCTTTTACAATTCATTAAACACATTATGTGTTGTTGTAAGTAGGTTTGCTTTAAATCAACAAAATCTGTTGTAAGTAACATTACGAGCTGGTAGAAGTTGTTTGATTTTTTTTATGACATATATATTTTACTTTAAATGTTATTTATTTTATGCAGTTAACAGAGTATTCGATAATACTTTAATCATATTAAATATAGTCGTATGCTTTATTAAATCTTTTATTTATTTTTGCTGAGTTTTGTTTTTTATCTTTTTTTTATCTGCATAAAAGGAAACTAAATTAGCGAACTACCAACACTTGAAGATGTTTTGTAATGAGATATTAAGTAAACTTATTATGCCTACATATTAGCGAAAATATTGTTGATTAATATGTCGCAATAACAACATTAAACCTGGTTTACATTCATAAGATTAAAATAGATATTTCACTATTGTATTAATATGATGGGCAAACAGGTTCATAATATATTTTTTTCGGCAGTTTTTATTAAGTTATATATAGGTTTTTAGATTTCAGTTCTGAGGTTGGTGAAAGATTTTTTGTGAAATTCTTGTATTGATATATTGCAGAATTATTTGATAATGATATTCGTTTTATTTTTATTTTGTTTATTGCATCTGAAGTTTCCGGAACCGCCCCTATTGGTTTATAAAATGTCGCGCGTGATTGTTTTCACAATATACAGCCATGGCCGAAAGTATTGAGCTACCTTCAAATTTCGCACTTGCGATGTAAGTGTAAAAGATAACTCTTAAACCTATTGTTTAAGGATATTTTTGTCGGCATCTAAGAAGAATAAAAACAGTGACCCACACCACATGCGGCATTGAAACACCTGGATGCAATAAAATGTGCAATTGTATGATTTTACTGAACTATCGGTTTGTTTTGTATTTTATTCTGTTAGTTCACTCTATTATCGTTTTAATAGGCAAAAAAATTAAGAACTTTCGTTGAACCAACGTGTGGATATACCTCTTCCATAAGCAAGGCAAATTCCAAGAGATTTAAAAAAAATGAAATGTTCGCGTCGATCTGTGCAATATGAAATTAGACGATTCGCTACTACAAGATCACACTTGAATAGGTCCAGAACTGGGCGCAAACGCATCACCACAGATTGCCAGGATCGTCCGTTGCTGAGCGTCAGTAAAAACAGGAAGAAAACTTCTTCACAGCTCGCTGCTGAGTTGTCTATTAATATTAATCGACAAATATCTGCACGAACAACTCGCCGAGGACTTCAAGAAGCTCGTTTAAAAGGTTTTAAAGCCAGAAAAAACCCGTGGCTCTCCGACAATAACAGAAAAAAAAACATGAATGGGCTCGAAACACCAACATCTCACCGTAGAAGATCGGTCAAATGTTGTGTGGTCAGACGAATCAAACTTTGAGGTGAGTTAGTCAATGAATTGTCCTGGCAATAATTAGCAAGATTATTTGAAAATAATATTGTGTGATAAAGTTATTTAAATGTGTTGAAACGCTACTTCTTTTTATTGCGGGTTTTTGGTACTCCTGGTGTGACCAGTGTGCGCGCTTGAGTCGTTGAACAATTAAGGCCAGAACGTGTGTTGCCAACCGTAAAACACGGCGACGGAAGCGTAATTGTCTGGGGCGGTATGACTGACTCAGTAGTAGGAGAGATGTTGAATGCTCGAATCTGCGTTGCTACCCTTATTTTCGGCCTTTTATGGTGACACTAACTTGGATGGCGTCAAATTCCAACAAGACAATGCACCATGTCAAGAATCCGGTCGCACGTGGTTTCAGGAAAACGCCATTAAGCTTTTGGACTGGCCAGCCCCGTCGCTGCACTTGAACCCTATAGAACATTTATGGCGTTTATTAATGCGCAAGGTTAGGCGCCACACGATAAACAACAAAGATGACCTTAAACACTGACTAGGCCTGGAATAAAATGTAAAATACATCATACGTCCTTAAAAATTTTAAGGTCTTGGTAGCTCAAAACAAAATATATAAATGAACTAAATATTGATTTTATATAAAAGAAAATTTTTTGTTCACGGACTGTTGCAAAAAAAATAGTGGCCACGTTTGTCTCCAATACCGGCCATATTGCGACTATTCCTATTGAGGGACAAAAACAATAATTAATGCAGAATAGAATGCTAGCATTTGTTTGCCACAGGTGGTCAGAACTCCGTGAAGAGAACTGCAACCGTCGCATCATCCTCCATCTCGACAATGCGAGTTCTCACATCGCGCACAGAACAAAAGAGTTTTTAGAGCAAGATAACATAGAATAATTAGACCATCCACTGTATAGCCCCGACCAGAGCTCTAATGATTTCTATTCTTCCCTAAAATAAAGAATAAATTGCGTGGTCAGATATTTTCATCACCTAAAGAAGCTGTGGACGCCTACAAAACGGCCATTTTGGAGATCAAATCTTCGGAATGAAATAGTTGCTTGAATGATTGGTGCCATCGTATGAAAAAATGTTTAAAATTTCGCGGAGATTACTTCGAAAGCAATAAATACATTTTTAAATAGTAATGTTGTCACTTCCTTGATTCCCGATTTTTTCAGTGCCGCCCTCGTAGCATTATCTCACACTCTAGTATTAAAATTTATGATTTGGTAAATATTTACGAATAAAAAGAAATATTTTGATTTGTTTGCTTATTTATTTTTCCGAGATCGTTTCGTCTGAAATTACTGTTTCTATTAAGGTTAGATAATATCAATTAGAAGGTTACAGTCTCTTTTTTATGTACACTATTTTATTATTTTATTCAATAATTTCATATGACACCGATTATTTGGTGTTGAAGCTTGCAAGTTATCCCTGAAAAGTAACTTAAAAAAACTTCTGAAGCCGCTGCCAGCATTATTGACTGTCACAATAATTCGCTAATAAACATACATTTGCATTTTACGGTATAAATAATAATAAATAATGTATCTTATATTTTTCACGTCGAGGTAAAGAAATTTGGACAATGTCGTACAAATTTGAGCATAAAACTAATATTTATATAACCAGAAGTTAAAGTTTTTATTGTCTCTTTTGTTTCCTAAAGTGAAGTCAAAATATTCTACAATATTTGAGTCTATACCACAATTTAAATCATTTAGCAGTGCTCTACATTGGGATATAGAACATGTTTTCTGTAGTGATTTGATTTTTAGTTTTAGTTCCTTTCATTAATTATTACACATTGCGTGACTTTCAAAGGTTTATTCGAGTGTTTAACGCCGGACCTTATAAATAAGAAGAGAAGGTCGAGGTTCACATTCGCGGAAGCACCTGCAAGCGCCGCCTACTGCGTCAGGGCGAAGATATTCTTCGCTGTCTTTATGTGTAACGTTACGGGAACGATACGACTTCATATTAAAATAATTATAATGTAATTATTAGTGCCTTGGTCACCAATATGTATTTTTTAGTTATCAATTACATATATACATAAACACATAGATTTTAAATAATCAAATTGTCTAAAAAGTAATTAAATTTATGCATAAAAATATTTTAGATGTAAAAATAAAGACTGAGTCTACTACCTTCGTAATATGGTAACATTGAAATGATTTCGACAGATAATGATTCATATATAGTTATAATATATAATCGATACTAACAACGCGCATGTTATTATGCAAACAGTGCAGCAACTGATAGTTGGACTAAAAAATGAGAATGATGAATGGAGTCGACGATTTTTTAAATCAACTACTGTTTCGAGCATCTATTTTATTTCATCTAGCCTGGCCGGGATTCAAGATAGGTATTTCTCTATATATTAAGCAGTAACTGGCCCCAAAATATTTATAACATTGAAATTCAATACGTGGTAACAAATTTCAATAATTGGCTAATATTACTCATACTACTAATTGTAAGGATTTTTGTGCCAATCGTTAAATATTTAGTAATAATGATTAACATTTAGGCTTATTCTTTTGAAAATTAAGATGAGTCGTTTTGTAGTATTGCTTAAATTTGGCGAATTTTTTTTTAAATTTTAAACTTTTATTCATATAATAGGTTTGTTGCCACGTCGGATCGCAATCGTGATGCCGTCGTGCCTTATAAAGTTACCGACGCCGTGCGTCCAGTATGCGGATAAGAATGGACCACTCACGCCATATTTAGTAACCCGTTACATTAATCTTTTTCGATCGCTGTATGCCTTTTTCGCTCAACGTTCTGATGTTTACTGTTTATTTACGAAGTGTTCTAGTACTGTGTGGTTTGCTTGATGATAGTTAGTATTTTAGGTCACTATTGAAGTGGTCTAAACTTACCCGAGGTTCTAATCCGTAAACTAATACGTTACGTAAATGACCAAATATGTCTACAATTTAACATTAGAGGACTAAATGTTAATTATCTTTACTTATATATACTTTTTGATTTTTTATCAGAATGCTCGAGTTATTTTACATCACACATATACATAGTCAACTTAAGTGAGTCATAAATGGAATATAATTGATACACGTGACTGGATTAATTGAATGCAATTACCTTCAAAACTGTAGTTGTTTATTTATTCTGTATTTAAAAACTTACTTAAGCATTTATAGAATGTTGATCCTTTGAATAATTCCCACATAATTTCACTTTTATGCTTATTTTTAAACGATTTAACAGCCCGAGGTTTAAAGTGTCTAAATGGATGTGTAACATTAACATCTAGTTGTTAATCATTTTGTTAAATATTAGCAATGTATTAACTTTTATATTTTAACTATACTTAAAACTTACACTTATTTATACTTATTGTAGCATAATAAAGTGACTGGAACTACAAATGTTTTGTTAAAAAATGGAGTCTTGTCCTGTGTTTGCGAATTTATCTATTTTATTAAGTAATTTTTGCTTGGATACAATTTACTTGGCATTAGCTCTTTTGAAATACCGCTGCATTTAATAATCATTTGTAATTAACAATAATGAATGTTTGTTTAAAAATTAACTATATTTTCGCGCTACGACGTTTTAAAAAAAAGTTCCAGCATACGAATCGATCCGTTTATTCATTTTTATATGTGTAGTCGAGTCTGAAACAAGTTATTTCGATATCTTGCAACTATTGTAGGTTTAAACGACGTTTCTATAGGTTCATACGCCTTTTCATTCGCTTAAACGGAAGCATAACTTATAGGGCCCTCCCCGTCTGTGGTAAAGGGCCTCGCAGTGTAAGCCCAGAGCCATGGGAATGCGCGGTTGGCCCTCGGTGTCGCGGAAGCGTGAGCGCTACGCACCTTGGTAAGATGATTAATGGCTCGAGTTCGCTGCTCGTGTGTCGATAAAGGGCCTTCTCTTGAATAATGAGGCCGACAGCCTATTGTCGGCCAACTTGTTGGTAGCTTTATTTTTTTGTAATTATTTATGGCTGGCTATTTATTGTTGGCCTGTAGTTGTGGTTACTTTTAGTTAATTAGCTGTTTTTTTTAACTGCTACTGTTGGTTTCTTTTGTGTTTTTAATGTATGTGTTACGTGTACAGTCATTAATTTTATGTGTGGGTCGGAACCTTTGACTAAAGCTTGATGAAATTAAATGAAAAGCGATGTAAATTTTGTAACTATAATTGGAGTTGCATTTTTTTGTGTCTGTTATTTGGGGCTAATCATCATTTAGAGCGGTTTGTTGCCATGGGTTACAATGTTTACTCGATTTCATGTCTTATTTTGATCTCATTAACTTACTGAATATGAAAATATATGTATATAACTATGTACGCAAATCGTTGTCGAACTGAACTCGAGCAAATAATACTAAATTATTTGCACCACCTCATTTTCGTATTTCTGGTATTATGACTTGCTCGACACTAAAAATTACCGTTTTTAAATGTTTTTTTTCTTTCGCTCTAAAACTGGGGTTTGAAAGTGGAACTTTTCCAAAAACAAGCGTCCCGGCATCAAAAAAATAAATCAACTGCACAATTGGAAAGATGTCCCCGCTTTTTTATTCGAGGTGTTGATCATTATTCTCGTTCAGCTCTTAACTGTTTGTAATTGTACCGTATCTTATGTACTTTTATAGATTTTATCGTTGTACTTGATAACCTTACCAATCGGTTAACGGTGGCGTACTTTTTATTAATACATAAAAAACTGCGTGTACCGCTTGGAGTTCTTTCAGCTTGTTCCCTTTCGCATTCCCGCGATGAAAAACTTTGTGTTATCGTTTTCTGGTTGGTTAGCACAAATTGGGCCAAATTGGGACAATTTATCTGAAAAGAAAGATGACCTATGCGTCGGATGGCCCATGTCAAAAGTCGGTCCACCTACCAACCAGCATTGGAGCAGCGTGGTGGAATACGATCCAAAACCACCTTACGGAGAAGGCATGCATTAGAGTAGGCGTACGTCCAGCAGTGAACTAACGTTGATGATGATGATTATACAGATTTGATAAATATTAGAGGTTTGATTCGACTGCTACTGATTGAGTATTTTCTTATTTTACTGTTGTAGTTTTTAATATCTTACCAATGTGTTTTAACTTGTCTTGTCCGCTCTGTGTATGGAAGGTAATATAAAGGAAGTATCACGTTAAAAGTGAAAAAGTTTGAATATATTTTTTTTTTCAACTTTTGCACTAATTTATATGCACACAGGCAGGTGGGCTAAATGCCTAATGCCATTCATGTTAGTCATGAATAACAAAGTAGGTGCACTAAAAAATTGTTACTTATGTATCTATAAGTAACATTATTCAAACCCATCTATATTATCTTTGTAAATTTGGTGTTATAGATAGCACAAATAATAACCATATAGCATATGTCTGTTGTCGGCTATAAAAGCGACATTAGAGGTAAAACATTATAGTCTCTATATGATATATAGTATCTATAGGATATAAAGTTGCTATTAAGGTTTGATGCTACAATAAATGGAAAGTTTTTGGCGAAAGTAGATTCCTTTGTTGAGTTTTCTTTCCTCGATATTTATCTATACCTGGCTCAGGTTTAAATTAATATCGGAGACATAATCTATCATTAATTTGTTCGGATGCACAAATTTTTGACTTTTGTTTTATAAAAAGACCATCTGATTTTTTAAAACAAAATAAGAATATTCTTTAAATGTATACGGAACTTAAAGAATCTTCGGATCTGTAGCGATTAATGTGGATTTATCATTGAAGCTTAGAATTAACTAATCCGTTGGCTACAAAGTAATTTAAAAAACTAAAAAACTATTCTACGACAATCCTTCAACCGGCAGAGTAAAAGGGGAAAAATTCTTAATATAAAAACGCAAAAGTTGCTTTATCAAAAAATAATAGTTTCTTCTCTTCGAATACACTTATAATTCGAATATGTAATCATCGGCGAAACGTAGTAGACTTCCGCAACTTACATACATCCATTCCGCATTTACGTTATCTTATCTTTAAATACTTATCAAGGAACAAAATTGTTATTATCAATTGTTATTACTATATAACAATATTTTCAAGTATTGAAGTTATACAATATATATACAACTAAAGTAGATGAAAAATGTAAATTGTTTGTAACTAAGGATGCAAAATTTAATGTTGGGATACTTGTTGTAGCACAGCTGCACAACACATAAATTAAAAAAAAAATTAATGCTAGTAGGTATTGCAAAAAGTTTTACTATGTTATCCCGTAATCTAATGCACGCCACCGTTTCCGATCTTCGGCATTTCTCATCCAGCCCACATCGGCCACTTCACGAATGTCCTCACTTCATCTTGCCGCAGGTGTCATGTTTAACACACTTAACAAATTAAACACCGATCAGCTCGGTTTTTTTTTAATTAACCTATATTAATATAGCATTTCAACAGATTTTAATTAAAGGTGACAGTTAAAATTAAATACGAATGTTTGTATGTACTACAATAATATAAAACTATTTATATTATTATAATGCATATATCTCAATTATAATTATGTCATGGGAAGTTACGCCTGAAACTAGTTTTTACGCATTAATTTCCATGTTAATTTATTTTGAAAATATGTTATGTTTCGCAACTCGTTTAGTCTGTTGTCCTTCTTGTAGAAATTGACAGGTTATTGGTCGTAATAATAGTGTCCGTAAACGTAAAATCAGACCTATTTATATAATTTATAATTAACATAATGTCAATACTATTTAAAAGGCAGTTTATACCATTTTGTTTCCAATAAAACAATTGTTTTTATGCTTACTAAACTTTGTATGAATTTGAATGACTAGGACTGTTGAATAGTTTGACGCCTTGAGTACAATTGTAGAATATACTTAAGACTTTTTAAAATCATAAAAAGTTTAAAAATTTAAGTCGTGAGGTAAATAGGTACAAGTTAAAAATATTTATCTGGAATGCCTCTCTGTAAATTATTGATCATGGAACAATGTGACTATTTCCCACAGGCACTGTTTGATATGTATATGAGAAATCTCACTCGGCATTCATCACTATCAACTTATAATTACAACGTACAGTGCCGAACTAATGAAAACTTGTACAATGACCGTCGGATGACTGTTTAATGGGAAAACTGACTTAACTTTTTTTATAATATAACACTGTCAAACATAGGATTTTTTAACAAACCATTTTTTAAAAAGCGTTTGGTGTCAACAATCATTACGCCATGGGGGAGTTACAACATTCGTTCAAGTATGTAGTGTACGTGCCCCTATGTTTCAAAATAAATTTTAATTAAGTAAATGATACGAGATAGCCAGTAAAGGTAATCAGAGGAATATCTTCGTATCCTTTCTATGTGAATTTTAATTGTAAAACGTCAGTCATATACACTTATCGCCCTGAATATGGGTCGGAAACGGAACAAAAAAGCGTTCCAAACGACTGATGGCTTTATTGCTATTTATGACTTTAAAACTTTATAAAATTGGGATTTAAAAGTTCGTAACGCTTTCATAACTGAATGTAAAACTGTAATGATGTGTAAAATTCAAGGTCTTGGTTTCGGTAATAATACAGATCAAAAGTGCAATTGGTAACATCAATTGTGAACGCCCTCGCCCTTCATGATTACATTATACTTCGATTGTATTAAAATTATTCAATCGGCCAATTAATTGTGTTTAAATAACAATCGTGTCAGATCACCTTGCGTTTGCATATTAGTCTAGTGTGTTATTTAGTAACTCGGCAGCTTTATTTCAGTTAAATATGTTCCGATAAACGCAAAATTATTCAAAGTTATATGATAAATAATATACTTTTTTGTTGTTTAGGAAAATAATAAAAAAATATAATTACCTAAGTACAACGTGACATAGCTTTGTGTCTTATAATATTTCCTAGCTTTATTTATACATGTCTAAGCAAATATTCAGTATATTATAACTAACGTTAAACATAAACTTATTAATTGTTCTTCATTACACATAAATAAAAAGAAATAATGTATTTTCCGGGAACTGTTGTTAGACATTTTGGCATCGCTCATAGATCTTTGTATAATATGCCTTATAATTATGGAGAAGGAAGAGATAAGAGACTTATTAGAATTAGAGAGTTAAAATATTATAATGTTTAATATAATGCCATCAACAATTTATGTTTTATCCATTTCTGTCCGGAAACTGATAAAAAATCGATTTTATAACTTTAATAAAATGAATAACTTCTATTGTTCTGCGATGAGATAGTGGGTTTTTGTGGGTTATATTTAATAAGGTCAATGACTGCCTTATAACAAACCCACATCTTCAAAAACCACATTTAAACAGCAATCATCAGCTAATGATGCGCATACAGTTTTTCGTTTTTCTATTATTAATTGCTTGTTTGTATACTAACGTCAAAGACAATTATCTATATCTTGGCCAATTTATAAGCATTGCAACTCAAGGCAGTGATATGGCGTCATATTCTTAGCGTTTTTAATTATGAATGTAAACCTAATTGTCAATCACTTAAAAGTCGGCTAACAACAAATCCATACGTAGGTACTACATACTCCGTCTAGTTTTTTATGTGACTTGTTCACATCAATTCTAGAGACCAATTTGGCTAGATTGTAGCAGATATAGTAACAGTAAACCTATATTGACAAATATTTTTAGTGGTATCATCACGTTTTATTGTGCCATTACACTGCAGTAGCGCACACTTTACCGTGTTTTAATTTAAACACAGCTAGTGAAATTACTAGGTGAACGATTTGTTATATATGATTCGTTATGGTGACTTACTGAAACAACTGCATCGAATAACATAAACAAATTTGATAAGCTGTGTTTTTTGCTATGTTAAATAATAGTGAAATATTCGCCTGATGGTACGATGCTGCACTGACAATTTCGGGAATCAAGGAAGTGTCACAACATTACTATTTAAAAATATATTTATGGCTTTTCGAAGTAATCTCCGCGAAATTTGACACCATTTTTTTTATATCGATAGAACCAATCATTAAAGCACTCTCTCGAGGCAATTCCATTTTCTTAACGACTAAACTTATTTAAGTTTAACAAGACCGAGAATATTTTTTTAAATAAATAAACGATATTCTATTTTCGAAAACCAAGTAGTTAGCAATTAAAAAGATTTCAATATGACAGGAATAGTGGAAATATTCCATTCCCGATACTTTAGTGCAGCCCTCGTACGTTTAATAGGATACAATAAACGGTATATCAATCCGAGCTTCTTTATTTAAGGTTTATTAGACACTTTACCTTGAGTATATTAGTGATGAATATGTCACTCTTTGTTAACGTTATTTACGAGCTCTAATAGCTATTACTCTATAGTAAGAAACCATTCTTGTTATTTCATTAAATTGCTACTATTACACAAGAGCTATATAAGTCATGGACATGTAAACTAAGTTTTGAGTAAATCATAAATGCACAATAATTCACTTTTCTTATTAGTTAAACATCTCACGTTTAAGTAAATTTCATGTCTTATTTATCCCTCACTATAGAATATGAATCGTTTAAGACCATTTTTAGAGAACGATCTCGATTAACTTGCATTTTCCTTATCATTTTGTTTCCCCGAGAAAATGTAAACGATGATGCAATGTAAATACGCTGTTGTGCGATAAACTTGCTGGGAACCTGTAGGTATGCCTGATGATTATTAACTCAACCGCAATCGACGACCTGACCTGCGATGGCAACTTAACTCTTGTGGATAGAAATATAACTTTATATAAATTAAATTTAAAATCGACGGTAGTCAAATTAACACAGACGTTTTAACACCCAACATCTTAGTCGGTACCGTGACTGTGAACCTTGGAAAGGGTTTAAAACGCCAATTATAATTTTAAATAAATATATATAAGTTTTGAGCACTTAACAGCGGCCATTGTCACAAACGGCAGACTTGGCGTTTGAAACCTTTTGCTCAAATATATTCCTTTTAATTCCGCCTCTGTGGTCTAGCGGTATTGGCACTTGCTTTATAAACCGTAGGTAGTAGGTTCGAATCCCGCGGGGAAATAACTTTCTGTTATCGTTATTTCCTGGTTAGTCAAGATAATTTGGGCCGACGGATGCGTATGTAAAAAGTCGGCCCACACACCAACCCGCATTAGATGGAGAAGGCGTGCATTAGGGGAGGCCTCTGTTCAGCAGTGGGCTAACACAGGCTGATGATGATGATTTCTTTTAATTCATGCATTGGAATGTTATCTGGATAATTAATAGCAAGCTAGTCTATGCGTTATGATCGTATGTTTCAAATAGTTTTAGGCAGAATGGAAGAACAGTTTTTATTACCTCCTAATAATAATATAATGTCGATAGGCTTCGACGGCCATAGAAGTTAATACGATTAGCATTGCGCAGCATCGGCACTACATTAGCAGGCTTAGCTTAACGTTAAGCCATTATATCCCTTTGTAACGTATAGAGATCAGATCGTCAGAGAACCAGAGTCACCGGTGTAGCCCACCGGATTATTAAACTGAAGTTGCAGTGGGCAGGTCATATAAGCCGCAGAACTGACGACCGCTGAAGTCGGAAAGTTCTGGAGTGTAGACCGAGGCTCGGCAAACTTAGTGTAGGACGCCCTGCGGCAAGATGGAGTGACGACATTTGCAAAGTGGCTGGTGTGGGCTGGTTGAGAATTGTCGAAGATCGGAAGCGGTAGCGTGCATTAGGGGAGGCCTATGTCCAGCAGTGGACATACACAAGCTGATGATGATGACGTAAAGAGATCACGTAATGGGTTAGTACCTGAATGCCGAGAACCGGGTAGTGGTTTGTGACAGTAGCTGTTCCGTTAGTGGGCCTAGGTTTGATCTCGCCATAGGAAAAATATTGTGTTATAAACTTATTGTTTGCCTTATGTCTGTGTGTTCTACATAATGTGTATGTATCTATACACATATTAAATAATAGTTTAAAGAAATAATATAGTAAATAATTAGGTTAATTTATTAATTATTCACTTTTGCTGGGATTTGGTCTATATGGTGTTGTTATCTCTCAAAGGAGGTATTAATTTTATATGTTCGTTTTCAGTTCTAAACATATTTGCAGTTTACTAAGAAAATATCGTACGAAATTCAATGTTTCTATGCAGTTGTTAATTTAAGTTATTGTGAGTAATATCTATAGGAATAACCCATCGCCTCTCGGTTCATAAAAGTCGGGGTTTCCAATGTGAACAGATAGTAAGTATCGTATAACTGCTTTCCTTCGAGTAATTTTTATACAATTTATAATATTTTAAGAAAAAACGTATTTTCAGATATGTGAATTTTTAAATTTGGTGTAATTTTGGTGTAAAAATTAATTTTCCTATCTAAAACAGAGCTAATGAAGTCTTAAAGTTAATGTATTCATTAAACAACGATTATGCTGTAGGTAACTTTGCGTATTTTATCATCGAAAGTATAATAAAGGTGTTTCAAGTGTTGTAGCGCGTAGTAGCAGAGCAAAAAATCAATAAAAATAAGTCTTATCGTTTGTTCGTTTTAAGATTCACCTGTACTCCAGAAAAAAAGGGTTTGTTGTTGTCGTTTGTATCTGACTTTTACTAGATTTTTACTAGTTATTTATAAGACTAAAAATTGTTACGGTTTTTGAAGGGAATGCAGAATATGTTTGTCGAATATAAATAATTTTATGAAGTTCTATGAATGTAGAAATTTCTTTTACTTCTTTATTAACAGAGATTAAGTGGAACAATATTTTTACTAAATTACATACTACACTAAGTAAGTAAAATGTTACTGCTTTATATAATCTATGACAAGCATAAAAAGGTTTATGTGTATCGCTTTTTTTCGCCTTATATCTCCTAAAAACTGTTTACGATTGATCAAAATCCTAAACAAATAAAAGTCACCGATTGATTAATCCTAGCCCATAATATGCGCCGTCTCGAAACTGCGCCTAGTTAATACGCGTATCCGGCTTTAATGAAACGTGCCGTAGTGTTTTGCGTAATTCGTTGCAAAGCACGAGAGCCGAGCGTCGTTTTAGGATCCACGTGACATTTTCGGACCGAGCGTGTAGGCGTATTTCTGAACGTACATAATATTTGCACTTAAACTCGGAATAGATGTCGTCACAGTAATCTATTGCAACAAAGAGTCGTTCTTTTGATGAAAAGTATCGCCGTAGTGCCTGTTTTTGAAGCAAAGTAATAGTGTATTAATATTACCGTCTTCCGGTTTAAAGGGCACGGTAGGCAGCGAAATTATCGGGCAAACGGGGCATAAAATCTCATTTCTTAGGGTTGTGAGCAGTCGTTGCGTCTTAAACTGTGACACTTATAAGCAGGTCGTATTACTAATCTTGTGCGTGTTTTGACATTTTAATATTAAAAAAAAAATCAACTCCACGGCCAGAAAATTTTGTTTATTATGACTTAGATAACTATTTAATTAGAGATTTAGGTCATTACGTTTCATATATAATGCTGCCTATTTATACCAAGCGTACATGCGACAATAAGCGAATATGTAATACAATAAGGGTCCTTGGGCGGCCACTAAGTACATACTATTAATATATTTTTATTAATATTACGCAGTTTCTTAAATAATATTGAAACTATTATTGTTTATTTTCCTTTTACGTTGATTCAAACAACCTTTAACACCGTGTTGTGTAACTTTAGTGTTTTACGGTATTTTAGTAAATCGTATTAAACGCTGTCCTACTATTTTCCTTTTCTCGTTCTTACTCCAAAAGTCTCACAAGAACACCAGTAAAAGCTTAATAACAGAAAGTCAAACAAAAATAATCCCACTAAGGCTCTTTCCTCAGAAAGAATAAGGAAATAAAATAGTTTAATCAACATTTAATCGCGTCAACACTGATAAATGCATGTTGTTCAACCTTCTTTTTATGGTACGGCGATTAACTTGTTCATTTTTATCTTTTATAATTTGTTTTCAACTTGTATCTAATTTGTAATCCTCTCTTAAACCATGCTATGTTGCGCTACTGCTATCGACTCGACCTTCGCTTATTGTAATTAGATATTATATAAGACCGCATATGGGAATAAAAAAAGAAGTAAGTATATTTAATTTATGCGCGTGATAATAACTTTACTGTTTTTAACAGTATATGTAGGTATTAAAAAGGCAAAAATAAAATTTTCGTTTTTAAAATGAATGATCTCAAAGAGTATCCGACTGGATTTAGTTATAACTAACCTCTTATCTTATAATACTTATGTATCCTAAATTTTAAATAGTAATAAAGTTTTACAAATTAATATGATTGCCAGGGCTTGGTTTATAAGGCGTAAACATTATCGTCAAGTTATTTATTTGAATTTTATGTTATAATATTTGCAGAGAGATTATAGGTGCCTAAGACAACGAAAATATAGAATTAATGTTAACGACGTGACCCATAGTCAGTAGTCATCAAAGAGTTTACCTCGTTAAATATTAAGTCGATTTATTTATTCTATAGTAAAGTTTACATTTTTATAATACCTTATTTTTTAAGTATAATTTTTACTATATATTATTAAGTAAGATTTTCTCAGTTACTGATAAGACTTTTTATATTACTTATGATGATTATAACAATTTGTAGTAATTTGTATATTTAAATGATTGACGCTTATATCTTGTATAAATCTCTATTATATTTGTAATAATTATTATTTTGATAGTACACCTTAATAAATAAATATATGGACCGTTTATTTTGGAATTTGCAGTCTTAAATAAAATTACATGTGTTGTTATTTGTAAACAAAATTATGTTATAATAAAATACATTTTAAGCGATATTTGATTTTTCAAAAGTTGAAATTAAAATTTTTAAATTTTCTAATTTGGAAAGAGGTGCTAGTCCATTTACAGCTCATAAATATGTGTTGTCGTAGTCTAATTAGCCAAAAAAAATTATATAAAAAAATAAATGTTGATAAACCAAAAAAAAACAATGCTAGACCTCATACGATTTGCCTGCATTTTTAAATCAACAAATATTTTTCGAAACAAAAGAAAATTGACTTACGCCTCTATATATCTAAATAAACGGTCCATATTGTCAATCCATATAATGAAAATCACTAAGCGTCTATTAACTAACATGTATCTTTAATTCTATCAATTACAGGTTTGGCTCAAATATGACGGATTATAATCAGTAATAGTTTCTCACATAGATAATTAAAAAAAAACAGTTGACCAATTTATAAATAAAGTTTATAATTAATTCATGACAATGTCAACGTAGAGCGTGGTAATAACAGAACTATTAATTGTTCGTGTGTTGTCCATTGACTGCTTGTTTCGCCTCCTCAATTACTTACTCTGCATTATATATGGGCGGTATGTCTAACAAAATTGTAGTGTGTACTTTAATTGTAATAAATAATTTATACGCTATATTTAAATAATCGTTTTATGTCAAGTTTGTTTCCATTAAAATTAACTAGGTCCAACATTGCATAAGTCTCAATTGCTCATTATGGAATCGCTAACCTGTTTCTATGAGACTACATTATCACGTTTAATTGAAAGGTAATTAGTAACATTTATAAATACCCACCGCGAGCCTTTACAATGGCTTTCTAATCGTCGTTAAAAGCGTGGTGGTGCCGATTGATTTGTCATAGTGTCTAATTATGTAACAATTATTGTAATAATGAATAAGTAATAGTAAAAGTAATCGTTTGTTATTATAAATAATACAATTTTACTGATTTATTCGCTTTTAATTACTTTAAAATTATACACGGCTTTTAAATTCTCAACAGGGTAAGGACCAGAACCCTTTAATCGAGTATATCGAATAAGATAATCCTAGTTTTCTGTCTAGCACTTTAGTATTATTTGTAGAAATGCGGCTTTTATTCGTTATAATAGTATAAAGTACAGTTCGTCGTCGTATCAACCTGTCAGCGCCCACTGCTGAGCATAGGCCTCCCCCATAAGTCTCCCTTGTGATTGCCGCGGTCGGCCAATAAGAATGCGGTCAATTCTGGCGCCAATGGTTATATGAAATTTGCTTACTTGATTAATTCCGTTTCTTATTTAGCACGAGTATTAATTTAGGGAGATAAAATCATTGAAGCCGTTGTATTAAAATGTAACAGTCATTAATTTGCTGCCGTGCTGGTATTTGCAAGGAACTCTTGTAATGACTTGCAAAGTTTATGGATCTATTTTCCTCCTAAACATTTGCATTTATAAATGCGCATTAATATTACGTAATATGTTTAAACTTTGTTTTTGTTGGACAGCGCCTTGCGTTCACTTTGTTGCAAAATATTTTTTGCCAATGGGTATTAGGTCTGTAATTTTTACACCAATCAAAATGTCTTAATAAGTGTTCTTATTTTATTGCGCAATCATTTTTATTCATATTTCCTTGTTTTATATATAATTTTTTTTAATAGGATCGTTACACACCACGAATTCATAATCCGCCCTGAGACATAGACTTACATTTTGTTTATTCAATTGCATTCGATACTATGCTCTTCAAACGAGAACCTTGTATTGTTTGCACATTAATATTTTTTCTGGTGGTAGGTTACTTTTTACAGGAGACCGTCTGGTGGGTACCACCGCCGCGCCTATTTCTGCCGAGAAGCAGTAGTGTGAAAACACTGCTGTGTTCCGGTTTGAAGGGCACCGTAGCTACCGTATTTACTGGGTTAACGAGACTTAACACCCTACGTCTTACGGTAGGCAGCACGATGGCGATACCTCTGGTATTGCCAGTCTATGGGCTTCGGTGACCACTTCCCATCAAGTAGCCCAACTGCTCGTCTGACTGATTATGCCATAAAAAACACTTACTTTGCGGCAGAAATGTACTATAAAAAATTGCTGCGATAGGGCTAAATTGTTTCTAGGTAAACAGCATCAATATATGGTTTAGCCAATTAAGAATCGTAAAGATGTAAACATTGTAGCTCATGGAGAGTTGAGCGACCACTTGCATCTTTAGTTCTTATTGCTGCATTGTCACCCAGATGTCGATCACACTTAGGAATAGTCGATTATTAAAGACAACATACGTATGACACCGCTTCATTGCCATGGGTTACTTTCTTTATATTTATTACAAGTCTAATTTCGGCTGTATTATAAATACTTATATAAAACCGCAATCTAAATATTCACACGTGTCATATTGTTACAATTCTTTAGTGATGTCAGGTTATATTAAATAACATTGTATTAAGCGAAGAGTTTCTTTAAAGTTACGCTATATTTGTTATGCCGTTTATATTCAAGTAACGTAACTTACAGTGACACACTTTTTATTCTAAATCGACACAGTTTTCCGGTTGTATAATTGTAAAGTTTTAACGGATTTTGTTATCGTTTCCTGAATACGCAATGATTGTGCAACATCTTTACGAATTATGTGTCGCGTTTGTTATCTATGGTTCAAATCAGTTATAAGCGTGTATCAAACTAGCTGTCTCTATACTCGAAAACACATATATATTCTTGTGATCTTTAATCACAAGCCAATGCCTTCAAGGTACTCACATCTAATCCATTCATATATAATACAGTTACAATGAGACTCCATCCCTTTGGGTTGAAGGCTCATCATAATAACTGCTTTTCAGGTAAATATTGATAGGTTAAAGTTAAGAAAATAGCTACCTTTTCTCATTTACCCAGTTATAAGGCTGGCTACGGTGCCCTTGTAACAGTGGAAGACAGTAGTGTTCACACACTACTGATTTGCGGCAGAAATTGGCATTGGTAGTGCTCCAGAAGGTCGCATGTAAAAAGGAAACCTTGTACCTGTAAATTAACTTATGATAAAATAAAAAAGGTATGCTTTTTCATTTGAATTTGTCCACAGTTAATATTTATACATATACAAATATGTGTATAAATATTAATGCTTTTTAAACCAGAAGTAATTGTACGGCGATCGATTAAAAAAAAAATGTCACGATTTTTGTGTTCCGTATCTGTATAGACGCGCAGTTATATAAGAATATATGATTGTTATTATTTTATTATGACAGCTGCAAGTTTGTTTTATTATGATATTGATATGTTTTCCTTGTTTCAGGTAAGTGGAAGTCATCTTCTCATCTTTTACGCATACGGAAGATTAATTAAATGTTAATATTAACAAAAATAATGGAAATTTTGCGAAATAATCGGAAAAATGTAATGATTTCTGCAACTCGTGATTGCATTTCTCGCCAGGTATTATGGCGAAGGTTTTAGTCTAACCTTGTCTGAAAGCGCGTTTTTACTTTAAAATACTACAAATCTAAAATATATAACTAGTTTATGAATTGATTGTGTACTGTCAAAATCAGATCTAAATCTTTGAAGGAATATAAATTAATCTCTTGTTATATGATGTTTTAGCGCCAGTTCTTCTGAGGCCAAAGGCTTCCATTTCCAGTAATAGATTATTTGTCAATCTATAAAAAAGTGATTATATTATAAAAACTACGATTCTTTTACAACTGTTTAAACGATTGTCTATTATTAGTGTCGGTTAACTTACTTTAAAACCAGTGCAAAAAACCTCAGTTCAATTGTACTGATTATAATTCGAATTTATTTTAATGGAGTGCGTTCATTTGTATCTTTTTTTTTACTTTACGGCCCCTTGTGGCGTCAGTGGTCACAGGACTTACTGGGGCACGTAGAAAATTATTCTGATTAGTTTTTATTTATGATATATATTGTTAGCGTAGAAAGAAATAGAAATTAGTTTCGGGACACAAAAATATCTTACATGTATGTTAAATTATAGAAATATAGCGGTATTGGCCCTCGCTTTATAAATCGGAGGTCGTAGGTTCGAATCCCGCAGGGAAACAACTTTGTGTTATCGTTTTCTAGTTGGTTAGAACAATTTGGGCCGATCAAGTAATCGTTTGAAAAGTAGATGATCCATGCGACGGATAGGCAAGTCAAAGTCGGTTCCTCCACCAAATCGCATTGGTCCAGCTCGGTGGGATACGGTCCCTAAACCCTAATGGAGATAGCGTGTATTAGGGGAGACCTACGTCCAACAGTGAATTGACTATCATAGGCTGATGATGAGTGATTTTGAATTATTTTAATTATTTTACACGTGACGCCTTGTCTTATTAAGCTTTCCTAGATTTGACTGTTTCTTTTTTTCATTTGTTATCATAACTATAGTGTTTGACGTGTTTTTTATATTAATTTTCTTAATGTCACTGCGGGGTACTGCGTAGTTTTAGAACGGGAGTTAAAATAATCTTAATTATTTTCGGCTTTAAGTTTCTATGGATAACTCTTATTATGTTTTATTTTTAATAGAATATATTAAGTTCACTGCCTCCGTAGCCTTGTGGTATGGGCGTGTGCTTTACAAACCAGAGGTCGTAGGTTCAAATCGATGTAAAAAGTAAGTAAAGAAACCGCATTTAAAATACACTTAAATTTAAAGCAAGTGAAAACGAAACTTCTAGTTAAAATATTTATTTACCTACCTTGAAATAAAACACCATATTTATTTATTATGTTAAATTGCGAGTGTTTTAGTAAAGTGACGACCATAAACGCACACTGCTTTATAAATATAAAAGGAGCGATTAGATTAGTTTTGTTAAAATTGTTCCAGTCATTTTTTTTTTAATCCCCAAGCTACACAATATAAATGTTAAATATTTCTAAAAGAATCTGCTAATCTGAATTTTTCGCAATAATGTCGTTGACGTTTATTTTTTTCCTTGTTCTGGTTAATTTTATTTGGTGAAATAATAATTGACCACTACAATCACAACATAACAATCAATTACTTTGATTACCAATAACTAATCCCATTGGTAACTAATCACACATCATGATAAAGAGTCTACGATGGGTCCGAACTACTATTACTGAACTACTGGCACTTTCTTTACGCGAGTTTAGCAGTTTTATGTTTTTCAGTAAAATTTCTTAAGAAAGTTTTAATTTTCTTTGGGTACAAATGCAATGTAAGTATTTCAGTTGTTCTTATTTTTTGTATTAAGATGTCATT
Source organism: Lamproptera curius (assembly GCA_029286875.1). Lineage (NCBI taxonomy): Eukaryota > Metazoa > Arthropoda > Insecta > Lepidoptera > Papilionidae > Lamproptera > Lamproptera curius. Next base: position 216,414 of record JAGSMT010000219.1, read on the forward strand.
GCTTACCATGTTTTCTTCTAGTTTCTTCTTATTTGGTGAATTACCTTCGTAAACAGTGCGCGCGTAATTCACTAAATCAAATAAACCCAATGTTTATTTTTCGTTTTCAACTGAACAGGTTCTAACTACATAATTTTTTAATTTATTTTCATAAGTTCATGAATGCATATTTTTTATTTAATAAAGTCCTTATCTTTTGTTGTAATTCGTCGTTGTGAGACTTGTTACGCTTCGTTAATGTAAAATCTGATGTTATAATTTATGATATGATAAGACATTATAATATATGATGATATAGTTATTCATTATTCGATTAATGAACACTACAAAGCTATTTGGACTTATAAGGAGCGAAGATTGTTAAAATTACACTTATTTGTTTGAGAAATTTAACTCGCTATGATATATCAAGCTATCGTGACTCCTATATTTATTCAATGACCAGTAGACCATAACGGGCGGGTATTTAGCAGATCTAATGACATCCACAAAAACCATCGCCTGCTTTTAATTATGTGATAGCTTAGATTTTGCGAAACATAATGGTTCGTTTCATTGTTTTGAGTCATCCTAACTGATTTCAGTCATCTGGTAAAAAATACACTTTTTTGGTTATTCACATTTAATTAACGAGTGTGTAATAATGTTTGAGAAAAATTAAGTATTTTTCTCAAATATTAATAATTTAGGTGTTATATTTATTGTATGATGTTCAGTTATTGACTTTATATTAATTATTAGTATAACGCTTTGAGAGAATTGAGTGGCGATATTGATAAGTAGCATTGTTTTATCTCGGAATCTAATTTGCAAGACTTATCAACTTTTTTTCTATACTTAGGCGTCCTAATTCGCTTTCTTACATTGGCTGTGTTTAAATTGCTAGGGAGTAAATGCATGTTTGTTACTGTTGTTTTATATATTATATTAGGAACAGACGAAAGAAACTCTAGTTTACAATGAGCAAAATACATCATTTTAATATTTTATTCATTATAAACTAGAGTAGATTAGACTTAGACCAGTTACCTCTAAGATTAATATGATTTGTCTAAGAGAACAGTACTAACATGCAGATTGTAACAAATTGTAAAAAGATATTTTCTTAAAATTACTTTGGTCTATTGTATTATGTACACACTGCCGACTTGTTGGGTCTTGGGAGACCCAACAAGTCGGCAGTGTGACCATACCTTGAATCACCTAAACCATCGCATCAGATTTGATCGACCACAAATCCTCGCTAAAGAACACCGATTCCTACCAAGGATGATTCGTGAGGCTATTGAGATTAGAAAACATCCAAATTTCAATAGAGAAGATGGTTGGGTTTTACCACCTGCTTGGGATCCCATAATTAATAAATTAAAATTTAACCCCAAGCATAATACCACTGCTGGCTGTAAAGATAAAATCAGTTCATATTGCATAGGTCGGAGTACAGACTAAAAATAATTAATAAAAATTAAGATCTGGAAACCCCGCTTCAGCACTGGCAACAAGACGCATGACATCTCAGTCTACCCCGTGACCACGGCCGCTGGAAAGTGTTCGAAACGTCGGGAATTTAAAATGTAAAATAAACGCGATAAAATCCGTAAAGTAATTTTATTTAATAATGTATAATATTCGCGCAAGCAATAGAAATAATTAGATATTTTCTTTATATCTATCATAAATTTATTTATACATGTCAAGTTCATCAATATATATTTATTATCAAGCCTATTTTCCTCGTCTCGTAACTTTTTACAATAAACATTACTAGACACGGAAGCGATCAAAATTGCCTAACATTTACGAAATTAACCTGACAGTTGCATTTATAAATTGCACCCGCAATAATAATATAAACTAAAACTAAAGGGCATGATTATAACCAAATCGTCTGCGCCCTTTTTGACCGTTAGCGAAAGACCATCGATCATATTCGCAATGCTTAAATTTTCTTACCAGACTCGTGATTGTAGGTTCAAGGCGACTTTTGTAGTGCGTTGCCCTTATAGCGTGCCTTGTCTCACCTCAATTGCATTCGTTATCAAAATTGAATCCGTAATAACAGCAATTGACTGTTTGTCGCGTTTAGGTATATGTAAAGAAATTGAATGTTGTTTTCATACTTACTTCAAAATTAAAAATTTTGAAATGAGGAAACTTGGTCGGAAAATGTAACAGATACTTGTAATTGACTCGATAACGATTACTTGGGTAATGTATTTAGCATATAATTGCTCCTTGCTGTGTGTAGACAATTAAACTCAAGTAAACTTTTTTTAATATCAGTGTTCCGCTTATACGACACCACGAAATTAAAAAAAGTTAATACAGAAAAAAATATTTATTTCACAGTTCGGTAAAATCCTCAAATAGAATCCTACCCCGATAAATATTAAACAATACTCTTATATGCAAAACGGCCAAATACCTCATCATATATGATTTTCAAATTTCTCACGACGGTTTTTTGCAATCAGTTTTACTAAACGGTCGATTACAAAATTGGATGTGTATACGTCTGCAATTTTTGTATTATAATTTTTCATCAAATAAAATTATAGCGTTACGAAAATTCCTGAAACGGTTTATACTTGTAATGGCGCGGTTGCGAAATATCGTGCGACCGGCGAATTGCGAATTACAAAGCGGGTACCGATTGTATCATGATTTGGATATGAAGAAACAAAAGCACAAAACGTAGGGGTCAAGGTCTCTCTCACACGACGGGACATTGTGATATTTCCCATTCGTAAGGTACGCAATGCATATTCAGATTTTAATGTTTCGAACAAACGAAGGTCAGTTAACTGCACCGCAGTACTGTAGATGTGCGTACTGTTTATAACTATAACTAGCTGACCCTGCGAATGTCGTAAAATAAGTTCTAATTGAAAAATGAGGCGTTACACTTTACATAATTTCACAGGTCTGATAGCACTTTATGAGTTTTTAATGTGGGGAACATCTTACCTTTCAGTTTATCGTAGAATATTGTTGTTAATTTAAAGACAGTTTATATGATGACATAACACCTGAGTCAAAGAAAAGGCAGAATTGAAGTAAAGAATGTAACCCACAACAACGGAGTGGCGTTGCGTTTTGCTTCTAATGAATTATTGACTAAATAAAACCCTTATGTGTATCGGCTCAGGTATGGTAATATATGGAAAGGTTTACTTACGTAAAATTAAAATTCGTTATAACAAATTATATTCATTGCCAACCTATTTTGTATATAAGTGATTGAACGTTTTCTAACAAATATTAATGACTTAGTTGACCTGACTAATATATGAATATTTGTTAAAACTTTATCCCGCCACTGTAGTACAGATGTTTTTAGATCTTTTAATCTCGTATAACGCATGCAATAGATGTGTGCAACTTTATCTTACACCATATCCTTAGCGTCAAATTATCTGTTAACGCTAAGTAACAATTTCTCTCATTTCTGCCGGAACAATTGTGCCCGCTCAACCGTGGGCAGTGAAAGTAACGGTTCATTGTATCGGACCGTTTAAGGAAGTCGAACGGGTAATGTATTTACATAAATCCAAGGTACTAGAAAGCTTCGGGCGCTAAGTGATTGAGAGTGTTATTTCAGGTGTGGATTAAATTGACACTTATTCTTTCGGGAGCAGAACGCAGAGTTGTTTGATCAATGTCCTTTAATCTTAGATGCGTGTTGCATTGTTTCTTAGTAGTAACTTTCACGGTATCTACCATCGATGATGATAAATGTTAGACCATGTTAGCATTTCGGTTACACGGAACTGATAGGTACTGTTTACCCTCCCGTTAGCCGTGATTTTGGTAACATGTCGTTTCCAGACAACTTCTTCTATAAGTAAGCGTCTGCGTCATTGTAAGCTAATGTCACATTCTATTACGCGTTATAATCGTTACATATTTGAACTCAAATTCAAATTCGACGTTTGTGTTCTGAATAAGAAAGAGTTACGTAAGGCGCACCCGTCTACTACGGGTTCAAAAATGTATTCGTAAGTTTTTTAATAAAAAGTTGCATAGCAAGTTGCAACGACATTAAATGTAAATTGTATAAGATATTTATATTAAAAACATTTTAATATTGCTAATATGTAAGTGGTACTCAATGAAAGTTGACCTATTTGTGAACATCATTAGCATAAATATTTAATTAGACAAATATGAGTTATTAAAAATACGTTTAAGTATTTAATTTTCATTCATCATGATCATCAGCTTGTTTCAATTCACTGCTGGACGTAGGCCTCCTTTAATGAAAATCTTCTCCATTAGGTGATTTTTGGACCGTATCTCAAGTGTTTCATTACCACAAGTAATGTTAAATTTTAAATGTCGCCGCACTACTCTTTATAATATATGTATAATGAACATACTAACGTATCAATGCAGAATATATAGCAGAATTGGCCATAGTAGATGTTATTATTTTTGGACATATCTTTTTATTATTAACTTCATCGTAGATAATGGTTTCCATCAGCCTCTTGGCTTTTAAGAGTAAAAAAAACACTTAACTATTAATATCCGCTGGAACTCGATGCGCTCAGTGAAACTGGTTAAATATAATTGTAATTTTTTGGCCTACTACGAATCAAGTTCTACATGAAAGGTACACGCCTACAATGGTACGCGCAGGACGTTTTTTTTGACGGTATGTATTAATTGCCTAGAACATTGTAAATTAACAGTCAGTAGTGGTTCGCATTGGATTTACGATGCCACAAAATTTTAAAGTGCTATTACACTTCATATTCTGAAGAAAAACCGAGTTCATTTCTTTACTTATTTCACTTTTTTTGTGAATAGGTTATCGCAAAACAATTCTCACTGTTTTTAATAATTTATTCCATCCATGCAAAAACTATTCGTCGTCGTCAATGTGGCTATGGATATTGTAACAGAATTCTGTTATAAAGTTTTATTCAACCATGAGCATTGTTTGTTTCTGAATTGAGCCTTTTTCTCGCTCCTGTTTTGCCGATCATCTCATTCGTATGCGATGAATATGAATTCAGACTGCGCGGATATTACGTAATAAGTGTTTACGGTGTTGTTGTTGTGGAAAAATCCGGCCACCTCTATTCTCTTCTTGCGTCATTGGCAGTGGCTCGTTGTGGTCTCTGTGTCGCGTATCGGTTGCATAACGCACTATGCTTCATCCAAACTAGACTGAAAAAAATGTGAACAAAGTAACCCATGGCAACGAAGTGGCAATAAGGCTGTTATGTAATGCTGAGATGATAAACAGGTTTTTTTATGGTATGCTCTGTATTAAAGTGGATACTATCAACCTCTTAGTGAAATTAAAGTAGATACTCTCCAAATCTACTTGATAATAATTGGCAATTTAATCTAATGCGATTGCCTTATAATATAATGTAAATCGCTAGGTATGGCGAGGTATTTATAAGCTCTGCCTGTATTTTTAAGATAATCAATTACACAGCTTGTAAATTCGTAAAAGTAAACTTGCAGTTGCATTGGCCAAAAGAAAATAGTTGCATCTGCGGTACGAGATATATAATTTAAATCTTGAAATAGTAGCACTGTAATTTTTGTTTATAATACAATGTATTGGCGAGTAATTTTGGCGCTCAAAGGACTCTGCAGGGTGACCCTTATCAATGCTATATCGAAGTTAGTCTTTTTTCTTATGTAAATTCCTTACCGTTGCTAAGACTTTTTTCTTTCCATGTTTTTTTATTTCCAAATTTGTAATGCTTCACCGTTCTTCACCTAATAATATTCTACACAAAAAATTATATTTAGATTTTGGTTTTCTAGATTTTTTTTGCGTTCAGCGCAATTTTTTTCTTAAAGCCCTTTATGGTCCGAATAAACGGTGGCGCTTACCTGCAGTTTTTCCTGGTTGTGGGTTTTGAGAGGTAATTGGTACCTCGATGTCCCTTGAAGATTTTTGTACTGGACATTTATTTGATTAATCACTACTACTGCTATAAATGGTGTAACTTCTACCTTTGGCAAGGAGTATGCGAAGAATCATTTTCCTCTGGTGACAAATTTCTTGATGTGCTTGCAAAAAGGTGTTTTGGCCAGTGTTTTCACCGTTAATTGACTTCATCGTAGTTTATGAGACCTATGTTCTAATCAATTGATTCTTTATAGAATTCTTTCTCATTTTGATATTGTATAAAATGCTTCTTTAAATTCATAACTAAAGCGATTGTATTTTTTTTCTTTTCATTGCAATGCTCACATAAGAACAGTGTACACTTTTGAATCAACTAACTGCGTCGGGATGCCCTTAAACTATAAAGGCAAGAATTTTATAGGAGGGTAAAAGTAAATGAACATTAACAACTGTTTACTCACTTCCATGTACATATTTCGAGTAAATCGTAACGCTTTATGTTGAAAAACAAACAGCTATCCATATCAATGCTTTGTTGTTCTTGAATTTTGCATATATAAGCTATGATAAGAGCGTGATAAAATAAGTAATGTTTATCACTTAGCAGGTTTTAGAGTTCTAGCTTACAAAGTACTGTCATTGTTCGAAGTCTAATAAAATGTGCTATTTGGCAATATAGAACATAACAGGTATTATTTGACGAAGATCTAGCTCCTGCACATAACGCATTTTTTTAAGAGGTCTAATCGACCAATATTGGTCATAGATTTTCTTTCATATGATGAATAAGGCAAAGGGCTATCCGCTATGGTCAAAATATCAAAATGTCAAGAATTACACAGCAGGTTTTGGTTTGACAACGACGATAAGCTCTTAAATTGTATGAAGAAATAAATACATTTTGGACGGACTGTGATTTCTTTGATATTTTTTAGTAAAAATTGAAGTCCGTCCGTAATAAAGTATATAAATTTACTGAGGTAAAAGAAAACCATTACATTTTTTTTACAGTTTTATTAACTAATTGCGATGAACGGCCATAGGAACACTACTGTGTGAAGAGTGGTGAAAACAGAATCAATCCATGGTAATGTCGTAACACTCCATAAGTATTTTGCGTCTGGATTGACATCGCTTGCATTTTAAACCAATACTATTTAATATTTTGTACAATGTTGTGATGCTTCCCTGAAAATTTACGTCTTTAAAATAGTTCACTATTAATCAATGTATGTCGAATAAAACTCGATATTTCACTTGGCACCCCAAACACTATGTTGGGTATTTATTTGAATATTTCGATTTTGTAAACTAATAAAAAGGAAAGACAATGATTTAAATTTAATTAAATAAATTTCTTAATTTAAAATATTTATTTATGTCAAGTACTTTTGTTTATTATTTATTAAAAAGCAAAGGTAAAAAAACGTATTTTAGGTGTTTACTTTAACATTTAATAAAATTTAGGAAAAATCAATAACTATATATTTTTAAAGAAAAATCGATTACTTACAAATTGTTTGTTTTTTGATACTAAGGCCCGAGCCAGCCTAGGTTCGGGCCCTGATATTTTCGATATTCTTTTCTGCTGCGAAATCCTGGAGAGTAAGGGCAAGTGAAAGGAAGAAAATTGACGCTTTTGAGATGTGGCGTTCGCGACGAATATTGCGTATACCATGGACAGCTCATAAAACTAGTGCCTTTATCGTAGCTCAACTAAATATCGCCACAAGAGTCTCCGTCCTTTGTTTTCAAAGCATTTTTAAGTACCTACTTTGGCCATATTTTCTGGAAAAATCCGGACAATCATAAGATCTGATGGTAGTCGGTAAGGTTGATGGTAAACGAGCACGCGGGAGTGTTCCGATGGGATGGGCGGATCAAGTCAAATTTCCTACCGCCCAGATTACGGAAGCCTTTCGATCAGCCCAAAACATAGATTCAGAGCAGATGCAGATTCTTATATGAAGAGTGGTGGCAGCTCTGTCAGACTAGACTTGGCCTTGAGTAAATGAAGAATGACGACTAAGAAGAAATTCTTTTAGTTTTATAATGCTTACGAAATATTTCAGAAATGGTTCCATGACATATTACCTAAAGAATACGTCTTCAAGATAGCTTGATTACAAAACTAAATTTGCATATTGAATGCCTTTTATGAAAGGGTCTAGCTCATGTGAATAATAGACAGAATTGGCGGATTGCCCAAACGCCTTAGTGAAGGATTGAAAGTCTATTACGGCAGATGTCAAGGCAAATAGTCGACGCGCGTATTAAAAAACAATATATTGCCTATAACCGTTTTTAAGTACTGACTTTGAGTAACTTACATTTGTAAGTACTGAAAAATGGCCTTTTTCTAATTTCTAAGGAGTTAAACCCAGTAACCCGTTTTTATCGATGTCACCGAGAAGTCAATCACATAATTTATCTTATAAAACACTATACGAAACGAAGTGGCCTTACTATTGTTTGGGCGACTTTGTTTACATCTTTTTCGTGTAATTTGCTTTAACTGAAGTCGATTATAGCATTATTTAGAAGTTAATATATTTAATTAGCGGTGATGCCTCACTTTGACCGAGGATTGATACAAAAGCCAGTATCTTTAAGTTTAGTTTTTATTAAGCGCTAAAAATGTTAATAAGACCGACTTTCACATTGCAGCTTAATTTTTAAGGAATTTACTTCAGATGCGCCTGGAGATTATTTACAGCAATTTTTCTATAGCGCTTATTACTCTAAATTTTAAAGAAGGATATACGCAGTTATACGGATATAGCAAGTTCAAATTCAGTTTGTTTTACTGAGTTGAAATGAGATTAAGTTAATGAATACATTACAACCTAAACTAACATAATATAATATAATACATACACAAATAATAACAAGATAAATTGTTAGGGAGCCTTCTGCCTCAATTATAGCGCCATATGTAAGATATCGCTTCCTTTCTCTGGGTTACTTGGTTGTCGTCTATTGCAATCTCATTTGATTTTGGTCAATGCATTATTGCTAATCTGCTGAGGTTTTGTGCCAGAAGTAACCTACTTTGTCACTATTGAACATGTGTAAGCTCTGTAATGACATCATATCATCAGCCTTTGTAGTCACTGTCTGGACATAGGTCTCCAATTCACCCTTATCCATTAGGGGTTTGGACCGTATCCCACCACGCTGGTCAATGCGGTTCGTGGGTGGACCGACTTTTTACATGCCCATCCGACGCATGGATCATCTTACTTCAGACATTTGGGTGATCGGTCCAAACTGCCCTAACCAACTAGGAAACAACAATGAAAATTTGTTCGTCCTGCAGGATTCGAACCACAACCTCGGTTTCTAAAGCACGCCCATACCACTAGGCTGCGAGCAGTAATGACATTGTCTAGCGTTTTCGTTCTAAGTACTAAATATCGTGTTCGGTAAAATTGTTTTGCCTTGGGCTTATGTAAAATGCGATTTTGTTAAAATAAAATAATAACGCTTTATTATAACAACTAATTCCCTGTAAGTTGAATAGTTATAGCGATTGTTGACGTACCTATGCAATGCGTCTTATTTTACTAGCAATTTGGTAATCAGCCCGGACTGCTCTAACAAATAGGGGGAAAATAACGAGATCGAACCCACGTCTTCCGATCACAAGGCATCAAAAACTGACAGCTATGTATAAATCGAATAAAAACAACCCAAGTAGTCGATTAGAATAATGATTACTTCATTATTATAATTTTGTTCTCTTAAACTAACAATCAATTGCATGCAATCCATTATAATTAGAAATTTACTTCGAAAGTTGTATTGGGATCTGAGAAAAAACAGACCAATATTGTCGTATCAATTATAGTAGAGTATAATCGCAAGAAGTATAATCTTTAACCATTTATTACATAATGTTATTAATCATTCGTCACATTTCATTATTAGATTGCAGAATAAATTTATAACTTCGTTTTTCATGTAAAGGCTTTACTGGCAATATGGATTAATTGGAAGCCGACCCAAAGATAAATTGGAAAAATGACTTAAGAGGAAAAATTCACCAAATCAGTTTTATGTTGGATGTAATCAAAGAACAATAGTGTTACTATTTATAGATCGACTATCTCTCATTGGTTAATTGGTTTGTTAAAAAAAATACGCTATGAGTACATCGCCACTTCGTTGCCATGGGTTACTTTGTTTCCCAATAATTCCCAATAGTCTTAGTTGCGTAGGTAATTATAGGTAGCACATCATTCGTTCATGGTTTGGTTTAATTACTTTGCAGATTACGTAACATGTTATATCATAAAACTTTATAGTGTTAAAAAAATATAAAGCCCTATCTAATATGATGATTTCAATCGTACATAACATAAGCTGAGCTGTTCTTTTCTTTTAAACGCTCAAAACCAATCTATAATGTATTCATCCACGTTTAGTTCATCCGTTCTCAGCAGTGTTGAATACCGTACTAGCTGATCACTGTGGTATTGTTATTGCATGTGTAAACAACAAACGATCAGAACATATACAGATTGTCAAAAAATCTATAATGGATTATAATATTTTTGCACGGAACTAAAAAAGATTAATTGGAGTTTGACTAAACCAATGTCCTAACCCAATGATATATATAATTATATTAAGGCTTCGATACATATAGCTAATGAGTGTGCAACTAATAATAAAGCTTGTATAAATGACAATCATAAAAAAACGTATTAAATTACCATGGATTGATAAAAATATTCTGTATTTAATCTATTCGGTCTGTGAAAGTATAATCCAACAAATTTTATATTAAAATTAGAATATAATAGCTTACGAATAAAATTAATAGAATATTGAAAAATATAAGGAACGCTTATTTCAAGAAACAAATATAAAACAACTCTAAAATATTAAGAAAATTTATCAAATTGTCAATCAAATGCTGGAAAAATGTCATTTTCTATAGATGAAATAATTGAAGAAGCGTTTGTTTCCCAAGACAGTGAAGCTAATAAATATCATCGGTGTATTCATTGATAGTAAATTTAACTGGAATACACATATAGAACGAGTATGCAAAAAGCTAAGAATTTTGCCATAATAAAAAATCTTAGATGACGCCTTCCCTTTAAAATAAACTTAATTTAATACAACTCGCTAGCCGAATCATATATCCAATATGCACTTAATATTTATGGCCGTACTTATAAATCATACCTTAATAAAATTTACGAACTACAAATTCTTCAAACTATTACTCCTATTAATTATAAATTCAGATTACAAAATATTTAAACGGATTTTTTAACACTGTAGAGCCCTGCCAATATTTAAGCAAATTAAATACAATCTACTTAAATAATATTTCTTGGCCTTAAACAATTTTACTCCTTAAAAAATATGTCGCCATTCTATATACACACGATCCGTCGCTCGAAACCGGCTTTGCACTACGATCGCAAATAATGTGTATGGAAAAAGAACAGCTGCCTATCTTATTGCTAGATTAATTCATGAAATACCCCCCCAATAAAGAATACAATATTAAGCCTGTTTTAAAGCAATATTTTATGAATAGCCTTTAAAGTTACTTTTTTTTATTTTATTTATTTATACTTCTTGGGCTTAATGCCTTAGGCATTTTCTCCTAGCCAACCTTAAGGTGGCTCAGAGAGATCAAAGTGGGTGCACATTACAAAAGAAAATAACGGTAAACATAAATTAAACTTAAGTTTTAAGTTTAAACAGTGTAAACTTAAGTTTTTATATTTAATAAATAGTTGTAAGATTTTTGTTTTCTTCACTTTTTTTTGTATAAATGTTTTTTAACGAAAGAAAATCTTTGTAATATTCTTATAACAAAACTTATACTATACTGTACAGAAGAAAATTTAGTATATGGTGATGGTATTATTATATGGTGTTCACTCGTTTTCAGCCATAGCACAAACCTTAGTGGTTTTTTTGTGCTGTCTTACTAAACTCTATATAATCTATGTTTAATTAATCATAAATAAATTTAAAAAAAAGTTAAGAAAATATAAAATACCCTATTTGAAAATATGAAATACCCCATTTTTCCGTCTAGGAAAATATAATGATATTTAATGTATCTTATACTTAGATACTATAATGTATCTTATACTTATAGGCATTCATGTGTTATATATGCTAAATATCAGCGGTAATCAACTTAATTGGCGGCAGAACTTCCGCTCTTACTGACCAAATATCGCATGTGGGTTAACCGATGATTTTGCATTTAGTTTTATTTGACTGAAATTTAATAATTTAGTTAATTATTATGTTTTGACGTAACATGTTACGTTATTTTGAAATGACGACAGCTAATGGCCGTTTGATAATGTACTGTTCCAGTTTTTTTTTTTTTATATTAAGTAGAGCTGATCGTTATTAACTGTTTTATTTTTAATCTTTGTTTTAATTTGAATAATTTCGCGTTATTAGAAGTAATTAGTTTCAACCAATTTTTAAACAATTTTTAATTACATTATGTGATATAATCTCGTATTCCAAATAGTTTAATTTTACTTAATTACTCATAACATATTTCAATAAATAATAGTAACTTATCTACAAAAAATATTTATTGCAAAATTAATCTGGATAAGCATACATTATACGTGGAGCAAATGCTGTGCAAATTTATAGCAGTATTAAACATAAATAAATGATTGCAGATTACGTTCAACAAAATTTATGTAGAGCACTTATTACGCTATTGTGTATAAAGTAAGGGTTTTCAAAAATTTTTGTCCAAGTAAAAATTTGCAAATACCTAATAAAGGTAAGATGAAATAACTGTTTATATTATTGTCACACGAAGTTGCGTATTCGTCTCGTGTACTGCTTTATTTTTGGGTAATAACCGACTTCTGGGTAAATCGAATAAAACATTAGGGAAGGAGGGGAGTGCCTGCTTAATAAAACCTAACGGGTACTACTGTTAGCCGTTGCAATTTCGACTTCGATTATCTCATCGGTTGCCACACTGCCGTGCGGTTGGAAAGGCGACCGTAGACCGTACGCTTGCGTAACACCAATTGGGTTGCACAAGTCGTGGGGGCAGTGAAAGAGTCGTGCACACCGCGCGTTCAGTTCGCCAATAGCTCCGTCGCGGTACTGGTGTGTTGAGTACGCGCCCATCTCGGTAACACAACTAGGGTCGTACAACGGTTTGTGCTACTGTGCGTCTTTTTAACGTGTGCGTTGATCGTGTATCGATTGAGTTCATCATTTATTGAACACACGTGTTGTTCGCGATCACGTTTTACGGTCGAGTGGATTAGAAAGCGTAGTTTGCAGTACGCTTATTTAAGCACTTGGTTTGTCAGCTTAGGACTGTCAACTGCGTTTGCTAGATAGTCGATTTTGTTTTTTATGTGTAAATGTAGATGCCGTATAGTTGTTTCGTAATATTAACATTTAGAACAGAGGCAATGCTAGGAATAGACTTATAGGAAGCGCTTATAACAACGGACAAGGATTGCCCAACATTGTACAAAAAGACCTGATTAAAAAGGAACATTTTAAATGCTAGCAGTACAAATCACTACACATATATCAAAACGAATATTATGAATAAAAAATTTATTAATAACTAGGTTTATTATCTCTTACTAACTATAAGGCATTGGCTCAATAGTGTTTGAACAGAATATTTAATTAAATATATGTACACTGAGGTGTTTTAGATGATTAATAGTTTTTAAACGGAATTCTAAGAACAAATTGTCAACAATTTGCCTATTTACTCCCAAACCGATAAGTTACCTAAAGTATACAAATTAAATCGGCCCTAATATCGGTGCATTTATTCAATTAATCGTAATTTCTTTCATATATAAGGTCATCAAATGTCTTACTTCTGTTGTAGGCAATAAGGAATTTCGATTACTATATCTTTTGTCTCTACCTCACTTTTAAAGCAAAAATTTGCAAAGTAAAAAACCGACAACAAAAGATAATCTTTAATAACATGTATCTCGTGCCCTTTTGAATAATTTTATTACAAGCTTGCTCTTTACGACTGCATTTCCTAGTCCATTATTCCTTTTCATTTCACTTGACAAAGGCGCGTACGAAGGTTGTTCCATCCGACTTATTGGCGTGTTGAAGAAGTTCATTGCACTTGCGTATTGCGTAAACGCATAGCTGCAAGTTTTATTTATAAAAACATATCGATGCATAACCCCGTCCGTTTTATAACGTTTTTGGATCGTTACTTTGATCTTTGTTACATTGTTCCGCGACAGACTTTAGATGAAGCCCAAGTTATTGTTGCGATCGTATAAACTACTGTGCATTAATATAATTTTCAATGTTTTATAGGTCCCACCAATAAAACGTTATTAAGTTACAGTATATTGCAAATGGCGGTTTTTTGGGAATCATTAATAAACTTTCTATATCCAGTTATCTGTCATTAACAATGAATACAATATAATTGATGGTATTTTACGGCTTATATTGCTTATTGTCTTAAGGTAAAATATCAGTTATATATAAAAGGTTCAGTATAGCTGTTTACTTCAATTAAGTAGTTAATACTCTGAATAGATGTAAAAAAGCAAAATCAGATCAAGTTTATCAAACCGTAATACTATCATCAAGATTAAACTTCAAATGGGCCAAATAAAGGTTTACACTTTGACTTTTTATCAACTCCCGGCCCAGATGAAGCAGCACTACTAATAAAATGTTTTATATTGGTAGAAACCTTTCCACTTTCAATCAATCAATCAATCAATAGCCTGCGCAGTCCACTGCTGGACATAGGCCTCTCCCAAGGCGCGCCATTTGACCCAATCTTCGGCCACATGTAACCATTTGTGCCAGTAACTTTCGGAGATCGTCACGTCACCTAGCGGGGTTTTTTCTACTCACTTTAGTGATATAAAAATAAGATAAATGCCATAACTACATTTTAGCCCATTTTACTCACGATATATGTTAATAGAGTAGTGGCGTAGAACGTACAGCATTGTTATTGACTGTCACTCAGTATCACTCACCGACATCTCAGTAAAAGATGACAATTGATCTATTACGCTTGACATTTGATGCCACTTCGTTGCCATTGGTTACTTTGTTTACATTTATTCCAATTGTAATTAGTTTACTAATACTTTAGACTTGAATAATAATATATTTCAACAAAGCTTAATGTGGTACTGTTGGCGCCTAAGTGAAGTTATTGACGTTTGCTGAGAGTCCTCTGTATAGAACGCTCTTAATTTTGACTTTCATGATGTAAAGTGATTATATATAGTAATAACATATACTTCGAAGTCGTTGTCGCGTTTACCTTATGTTAGCGACTTATTACATTATTACCTATTTACATTGGAAATTCGTCTGTATATCACCTTCCACGAGAATATTGACACAGCCCTATGTGGTAATCACTAGGAATACACAGCTTGGTCTTGAATACCTTTTTAAACAAGCCGTTTTGGCCGTTATTTATAAATACAATAAGACTGTAATTACTTGCTTACTCGTGGCATTGAATTTTGGATCATGTTATCGCGCTATATTACACATTAACTCAAATACGACAATCCTTCTAACATACTTGTCGTAAAATGAATCTTATTCCATATGAGTTAAAATATAAATTTGACCACAAATTGTGTCTGTTAAAGCAGGAATTAGATCGTCGTTTAAACATGAGAAATAAACAAAGCGTTGCCAAATATTTGAGCACTTTAATTACACGTGTTTAAGAACGGAACTGTTTTGGTATTTATGTTATAACTTTTGCAGGAAATACTAGAATTCGTTGGATGAGTACTTAGCGAACATTATGCGTAAAATGTGCTAATGAATGTACAGTATTTGAGCCTATTTAAATAATGTTGTTATTTAAAGATGAAAATCAAGTAACTGGAGAATAAATTTTTATATGTACGTCTGTTAAGTTCATTTACATATCTTAAGAATGACTGTAACAAATAAATACATCATACATTATAGCTGTAGAGCTATTGATAAATAATAGATATATTAATTCATTTTCAAATAAAGGAAGCGTTGAATACATATTTAAATAAATCTATACTTTTATTTGCTTTGTTCGAAATAACTAAAAGTTCTTATTTAAATCACTTTTTACGGTATTCAAGTGCTGCAATTTAATGATCCATACATGGCGTAAAATATACGCCTCGAATTGATTACCTTCTTTTGTAATATCAGTCAGAAATCACTTATTATGAAACTACTGACGCGAAAAAAATTAAGCTATAATACCAAGATGAGTTTTACGTTTTTATCGCTTTTTATTTTTATCTAGTATTTAATTATTTAACATTGTGGACAATTAAAACAACAAATAGACATATATAATGGAAGTTAATGCAATAACTTTGAAACATTAAAAAAAATTATAAGATAAATATGATAATAAACTCGTATGGTATTGCATTTTATTCGCAAAACTATTATGCGTATTATCATACGTATCATTATTAAAACTTGGAATATAACAGACTGATATGCGTCACGTTTGGGTTTTTTCCAAATTAATACGATCACGTATATATATTGGTCTCATGTACAGCTTTGACATTTAATTTCACGTACGCATAATCCGTGTTTCATAGACTTACCCGGAAGAATTTTGCACGTCTTGTCAATCGTGTGATGTAGAGTTTACAGAAGAAGATATTAAATAAGATCGATCGTAGACTCTGTTAACATTGTTGTGTAAATTTTCGATAGATCGTACAAAAGACGCACAAGCACCGACTCGACAAGTTGAATTGTTAATAAATCTAGTGTACGTAAATCATGTACTTTATTGTGACGGTTTGATGGTAACATGTCCGGTGCTATGTGGGATTTGGTGCCAGTGAGGTGTAGATGGATCGAAACTCTGCGGCACTGCGGCAAGACACTGCTGCGCCGGCAACGAAGGCTCCTGAGACGTTTAAAAAAGGTAATATTTTCTTTGACACTGCCCAACGTAGCTTAGTGGTAAGCAAGTTCACAAACCTGCGGTCGTAAGTTTGAATCCTCCGTGGATTCAATAACTTACTATTTGTTGTTTTCAAGTTGGATACGGCAGACCAACCGAAGTAAGCGATATACATAATAATCCATGCGTTGAAAGGGCCTGTAAAAAGTTGGTCCAGCGCCTGATCTCTGCAAGTGTCAGTTTAGTTCCAGGAAAAGGTGGTGAACCTGTGTCTGCACCTACTTGTGCGCTATAATATCTCCTGCGCTGTTGGCTAATCTATAATATAGATGGGGCGCCGTAGTCAAAATCGATTAAGAGTAATCTTTTACTTCTAGCAATAAGTAACAGTTGACGACTGGTAAGACAGTTCGGAAGCCTTCATATACCGTACCTAAAGAAGATTTAGGTAAGGTGTGCAAAGAATATAGCTCCTTGCTTCGTAGATAAAAAATATGTTGGAGAACTTTTGACATTCACAAGTGCTAAGTAGAGCCGAAACTGTTACATACAAGTAATCTTATTATGTTTTTCTGTATTTCTCGTTTTAATAAACAGAGATATTTCATAGAAATGTTTTTAACTAACTTGCAATAATTAAGGATTCGTAACATTGAAAAGGTTATAAATATGTTGAAATTTTCTATTTATATAATAGCATTACATTTTCATTTTTATGATATATATAGTAGTAAGTACGGCCGCGGTAAAAAAATTATGTGTGCCGCGGTAAAAAAATATAAAAAAGTATACGTGCATTTAATAATGAAAGTCAGCCGATTAAATGTTTTGTAGACAAGCATAAAAGACATTGTTTATTTCCCATTTAAAACAAACTAAGAAAAGCTTGATGTGATAGAAACATAAGTTTAGATATGTTGGCAATTACTTTATTTGTATGTAACATTCGTTGGAGCAGTGTGTAATTATAATGGTATTTCGAAATATTCTTTACATTATCATATAATTGACCTTTATTGGCACCAATATAACGAGGTTAATGCTTACATAACTACCCTCAATACACGTCCGCGGCTTAGACACCTCGAAACTCCGCTTTCACTTAGCTCTTAAGCTTTCTTACATAACAAAGCTCGATACGAGACGAGTGAAATACAAGTTTTCGATTGACGGTTCAATTGTTGTTTCCGCGGCCGAATTTCATCAGACTGTTGCCTTTTTATCTAGTACGTGTAATAGCGTATTGTTTGTTGTGGTTAAAATATATTATTTTTATTATCAATTTTCGTATAAAAGCCAAATAAGGTCTGAATTAACCTTATTGGTAGCTTTTTAGTCAAGTTATTCTTTTAACACGTATGAAACCAAAATTATATAAGACGTGATAGCGTTCTTGTGTTAACATGAAATAAAGACGTGAGAATGTCACGTGGTATTGGCCCTTTCATTAGAAACCGGAATTGGTCGAAAATGGGTAAGAACTTTGCATTATCGTTCTTTTCTGATTGGTTAGAGCTATGTGAGTCGGGACATCTACCAATCGCCCTCAATAATAAGGTGACCCATATGCGTCCGATGGCTATGTAAAATGTTCCCGGTAGTAAGGATTATCTTTAGCAGCCGTTTGGACGTCAGTGCCTTAAATTTATACTGATATCTAATCTGTTCACTGAATTAGGTTTACCATTTGGGTCCTGGATTTCATACGCCTACCGTTCTACGTAAAAACTAATATTCAGATCAATTGCAATGTTTTGGAAGTTGGTTTATAAGAACCAAGCAACCGATTAAAACAATCGCTAGATCGTCGGTGTCCCGGTTCTCTAACTGATCCTTAGAAGATTCGAGGGCGGCTTACCATACACAAGACTCCGGAGGCAGATCATTAGGAAATACAATAGACCATAGCCAGAAACATATAACGTGGTGGTTTTAGTCGATGCAGTCCGACGTAACCCGTCGTTGCCCCTGTGCTAAAAAGTGAATGTCCTATATTATTATTTTTTTGTTTTTCATGTGATCTTTCAAATTTGACAGCGCGTGCGTCGGGTCAATTATGCGTTCGGCCTTCGCCGACGCGTCATCACGTAACGCCGACATTGAACCTGTGACACGACGATTGCGAGACGACCCGGGTCCGGACAATAGGCATTGTCCCGGTTTTATATCGTTCTCCATATTGTTTTCGTTGCATTTCGTATCTGGCCGTAGCCCGGTGACGTTGTGGACAGTGCGTATTTAATATTCGCAGAGCAGTGAATCGGCACTTTGGATATCGGGTTAGTTTATACGTTATTAAATTTCTTAGAAAAGAGATTTGACACTCTTTCGATGTTTTGTTAGTTTCTATATTTTAACATAGTTTCAGGGGAGTAAATTCTATAGTATTTTTGTTTCCCCTATTTTTTTGTGATTTTGGAACTCTTTTTTACTTTATTTTGTATTTTTTTTAAGTGTAACGTCATGAAATTATAAATTTTAGATTATAACTCAACAAAATAATATTTTTCTGGATTAGATGAAAAAAAAAGACATTACGAGATCCATGGTCACTGCAAAGTATCTGAAACGTTAGGAATAAAACAAAATTATACAAAATATTCGCTACAAAATCCGTAGTGTTTTATTGATACAAAAACACTTTGGCTAGTGAGACTTTAATACAGATTTAATCATTGATATTTGTGGTAAGATCATTTTATTTCACTTTTTATCGGCTTCAAGGTTAATTCCTAATTAGTATTCTACGTTAAAGCAAGAAAAAATTGTATTTAATGTATAGTTATTCCTTTTTAACTTACATTAGATATTTTGTTAGAATGAATTTGCAAGTGTGCTACCAGTAAATATTATAATTATGTACAATGTCGATATCGTGACCCTTATTGTTTTGGAATGAGGATTATGTGCTCATATATCTGAGTTAAAAATTACTTATGATAATGACTTACTCGTAGTTGTTACCATAGCAACGCCCACTTGGGACGTCTTGTTGTTAAATGTCACACGGTTCTCAAACTGTTCTGTATTCCATTGTTAATTATGTTAAAACTTACTCAACTCAGGTGCTTGGTCTTAAACGTCAATGTTTTTGATACAATTATCACTGTTTTCCTTTTATTTTATTGTAATAAGTAATCAGCAACAGAAGTCGTTGGATCAGCCATTCCGGTGATAGACCAGAACAAACAGACAGACACACAAAAATTAAAAAAAAAATTGTCATGTTATATGTACTACCGGTTATAAAACATAATGTACTCATATAAAGACGATTATTATATTTACATATTTTCAAATATTCCTGATTTGTGAAATGTTGCATTTTGTGTCATCGACGACACTAAGGTTGATGGCTCACTGAAACGTGCCAATGCTTTGATACAGTTGATCGATGATTTCTATTTAGTAAATATATTCACTGAAGTGTTGCAGTCATTCGTGATTGTCCATCGAAGCTAAAGATAAACAAATTGTCGTGTTACTAGTCTCGTTACTAGAACGTTAAGTGTACTCATATATAATTATTTTAGCTAGTTTCAATATTCTGATTGAAATCAGGTAATTTGTCAACGACATAAAGTTATGAGCTATGACCAGTGCCAATGACGAGACATCTTATGATAGATATTTAGGATAGTATTCATGAAGTCGTCGTTTTGCTTGTCATCACAAAACAGTCATTGCGTTTCTAAGTGTCTTATAAGTTAACCAGGACGGTATAAGTGAAACAATATATTATTTCTGTTATTCTATAATCATATTTCAATAAATCAATACATCGGAATACCATTTGCTAATATTAGGATAGTATCATCGCGTTTTGCATTGATATAAAGCATCCGTTGTCCAATCTAGGACGTGTATATAATTATCGTCGATATCAAGAACATATTCAGTTATTGCTCATTTCATCATCTGCAATAATATGTTATTTGGGTATTAGAGTAAATGCTAAGCATCGCAATCGAGCGGAGGATATCATTTTCGTCGATATCAACATTCAGCTTCTCAATTCACTACGTTTGTCCTCAGGAAAAATACGTAATGCTACATAGCGATATTTCTTATTTCCGTAAATATTCCTGAGATTGAAATTACTAGGCTTTCTCGAGAATATACAGTATGGGATTACCTAGGCTTTTTGTATCTTTCCTTATTTGCTGCTAGCTTTTTTGTTCATTATGACTATCTTTACTCTGTCCAGAAAAAGCGTTAGCTACTTGTTTTAAGCTGACTGTAAATTGTGATTTCTTTGTACAGAGTTCATAGTACAACACTCATATTTGGTTGACGTTCAAAGCGTAATAAGTGAAGATAAGAATTAGCAAGTATATAGAAGAAACGGCTGTTTATTCGAAACTCGTCTTTACATATATTTTATTTATTGGTATTTCATGTTAATTGGCGGATAATTACTGACTACGTAGAAAACTCGGTTATTTATTGATAAATAGCACAGATGCTAACAAAAAACAATTAAAACTATGTTTGTCTATTTACAAGGCAAATGAGATACCTATACGAAGTCGAACGTTGAAATGTAATGACGCTGAAATGTAAAGCGTTTTCATTTGTTGATCAACGCTATTGTTATTTACCACGTGATGCTTAACCAGCAAAAGCATTTGACATTGGTTATTTACTCATCATTAAACCTATTGTTTGTAAGCCAAATTGAAATGTCTAATTTCAAACACGTAAGAAAAAGTAAGGCGTCTAGATTACTGACCGATGGCCTTATGTATCCCTACGCGAAATATTTTTGTTATAACATTCGACATTTTTGATGTCGATTCTATAATCACTATTAATCCCGTAACGCTATAATTTGGCAAAATACGGTTAGTCCAATAATAGTGGATTTTAAACTTTAACACAGATTTTTGGATGTCGCTAATGACTCGTTCAAACACGTACTAATGAGTCATACAAAAAATGCGATTGCATAACTAGTATGCGCATCGGTGCTATTTCAGTTGCCGCCTAATAAAACATCGAAAGTGTTGTAATGGAACGATCTACTTGATTATAAATCAATCTTTACATTCTCCAATGTCAGATAAAAGGCGCGGACGGCGCGAGTTACGGTTACGATTCGCCGGAATAGAAACTAATTCGGTTATTATTGAATATTCGGCTTTTTACAACGGGTAAACGCGACTTTACAGCCTATGTCTCACGGTAGACAGCGCGTTGGTAAATCAGTATTACCGATGTCTATGGGCGTCGGTGACCACTTCCCAGCATGCAGCCCGACTGCTCGTCTGCCTAGGCAATAAAAAATAAAAATAAAAAAATATTGCTTACGATACGACGTGTGGTGGTTCCCGACTGTTGCGACGAAGGGTGTGGGGTCGATTCGCACCACGGGAAAAATATTGCGTGATGAACATAGTGTTTTACCCACGCCTGAGTGTTTTTATTTATTTGATATGTATTAATGTACAAAGTATAAATGAGTCTGTGTAATTATCAGATACTATTGTACAAGCTTTTCTTAATTTTGACTAGATGATGTTATTATTCGCCCTGAAGTTTTATATACACTACCAACTAAGATATGGGATTTTTTGAGTAAGCACTTTAGGTGACAAAGATTCTATTGATAATGATAATGATATAGAAGACGTAACATGAATTATGCTTCGGAATATTTTGCACTGATATTAATATCCTTTTTTTTTGTAACTACTTATTAATTTCTATTACGGTTTAAAATGCATATTATGCATGATATAGAAGCAAGGTGGTGAAAAGCATATACCACACATTTACCAATATGAAAGATCATGTTTCATGCCATAAGATTTTGGCTTCGTCTATGTATTGCATTCCACCTGATTTACGCCTGGCTGACTTTAAGCCTGGCAACACGACCACGACTTTAATAAAAAAAATGCATTAACCGTCTTCTTCACATTGACGACCCATAAACCTCGACTGATGCCGATTATGTAAAAATTATGAGACTAACGCATTGTAAAAATGAGCGTGTTACATAAACTGTTTTAATTTTACACTGGCAAAACAAACTGGACTTCAAAGACTTCACATAGAATAAAGTCGATTAGTAACGAAACAGAGGACGTATTACATAATATCACAATACCATAAAAGTTTGGATACATATATATAAAATGTTAACGATTCATTACAGTTATTTTTTGGGTTTAATAATACTATCAATACTGTTATAAAATGCGTTTTTCATTTGATTCTTTATGTTTAACAGCAACCGTGTAAGTTATCCTCTTGTAATGTAAGTTCCCTTTTATATATGCCATGTAAATACACCGGCGTCTTGTTTTTTTGAATAACGGAAAATGTGTATGGGTTTTCATTAATTATCACAATATTTGAATATTTGAAGTCTGGTCGTTTGCGTTTTACAGATTACAAATAATCTAGGCTGTCTTAATAAATTAATTTCTTAACTTAAATAACCTCGCGGCGTTCAGAAAGACTGAATACTGACAGTTATGAGTTTCCCATAAAACTGAGTAAAACAACCACTGTTGAATTGGTCTTATCCGTAATTCGCATCTTGTAAATAAACACCGTACGCTGACCCGAAATAAACGGTGCAAGTGAAACTTGATGAGTAACATAACAACAACGGGCAAGGCGTTTTGCAATCGAATGTTTGGCAATGCTACGCGAAACCGACACGCCGTCATCCGTGTTTTTGAAGTTGTTTAATAATGATAGCGAAATGGTTAGCAATTTTTGGGGACCGAACCTCGAACTTGCTTGCACAACTCGATCGTACAACCCGATTATACTCATCATAAATTACAATTTCCAATTTGCCGCAAAAAATTGTAATTTTCACTAAGGCTTCTAAACAACTTGTGTCGAAATTTGTTTACTTACACGTACAGTATAAATTTTTAACATATTGACCGTAATTTATTTTTCGCGTGTCAATTGTCAGGCTGTTGTTAGGGAATTGTCAAAACGCACATTTCTACTACGAAAACCTCACGCATATGTTAACTTGCAGTGGTGAGTGAGGCTCGGCATCTGTAAATTTGGTTATTCGTATCTGAAGACAAGTATGACTCATCAAATGTACCCAAAGGGTTAAAGACATGGTTTAAATTGAATACTTTACAGTTTTATCGACATGATACGCGTTTAATTTTGTTCGCATTATTTCAAATATCCACGGTCAGTCACTTATTCGACTACCGTCAAATCTTAATTAAAAAGTTATGCATAGTTATTACAATATAACATACATTAGTGTTACGCTTTTAAATATTCTTGAACAAATCACCCATACAAGAGGTTTTAAGCAAAAGGTGAGAAACAACAGTGAATCGTTGCAGCTCTGCGATTGATGGTTTTTTATTGTAACGGCTACGTACTTTTAATGGATTCTGATAAACTAGACGTAGATTTAGCAAGAAAATGATATGGTCATTAACTCACTACCGAGCTAAATTTAAATTAACTATGCTGAAAAATGAATAAATAAGCTGCAATTAAATCAGCAATTAAATTTGAAAAAACTACCAGTAACTTCTGACTTTACTCATCGCTATTCTGTTTCTCGATAATGTAGAATGTTTGCAAACAAAGTTGCCTATAGCACTAGCATTTAGCACTTTTTGCCTCGCTTTGGCGTTGCATAAATACCTTCACTTAATTAGGAATATTACAATTACCCAATTCTAGCTGATTACTGAATAGCTAATCTAATTATTTGAAACATCTAAATTGTGTAATGGATTATGATCTCTATTTTTTGTTCTGTATGTAGGTTGTTTTTTTTACGTTTTATAGCAATCTTGTTACAGTCCGTTTTTTTTAAGTCGTTTTTTATTCGTGTCAGAAGACTGTAATGGGCCTTTGGTATTAATACTTATGGGTTGTCTCCTATTTTAATGTAGGTTCCCATTTCATAGTGCAGGCTCCTGTTTAATTGTTTAGGATCCTGTTTAATAGTGTTATCACTTTGTGCACAGGTGTACCTGCACAGTTGGCGCTCCGCTAGCGAGCTGAACATGTTGGTGGGCGCGAAGGTCGGTGGGGCGACGCCCCTAGTGATCGCGTGCCGCAACGGCCACTACGACGTGGCCGAGTACCTCATCGAGAGGTGCAAGGCGGACATCGAGCAGCCCGGATCGGGTAATGATCTTTTATTTATGTATTTTTCATTGTAGCCATACAGGGTCATGAATAATATGTATACCTCACACAAATTTCGTGATTTTTGTCCCCTCCCCCGTCCTTGTGAGAGCTAGTCACATTTTACCGACCCGCGTTTTGACATTAGTGGAGACCTACTGTGTCGTCACATATTTTGCAATTTTACATAATGCAAGCACGTACTGACGCCACCGCAGCTTGGTGGATTAATATTTCTAGGGATTTTTTTTAGTTTTTCTTTAATTTAAACCTAACTTAACCCCGTTATGTGTTTAAAATTTAATTTGCGGCAAGAAAAAAGATTGCATATTGACGGATGCACGCCCTGCCTGTTAGAAGTAAGTAGTTGTAGTTAGCGTATGAAGAAACCCCAGTAATAACCCTATATCAGTGCCCAATGTGATTCGCAATTTATGTCAACGATGTAACCTCTAGCATCGATCGGAGCTCATGGCAGTGTTATAAACAACTATATTGACAAAAATAAGCTTGCTTGATCGAAATAATCATAAACACTTTAAAACTTAACTTATGGCTAAATATTTTACCAATATGCCGTTTTACGCGTATACGCTGTCGATGTTCGTCATCACCATCAGCCTGTGTTAGGCCTCCTCTAATGCACGCCTTCTCCATTTTAGGGGGTCATGGACCGCATTCCACCACGCTGGTCTAATGCGGGTCGATGGGTTTTTACATGCCCATCCGAGGCATAGATCATCTTACTTTTTAGACAGTCGGGTGATCGGCCTAAATTGCTCAAATCAACTAGGAAACTATAACGAACATTTTTTAAGTCCCCGCAGGACTCGAACCCACGACCTCCAGTTTCTAAAGCATATGCCCTTACCGCTAATTACGTTACTTTCACTCAAGGTTAATTCCTGTATGCATGACTGCTCTTAAAGCCGTTCCGATAAAAGCAAAATACAATAGTTTCGTTTCGATACTATTGTCATGTACTTCTAGCATCGATTCATATCTCGAGATAAATAAAATAAGTAGTCATCTATTAAAACTGTACAAATGCTACATAATGTAAAGACATCTGCCTCAGGAGACGAGTTGGAAAAAAGGTACATTCCTATCCATAACAATTAATTTCGTTCGGTGAATGATTGATCTAATTAAATGAGACATTTTCTTATGCGTTTATATGGAACTTTTGTATTGTATTCTTATAAAATTCAAAAGTGTATCGATATAAGCAAATATCGATAATTTGCATGTACTTACATTAATAGTATCGTAAAACGATTTGAGTAATACTTAAATTGATAGAGGTCGCCATGGTATAGGCATCACAATATCCCTATCTTTCTTGTAATTAGTAGTTGGCTATTTCAATTCAGCGCGCGCAATGTTTTTATTAAAATCAACAAATTTACAATCATAGTAAAAGTAACATTTGTACAGTAAGAACGCTTAATCCTCTGTTAACTAACGAAATGTGGAGAGGGACTTTAATAGATTTCATTGTACCTTTTAGTTCTGATAAAACACATTTTGTAATAGCGAAATACACTTTTCGTAATTTCAAATAGCTTAAGATTATCTATAATGGTTCTTAAATTACTAAAATGATTGCGAAAATCACCTTTCCACACTTTTGGAGTCTTTGACTATGAAGATAATACCTGCGTTATGAAATAATTTCACTATTTAACTACACAGCTGTTTTGTAACTTTGTCTTTAGCTAACTTAAATTTTTTTTAAGTAACTTAAATTTTTTTTTTTTAAGGTGATGAGAACAAACATTTGCTTGAATAACGTCCTTTTTAAAATACAGCGTTATGCACAACCGTTCCAAAGGTTGGAATGGTGACGTCTCGTTTCTTAGTAATTTTATCAGTTGATAAGAATAAAATATATAGTTAATATATTAAATCAGTTTCTGCAGATTTTTCGTGTTATATCTTTTTATGTATTTCCAACGTTTCGGACTCTTTCCAACATCCATGTTCACGGGCAGACTAAGTTGGGATGTCTCTACATCAATGTGTTTTTATATGTATAATATTCGCATAAATAAAAGGAACTATAGTTATAGTTAAGCCAAATTATAGGTGAAATTGACTCAACAAAGTCGAATTTCAAACATCAATGGCGTCCGATGCAAACGCGATCTAATAGGTGAACTGCTGGCCATGTTTTACTCCCACAGAAGGTTTAACCAATAAGAGTGGACAAAATTTGGCATCATTATAGGTTGATTTTGTTTACGTAAATTCTATCTCCAAATATGCCATCCGCACAATCTTTAACAAAATTGTCACGAGTTGGACCAGCGTAGTTGGATACGGTCCGAATCGTAGTAAAGTGATTTAGGGGAGGCCTTTGTCCAGCAGTGGACTATCTCAGGCTGATGATGAATTTTATGCTTTTGACTTCTCCCCCGTCCTTGCCACATGTAGGGTGAGTAATTATTATTTATTTAAAATTTATTCTATCTTCTAGTCGTCCTTCTTTGTTTGTATAATCAAACATTTATACAGTAGGCTTTCAAAGGTATTTTACTTTTATAGTGCTTGTTTTAACACGTAGATTTTAGAAATAAGACGTCAGGTAATCCTCCAAAATGGGTGACGTAATTTATGGATGGTCCCTAACCAGAATAAAAAAGAGTTAATCTAAGTTTTCACCTTCCACAGTGACGTTCGACGGCGAGACAATAGAGGGCGCCCCGCCCCTGTGGTGCGCGGCGGCCGCGGGTCATATGCCCCTGGTGAGGCTTTTAGTGCGAGCTGGTGCCAACGTGAACTCGACTACGCGCACACATAGCACTCCTTTGAGGGCGGCGTGCTTCGACGGGCATTACGACATCGTCAAGTTCCTCGTGGAGAGCGGGGCAGGTGAGAGATTATTTGGAGCTATTGTTTTCTATATTCCAGTTTGAATAATTTTGGAGTTGAAATAGATAAAATCAAATTAATTTAAAACATCAATGGCGCTAGAAGCGCCCGCGTTGTTATTGTACCTCGGCCATTTTTAACCCCACTGGCACTGGCACTAATAGATTTTGACATTAGACTTGTATAGACTGTCATAGTAATAAGACAAATTAAACTTTCGTGAGACATTGTATTGAAAATTTATTCTATAAAACGGCTGAACTCACGAACAAAAGCATTTCGAGACCGGAAGCGAACGTGAAGTTATCCGATTAGTCCCGATGAAGGACCTTTGATAGGTCCGAACTAGTCGGCACCAATACCGATTTCACGGGATATCAGCCGTATTGTAGTATATATTATTAGAATGTCATAGTATTAAATGTTTGAATTTGATGTCATCAAAATCTTTGGTCAAGCTAATTTTGATTAGGATTAAATGGAATAAAGTTACCGATAGCATAGCCACTTCACCGGGGTCGCGTATACTGTTGTTATTAGTCGATTGTCACTCAGTGATTTATATCTCATTTAAATTATTATATACCTCTTCGTTGCCATGGGTGGCTTCGTTGATGTCAATTCAGTCTAATTTGTCTAAAATATGCTATGACAGATGCTAATTAGTAACAAACTCTAATAAATATAATGTGATCCGCGCTAATAGGGAAAGCGATAATTATAACGTCGCCGCATTTATTCTTGTCACTTCATCTATACACCTAAACGAGTAATTAAAAATGGCTGTTTATTATATGAAAATAAGCTGTTCATATGTAAACATTTTTTTATTTATGTCTGTTTGCTCTGGCTAGATCTCTGGCCGATCTGATTTTGTCAGAACTTCCACTAGGCACTTGATGTATCTGAAAGTATCTTAGGTTTTTTTTTTAGAAAAATAATCTGTTACATTACATTGGCATATTATCACGCGAACTAAGTTTGTTTTAAAGATATAAGAAACACCCCTTGTTAAATTATCATCACCGTTTCCCTTCCAGACATCGAGATAGCAAACCGCCACGGCCACACCTGTCTCATGATCGCCTGCTACAAGGGCCACATAAAAATCGCCAAATACCTGCTCTCGTTGAACGCGGACGTGAACAGGAAGAGCGTTAAAGGGAACACGGCGTTACACGATTGCGCGGAGAGTGGATCTCTACTGATATTAAAGATGCTGTTGGGCCACGGTGCCACCATGGACGTGGATTCGTATGGTGAGTTTTGATTAATAAATAACATTTTAGCTTTCTGTATGCCCGCTGGCAAAGGTTTCAGCTCTTTACACGTTCCACTATCTCTCTCCCTTCTTGTCCAACCTTTCCAGCTGTCTCTACTATTTCCTCCTCCCGTTATTTAGTGAGATTCCTCCTTATTTTAAACCATCTTAGGGCACCGTACTTAACTGCCTCCGTAGCCTAGTGGTATGGACGTGGCTAGAAACCGAGTCGTGGGTTCGAATCCTGCGGACTCAACAAATTTTACTGATTGTTACCTAGTTGGTTAGGGCAATTTGGGCTGATCACCAATTGTCTGAAATGTAAGATGATCCATGTTTCGGATGGGCATGTAAAAGTTGGTCCACCACCAACCGCATTGGACCAGCGTGGTGATACGGTCCAAACCCCAGTGGAAAGGATGTTTGGGAGCTATCAAGGCTGATGATCATGATGCATGCATGCAAGGCACCTACGGTTATGGACTGGCTCCATTTTTCTCTTCCCCTATTTAGTGGTTTCCCACCTACTTCCGCGTTAGACGATGAAGAAAAAGACAGACAGAAAACTAAAACTGATACGAATTGCTCGTATATCTTTAGTCTGTGACATTGTAAGAGTTTTCTGTTTGTGTTATGTTTGCGTAAATATTTAAAATATATACAAAGAGAAATTTAACAGTATACTCTAGTTATTATTGTATACCTTTTTTTACATATTTTGAAATTCGAAGTAAACTCGAACATAAGACTGAAAAAACATTTTCTCGACTTATTTCGGATTGTTTTAATTTAAAGAATTAAAATCCAATGAGCTATTAATTAAATTGAACTTAATATTCTCATGTTACGTTCATATTATTATTGTACGTTTGTTTTGGCCAATTGCAGGCATGACCCCACTGCTCGCCGCCTCCGTGACCGGCCACACGCACATCGTGGAGCACCTGATAAGCGCCGAGCAGGGCCTGGTCTCGAGGCAGCAGAGGATCGATGCCCTCGAGCTGTTGGGCGCGACCTATGTGGACAAGAGGCGCGACATGGTCGGCGCCTTGGCGCTCTGGAAGCGCGCCATGGACGACAGGTGGGTTTACAAGCGGATGCCTACTGCACTCACATACGCATTCACTAAGCGTAGTACACCACCACCGCATACACTCATTACACACGCACACATTATTAGGTGTAGTCACCATTCTCTAACTGCTTCGCACACACACACGCTACACTAAAACTTTTATTGAAGGTGGTAGGTTCCCATTTTACTGGGAGGCCCACCGAGGTGGTATAGCCGTAGTATTGTCCATGGGAATTGGCGATCACTTTCAATCAAGTCCCCACTGCCCGCACACATTCACGTACTGGCACTTTGCCTGCAATGATGCATATGATCATCCTCACACTCGCAAATGCGTTTCCATGCGCACTGATTTACATGAACAGGCTTTTAAACACATACACCTTTTACACAAGGCTCACCCAAAGTAGGCTTTCAAAAACTCCCATTTACTCACACACAACTGCGAACTTTGCACGCTTTTACAATAATAAACATGCAATCACACACACACACACCAATCCGTTTTGCAACAGTTTTATATCCAGAGAACGGGAAATGGTAAACTGCGTAAACTGTGAATTTGAAGTAAGCGACGTCGTATAAAGTCTGGTTATGATGGTCTTAAAAACCACTATTTACCTTTGTCCATGCCTACGCTAGGGTGATCTCACATGACCCTGCATTAGACAAACGGCTTTTATTGCGTTAACTAGGCATCCAAATCCCATACTACTAATAATATATAGAATAGTACAGAAATGAATGTTAACAATTTTCAGATTCCCAACCGACGGCGGTGAACCGATACCAAAACCTAAGGACATACCGCGCATCGAGGCTTACGACTACGCGGTGGAGCCGAGCGACACCCAGCAGCTGGAGGAGATACTGGCCGACCCCGACGCTATGAGGATGCAGGCTCTAGTCATCAGGGAGAGGATCTTAGGTATGGCCTAAAGTCCTGAGTGCTTTAAAATTAAACTTAGGTGCAGATATGTTAAGGTTCTTAGTAATCGCCGTCTAAGTACAGTCGTGCGAGTAAAATATTTAATGTTTCTTATTGATGAGCTATATCTCTGCGTCATTGAAATGATGATACCTCCAGCTAAATTGTTACTATTGGGACTTGTTTGCTTTCTTGTCTTCTGTATGACTCGTTGCTTTTGTCACTTAAAAATACATATCTAGTCGCGCTTATTATTTTTCTCGCTGTCCTCTTACAAACGTCGGATAAGACGTTACAATGTGCGCGAGGATCCCATCGCAGCTTGCCATTAATCCTTCTGATATCGCCGGTGCTTGTCTTTTTTAAATAAATAATGTGTCCAACAATGTCAAAGCGTTTTCTGTGTTTAAAAACGTATTGACGCGAATATAGACGCCGACAGTCGCGCCAATCGTGTCGCTGCTGCGGCTGTCGTTGTAGTGTCGCGTGTCCCCGCTGATAAGATTGCGATGCAGTTGCGCGGTTAACACTTTTGCACTTGACCGTCCCCAGGGCCCGCGCACCCGGACACGTCGTACTACGTGCGCTACCGGGGCGCGGTGTACGCGGACGCGGGCCGCTTCGCCCGCTGCCGGCAGCTGTGGCACCACGCGTTGGACATGCAGCGCGCGGTGCTGCCGCCGCTGTCGCCGCTCACGCAGTCCAGCCTCTACAGCTTCGCGGAGCTGTTCTCCTACATGTTGGCGGAGAGGGCGCGCCCACCGCTGAGAGGTGAGCGATACCTGTGCCGAAAGGTCCACGCTCATTAGAGCCACTAGACACCCACTCTGCACCGCCTTAACGCGGTGTCCACTCGTTGTGGACCGTGGAAAGTGGACTTCGATCATAGTTTGGATTTCAATTTGGAGATTAACAACGCAGATTCAGTTTCATACTCACTCTAAAATATAGATGACGCTGTCTAAACTTTGTAACGAACACAGGTCGCATAGTGCCGCCGGTGACGTTCGACGACATCGAGCCGGTGTTCACGAAGGCGCTGACGGAGATCGAGCGCGGCGTGGGCTTGCTGGACTCGAGGCTCAACGTGGACCGCGAGCAGACGCTGGCCACGCTGCAGCGGGTGCTGGTCATCTGCCTGCACCTGGCGGCGCTCATGGCGCGGCTGCTGCAGGAGCCGGACTGCGCGCCGGAGGTCACCGCCAGCATCAACCGGGCGGTGTACAAGCTCGTCAAGCTGGATATTAAGGTCGGTTTGAATATTTTATGTATTTTTCTGGGCAACACTAAATTCTCATACCTTCTTTAAACAATGGAAGGGATAAAAAAGTTACATCGCGGTCTTAATTTTTGCTGCAAACCCTGCTTCTGTCTGCGGATTTGATAGGGTGGTTCCTTAGCGTAGCCAGCGCTATTAGTGGGTCAACATGTCACCATTTTACGTCACAGGGCGACTGCTTTTCTTAGGGGAGAGCGTGTCACTTACCATCATGTGCACGTCTTGCTCGTCTTGTCGTTTCAATAAAAATATTAATAAAGGAATTTACTGCGCTCTTAGCCTAGTGATATGGTTTTACGCTTTAGAAACCCGAGGTGGTGAGTTCGATTCCTGCGGGAGCTCGACAACGTTTTCATTGTTCTTTCTAGTCGCTTAGTGCAATGCGAACTGACCACCCTGACATATAAAAAGTCGGCGTGGCGCCTGATTTCTCTCCGGTCGTGTCGGTTGTCCGTCCTATCGGGTATCGAGAGTATAAACGCTAAATATAAAAAGTTACCTATGGACCGGCCACCGTAGTCGAAATCGTCACTATTATCAATGTTGCGCGAGTCGTTCCTCGATGATATCCGTCTGCGCAGGTGCGCCAGGGCCGGTCCGCGCTGCACATCGCGTGCTCGGCGGAGGGCGCGCGGTCGCGCGGCGGCCTCGGGCGCCTGGCTGCCGTCGCCCGGGGAGGCGCAGCCGTGCTGCGGCGCGCTGGTGGCGCTCATGCTGCGCCTGGGCGCCTCGCCCGACGCGCGCGACGCCGACGGCAACACGCCGCTGCACCTCGCCTGCAAGGTATTGCTTTTTGTTGATGCCTTGATACTATTATGACTGTTCTTTATTTGAGATCACCCTTTCAGATCGAAACCGACAAGAAACTCGCCGGTTGTCATTTCATTTTTCTCCTATTATTTATTAGAAATGCATGTACGTTTCTTACTTTTTTAAAGCTAAAATTACTAGGTGAGTCTTCGATGATTATTTACTCGCAGATTATGCATCAAAACAACTTATAGGATACAATATTAAAAGTATAGTACTAATAATTCAAAATTTAATCAAACGCATGTTAAAAATCTGCCCCTTGCATGCTATTTTGGCATGCCTTCAAGAACCTATGAGTCTACCTGAATATAATATGTAATTATAATTATCACAAATTGCCATCACCACGCCGGCAAAGTTAGTGTGGTCAAATGGAGGTGGAGTTGATGAAAATGAAGTTTATCATCAAACTGGACTGATGCCGAGAATACGGCTATTTACATATAGCAATATTTGAGATATCCATCTAAGAGGTTGTTTGTGTTTGATGCCTAACCTATAAAAGTGCCTCACTATTGTGGCCCATTAAGAACGTCGTTGGACTTTGATTATAAATATTCTATATCTTATTTGGATAGAAGTAATGTTTCGAGTGACGAAGGGTAACTGCATATGTCTGCCTTCTGTTGATGTTAACACGCTTGCACGAATGCCTGATAAATAATACAGTGTTGCGGATTTTATTGTGTTTAATTATTATGACATTGCAACGGAAGTTTCAATCACTTCCGGAGGGTCGGGTCCCATAGTCATGGAACGGAGTTTCTTTCGTCATTGCTTCATCTTAAAAAAAAACTTATAGTAACCTATTGATTGAACTTTGTTATGATTAGTCTTTGGATAGGTGGCGTTGTTTTAACCGTTCATTATAACGTAGGAATCTTCGTCTGTTTATGAGGGATAAGTGCTAAAGTAAAAAGAGTTTGATCTGTGGTATTTGTATGGAACATTATGATAGGGGCGTTTTCTTGTCACCGCTCAGTATTTTAAATGGAACCTTTTTTTACCGTAGGGAAATGCCTTCGCATACCCGTCCTCGCGGGGGCAAAGACGGGTTATATCGGACTCGCACCGACTAAAACCACCACGTTGTTCCTTCCTGACGCCTTTAGGGTGGGGTCACAGGAACGTGCTTGCACTCAATTGCAACCCTACCAGCGCTAGCCGCCGAAGCAGCCCCATCTTGGCCCTACGACCATCTGCCTCCCTCTGGGCGCGTCGGAACTAGCGCAGCTTTCGCCTCGGCCCCTGTAGTTCGGTAACAGACTCCCCCGAGTCTGTTACTCAGGGGCCATGGGAGCCAGGAGTTCCCTGACCACGCAAGGACCAAACTCCTAACCCCCAGCGGCGGCTCCGATGTTACGCTCCGCCGCTAGCTCCATTTCGGCCGCAGAAGGAGGAGAGATCGACGACACCATGCCGAATGTCCCCTCCTCCCACGGCCCTCCACACCGCATCAGCGGTGCGGCCCCGCCGAGTCGCGGAGGATAGGGAGGCGCCTACGGAATACCGACACTCCTCTTCCCCGCGACTCCACCCTGGTTGCGAGGGACAGGAAGGGCGGCACACCTACCTCCTGCAACCCGTCCCTCGCACCCTCCAAAGGCGCATCCAAAGCGGGCTTGTTCAGCCCGCTTGGAGCAGCCTCCTCCTCGGCCGGCCTTACTCCTCAGGCCGGCCAGGTTCCTCTTAGCTTCCCCGCGGCTGGCCCAAGCCGCAGGTAGTGAGCCCCACCGCTTCGACAAAGTGAGACCCTGTTCGGGGGGATTTTAAATGGAACCTATTACAACCTAATACAAGGTGAAAGTCGTCACTTTTTTAGTATCAACTTAAATTATGTAACCATGGCCATTAATATACGAAATACTGTAATAACCCACCACAGCTACGAAATACATCTTCAGATCTGATAATTACTAAATAACACTGAACTATTATTCCTTTTTCAAGATAAGAGTTAAATGTTCGAATAAATATTACGTACTATTTTCGAGTAGTCTTGGCAATTGTAACATGATTGGTGTTTAGGTATCTTTTAAGTTTACTAGACCCAAATTTAAAGCACATAGAATGTACCTCAATCTAATTGCCCCAATACATTTTCCAGCTGAATCCGTGCCCGTCGGACGTGGTGAAAGCGCTGCTCTCTCACGGCGCCCACATCGACACGGTCAACTATGAAGGGGAAACGCCGGAGGAGATACTAAAGGGCAGCCAGCAGAGCCTCAACGCCATAGTCAACCCGCTCAAGTACACGACGCTCAAGTGTCTCGCCGCGCGCACCGTCAAGAACTACAAGCTGCCGTACAGACACGTTGTGCCGCAGTGCCTCCACTCCACTGTCATCACGCACTGACCTGGCTGGATGCAGACAGTTGATGACGTGTATTCTTTATGCTGAACTCCGGGGGATTTATATTGATTTGATTGCTAACGTCACTCGAGTTCCACACGCCAGCCTATGTAATCAGACTTCACTTGTATTCTCTACGCTGGGCGCCCAGAGGTTTAATATAGATCAATGACGTCACTGCCATTCCTGATGCCGGAGATCCAAGGTTTAATGAATGTTGAGGCGTCGCACGCCAGACACTGAAAAGTTCTATACAGTTCCGTGACCTCGCACGCGATCGATGACGTCACTCGCATTCTCCACGAAGGATACCTAGGGGGTTCAATATAGATCGATGACGTCACACGCGTTCTTCACGCCAGACTAAGCGGTTCGTGCATGCATACAAATGTAACGGGTATACACTGGAATCTGTGTACCAGACACATACTGTAAAATAGGAGTGACTATGATTTATATGTGTAATAGAAATTGTTAGACAAGCTACACTAATTGTTATTTAAACTGTCTTTCAGCTGAAGTACTCAATGCAATTGTTCATGATGTATGCACTTTGGTGGTAATGAATGGGTATCTTTTCAAATTATCAAAATGTTAGTCATTGGTACCTTTGATACTGTATTATTTTTTTGTGACAAATAATATATATTTGATAACCTCAACAATTTTTTAAATAAATAGTTATGTATCAATTAGAATTTGTCAAAAATGGTTTGACCACTTATCTTTATTTTGTTGTTGGTTTTAAAATTGTGTACAATGCTAAGGCGCAGATATGTCCAAGTACAATTAGATTTCAGCTTCCATGTATGTTATGTTATTCTTTGTGGCATAGAAACATATTTAATATGACTTAAGTACTTGCCTTTCCTTTTATTGAACTCAAATATATGACACATGCCAATTTCTATGGACATAAATATTTATAACCCAATTTTGTCTTTTACCTTACTTGTATGGAGGGAAAAGAAATATCTCATATTAAAGAATCATTTAATCTCAAAAATATCTTATTCTATACATTGAGTATAAATTGACTTTAATTTTGTTTCTAAACAACTAAAAACATATATAAATGTGCTGTGACACAAGTGATTGAGAAAATATATTTTTATGATGATGCAAAATTGTTGATATACTTAATACCTATATAGCATATTATATAAAAAAAAGTATAGATATAGATGATTGTACAAGAATACTTATTTCAGATAAAGAAATTATAATATGAATAAGAATGCTTGTGTGTGTAGATTTTAAAAGTTTATGTAAAATTAACATAACATGATCGATTTCGAAGATCTTGTTTGTCAAAACATGTAATGGTCATATTGTGTTTAAAGAATTTCTTGTATACATTTTCTCTTTTAATTATCTACACAGCTTTTTTGCTATTGAACATATTTTGAAATGCATTCAACTTAATTTTGATTTAATCTAGAAGTTGTTTTCTGTTATCTAAAATTTATTTCGAAACTACTTAAATGTTTATCATACAAATGCCTATAATGAGTGCAATTTTTTTTAATAAAACACAATCAGTGAGTTATGATCAAATCAAAGTCTGTGATTAATTTTGGATTGCAACCTTCAGTCAAGCGGGACTTGGTTGAACATTATTAGTGTGGCAGTTTAAAATCATTAGAACATAGTAAGATATATAGAAATTTATGGGTAAAATTATGTTTTAACTCTATAGTTTTCTTTTAAGATAAATTACAAACTGAACTATAGGAACTGATTTCAATGTGTAATATTAGTCATTTTTTTGTATTATTCTCATGAAGTTTGCTATCTTGTGTAATTTTATCTTAGTGTATAATAAATGTAGCGATGCATGTCCTATACTTAGTTATTTTTAAATTTAATAAAAGTGCTTAAAATTATTGGAGTTTTATTTGTGAGAATGCTCAAAATTTTTCTGCTTTTTCATACCCGCTTCTTTGTAAGATTCATAAGTTAATTTACACATTATTGAAAAACATATTTTTAATCAACTCATTATTTTAGGTTAAATATGTATGTACTCATAATTCATTTGTAAGAAGTTTTAAATTGATGTTTTATAAGATAATATAATGTCACTCTGTTTTATTTAATACTCAACTTATCAGGTAATATAAATTAACAAGTAAACAGCAATTGATATTGAAACTACCATTAAAGACTGATTAGTCACAATCTAATTATGGTAATTAATAATTTGTTAAACATGTTTGTATAGTTTAGGGATTTTTAAATAGATCTAGTAATTGCTTTGGAGCGGTTTCAACCAGATTATTAAAACTATTATTCGAAGTACCAGGAAAATGCGCCCACAATCGATTTACCGTCTCAATATTGTTTATAACATTGGTTGCCATTCTAACACCATCGGTACTCTTGATTCTAGCCATTTTGACAATGGGTTCTAAAGTTATTTTTTTAATTTGTAGCTTTCTCAAACCACATATTAATGGATAAAATGAAAACTGATCATAAAAATGTTCAGTGCCACTAACTGCTGCTAAATAAAGCTTACATATTTCTATGTCACAATTAACCCATTTGAGACCTAATGATTCAGCCTCGCTTGATTTTAAACTGGGCAATCTATGACGGTTTTCGAAAGCGTATGCCGCTACTAAACCGGTTAGTCGATTTGCAGTAAATTCGAAGCTTTCCACATTAACATTTGGTCCTGTCTTCTTTACAAGCAATGGAGTACTGTAAATAAAAGAATTTATGAAACAACCTTAATACTTAATATAAAAGATGAAAGACATTTTTTTGGGAACAAAGGCACACTAATAGCAAACACTTGATACAATTTATGCTGAATTATGTTAGCCCATAAGATTGAGAAGCTAGACTTGGTACACAGACTTGATGAATGCTGGGATGCAAAATTGTGATATTAATTGATACCAAACATTTAAGTCAGATCTTTACTTCTCATAAATCTTTCTGAGATATTGTATTTAAGGCTATAGATGAAAACCTAGTATTGCATATGCTTCATAGATTAGGGTAGAAAAATTTGATTCATATGCTAAACTAACTATGAATGTTCTTGTAGCTTCACATTTCCATCTATGCAACTTGGAAAGTATCATAACATTTAAAAAGTTGCCTCTGTAGCTAAACTTTTTTAAAGTTTTAAACTATTATATTGAATTACCTCACAATTAGTATGAATTACTTGGGAGGGTGTAAATCCATACAGATCATGCCTGTAATCTCTCTGTTTCTCAAATAGCAACAAGAAGTGTAGGTCTATGTTTGTGGAATAGGCTATGATTATATTTATCATCAAAATTTTAAGAAATAAAATGATGCAATAACTATACTTAAGCTATGCCAAATGTTACTCATTAATTGATATCTGACTTTCAAAAGTCATTATTAATAGATGCATGATTCTACTTTGTTGTCATGGGTTAGTTTAGATCTATTTATTGAGTTTAGTTTGCCTAAACAAGATATTTTAAAACTTTACTCACTTTTTCTCCAATTGCATTCCATCGATGAGAACCATATTCCTGGGGTGACACATTTAAGTTTATGTCTTAACTCATGACTTTCATAAGTACTGTGTCTATATTTTCATTATGTCTTAAAAATTCTGCTTCTTTATATACTTGATAGAACATATGGCCAGAAAATAATGTTTTTTCAGTCTGTATTGACTGGCTTAGAGAAGAAAATCCAAACTTCTCCATTTTTATCCTGTAATATTTGTTTGTTTACATAATGGCGTGTAAGTCTAATATATCTATGTTGAAATCATTGTATTAAATATACATAATATATAACACTAGAAATGTATTTATTTTAAAATAAAAACATGAAATAGTACAAAAGGTTCTAAATTTCTTAAGTCCACTAGCTTCTTCGGGATGTTTATCAATGCGTAAGTTTAATAATGTGGGTCAATTTTACATTAGTTAGAAAACACATAATAAAAGTACAGATAAGCATCAAAACTTTAATTACGAAATAAGATATTGGTTATGTTTAACATTTATAACAACTTAAAAAGGTTTAACATAGTTTTTGCTGACTTTTTGCTTTACTAGAAAATTCAAGGATTCCATGACGACCTTTTAATGAACTATGTATAATGATTTTAAAAATCTTTTTTAATATATTCGAATTTGACGAAAAGATACTTTAAAAATTACATATCATTAATTAAAATTAAATTATTGCATGTAGACATAAGAAATCAATGACGTGAACATAACATTGATAACGTATGGATTCACACTTACCTGTTTCACACTTAATTGTTTTAACTTTATAAACAACACGATATACCACAACAAAACTTTAGGACGAGTAAAACAATACGACGAATAATAAATAGATTCTTGTACAATGGTAAACAACAGCTTTGTTGGAAATGCATACACGTACGGTTGCATTGATAAGGGGAAATTTGTGGATTTGTTGCCATTACGCATAGGAGATCATAGAGATTATATGTTAAATAAACTTAATTTAAAAAGATAATAATAAACATTAAAAAATAATAATTTATGAGCAAAAAATAAGCGTTTATAGTACATAACTAATAATAGTTTGTATTTTAATCTAAGAAAAATGTTCTATTTAAAAAAATAATGACACGATCGGTTATTTCAAAAGCAACTATAACTGCGGCATCTTTATTTTAATTATTTAAACTAAAAAAAAATATATATATATATTGGTTTATTTTTGTATTTGTTACTATTTATCATATAACACATGACGCTTTTAAATCTCTTAGTATTGTCGCTATCAGAACAGAGCATGGCTTTAGCCCAGTGTTAATGGCTAAAAACATCTATGAAATGATAATTTTAACAAAATGTATTAAAAAAAAAAGAAATCATAACACTTTCTGTTGCCTACGCCAGTATTGTACATGATAAATATTAAGGACTTCATCGCGTTTTATTAGTTTACTAATTTTGAAATACTAACAATCTGTTTTGGGACCATAAATAATCAAAATAATATATACCAATAACTGTTTTTAATTATTACCAATTTCAATTAAAGGCAATGAAACAACTTGTGTTATTTATCATGTATGGTGAAACAAATCTCAATTTTATTTTTTATTAATTGTATCGGTTAAATAAATATAAAAAAATAAAAATAACCTTAAACAAATGATCATTTCAATTGTTTAGGGGTTAAAGTAATCATTTAAAGTCTATATTTTATTTTATATACGAAAAATAAAGTTTTTACATTTTCCTCATATGTACTTCAATCTGTCAAATAAAATTTGTATACGCGATTTGAAAATACGCTCAATTAATCTTAGCAAATTATTCAATAACGATTAGTACTTGAGATACATTTAATTTTTTCTTCTAGCCTAATGAAATACTAATAAATTAAAGGAAAGATTTTATAACGATGATTTTATATCGATGATTTATATCGATGATGATTTTATAACGTTATGAATGTCTGAAGCTAACGATTACCTACAGAAAAATAAATTGGGTATTGAAACGAGATCAATTCCAATCGTACATTCCGAAATCTGTTGCAATAGGCTTAGCGCCGTTGCGTAATGCTATTTGACGGGTCGTTGACTCTGTAGCCGGAATCTGCCTTGTAATTGCGCCCTCTTAAGCATTATTTGAGGTGGACTACGGTCAATCGCACTTACGTGTCTGTTTAATCATACTCGAGCTTAGTTTGAATATATTTACGGCTATAAAGAACTATATTCTAATACATAAGTATCTGTCTAAACAGTAAAAACACCGCCTTCGTGGTCTAGCGGTATTGACCCTTCGTTGGTCGTGGACTCGACCGCGCAGAAAAAAAACATTGCGTTATCGTTGTTATCTGATTGGTTAGGACAATCTGGGACGATTACCCAATTTTCTGAAAATTAAGAAGATCCATGCGTCGGATGTGCTTGTAAAAAGTCGGTCCACTTACCAACACACATTGGACCAGCGTGGTGCTGAACATTTTTTTTTATTTTTATAATATTCGCTCTCGGTTAATGGGGCATATTAGCAGATTTAGACCGTCAATAACTTGCTTTATGACAGGTAATCCTTGTTATAAAGGTAATTCTAGACTATAAAGCGTATAATAATAAAGTAAATAGAGGAAAGTGACCAAATATGGAATACCGATCAAAAACTTTTTGCTTATTTATTATCATAGAGTTGCACTTATTAGCAGTTTTATTTCAAATATTTAAATGTTACATATTAAATTTTCTACATATTAAATTTTCTTATTTTCTTATTTGTGTAGGTAAACGGAGCTATAGGTCTTTTTCCATGATGACCAGTAATTTGGGACATCTTGGTTTGAACTACTGTAAGCCCAGATTCGTAGTATAGTTACCCTTAGTGTAGACTTCTTCAAGAAGATCAACAAATGCTTTTATTTTTGAGTTATACTTCTTTAGGCGCGTTATGAAAATGATGAGAGTGAAATTTTAAGATGCGCGCACCTGTGACACAAAATTAACAGTTTATAATGAAAACGGTGAAATTGACCTTATTACATAGTGATTTTTGTGTAGTGATAATGGAGTTGTCGTTTATTTATTTGGATAGTTGTTGCATAATGTGCTCTATGTGTTAGGGATTAGGGTTGGTTTTGGTATATATATATATATATATTATTAATTATATATTTTATATTATTTAAATTTATATTAAATATATTATTATATAAATATATTAATTTTTGTAATGATGTTTATTCAACTTGATATAATGGTAATATTTTTATTCATTTAATATATCAACATTGAGATTTATCTATGTAATACGGTTTAGATAAGCGCCATCTAGTCACACAAAACCAAAGCTTCTGATTTATAGTACCGCTGTACAAGTAAGCCAACATCTCTTAGGAATTCTACATTTGTAAAGCAACAGATGGCGCTGAACTCACCAGTTATATGATATATCAAAGTACGTCTTGTGAATGACTAAATTCTAATCGAATTATTTATGATTAGTTCTTGTAAATCATCTTTAATTATGTTAATTATTTTTGATTGATATTACTTACTATTTGTGAATATTAGTGAAAAAAATTGTGCTCATATACTTTTTCAAGTGCTCCAATATAATTGAGGTTAACTATCCGTATGTATTATTTATTGTAATGAATTAATTATTAGCATGCAATTAAAACTATTTTTAATGATGCCAAAGAAGTATAACTTCTCACGCGGGTACATAAGTACACGCACCCATTTTTCCTTACTAAAACCAAAGCTTTTGCAAAACTTACCAATTGCCTAAATTGCGTTTCTCTAACATAAACGCTATGCTGCACACATCATTTCTCGTCAAACTATGAAATTTGCTTACCATCTTTTGAATATATTCTGCTATTCGATTTTTCAGGAAGAATAATACAGATGTATTAGGTGATTAACCTAATAGCATATTATTCTAACACAATCGAAATAAGGTGGTTCTTATTAGGTAAGTGCTTTAGTGTTATATAATAACCTTTTTTTTCTCTCTAGCCAGTCGTATAGCATTTGTTAAGTAATCTTTGTCCTATTCTTTGCGTTTTTTTTCGAAATCGAAGACGCCATTCTAAAGCAAAATATTACATTTGTAATATAGCCAGATAATATAATGATTGGAAATAATCCACACTTAGCCCCCTTGGGCGGTCATAACACATATCACAAATTCAAATATCTTTATTCAATACAGAAGTTTACAATTGCTTATTGATTGTCAAACATACTACCACCGGTTTGGAAAAGGACGCCTCAGACCTGAGAGGAACTGGCGAAAGCAACTCAGCGGGCTATTTTTTATGTCATCTTTTTAAAATAACAAACAATTTGTTAATCACATTACATATTATGCAATTTTGAAAAAAGACCTGGAGCGAGCATTCTATTACCAGGCTGAGTTATCATTTAAAAATTCATTAATATCGTAATAACCTTTGAACACATAAACGTTCCTTGACTACCTTTTTAAATTTATTAATAGTTAAATTGTGAACGTTTACTGGGATTTTGTTAGCTTTTTGTTTAATTTTTTTAAATAAAATAGCTGAAATATACTAAACGAGCTGTCTCCACATCAGTTAATAATCTAATTTTTTTCACTGCGTAAGCCGCAGAGCTTAGTTTACTTGCTAGCCTATTAATATAGTGGCCCCATTGCAGTTTTGCATCTACAGTTATTCCTAGAAATACAGTTGATTCTACTACGTCTAACGCCTCCCCATTTTATGAATGGGGAGGCGTAAGACGTAGTGCAACTGCACTTCAAATTTACTATGCTTCACATTAGGAGTCATGAATCTAATACATTTTGTTTTCCTTTGGTTTTATAGCAATTTATTAATACTAAACCAATTCGCTACTCTGGAGAGAGTATTATTTACATCGTCATTTATTGACGTACATTTTTTGTTAAACATATCTGCTTATGTTTAATAAATAATGTACGTCAATAAATGAAGGAAGAAAACCCCTAAATCAAATAGTAAAATGTGTAATCCATACAAAGTTTTAAAAAATGCACAACAATATTATAAACGATAACGTTTAAACAGAAATATAAATTTTTATGTACCTTGAAAAGCTTTTCTACCAAAACATTCTAACCGCGGCTACAAGTTCGCTTAACCGAAAAGTCGAAACCATATGTGAGTCTTGTGATGAAAAGAGACGGAAGATCACTATTTTTTGCAACTAGAAGCATTTATTTTCGGGAAATGGAAATACTTTCCTAAATTTAGTTACTTTCCTTTAATTATTTCTGCAATCGTGATGAGTTTATCAACTTTGATAATTTTTTTATTTTGTTCAGGCAACAAAACGAGCGCCCTGCTCGTTTCTCACCAAACCAAAAAACTTATTATCAAGGTTTTGTACAGGATGACATATTAACAACTTTTTAGGCAAATAAACAGAGTTATGAGGGCTGCACTAAATGTATCGCGAATTCTACTATACCTGTCATACTAAAATCTTTTTATATGATAATTCCTTGGTTTTGAAAATCGAATTCCATTTATTTATTTAAAAAACGATTCTCGGTCTTGTCACAAGGTCTTGTCAAGCTTTTTTAGTCGTTAAGAAAATGGAATTGACTCGAGAAAATTCAAGAGCAACGATTTATTATTACTTTGGAAGTAGTTTAACTGAAAAACAGTGTGTTGACCGGATGGTTCGTGCATTTGGTGATGAAGCCCCATCCAAAACCATAATTTATCACTGGTTTGCTAAATTGCAACGTGGACGTGTTAAGCTCAGTGATGAACTCGTCAAGGTCGTCCAAAAACTGCAGTCACACAAGAAAACGTTGATGCTGTGCGTAAGCTGATT
This sequence comes from Lamproptera curius, assembly GCA_029286875.1. Classification (NCBI taxonomy): domain Eukaryota; kingdom Metazoa; phylum Arthropoda; class Insecta; order Lepidoptera; family Papilionidae; genus Lamproptera; species Lamproptera curius. The sequence goes on from JAGSMT010000219.1 coordinate 261,257, forward strand.
GAGGAAGATCGACTATTGACATACCGTAAAATTCAGGCAACTTTAGACATTGGCATGTGACGAGTACAAATAATCTTGCATTAACAATTAGGTGTAAAAAAATTATTTTCCTGATGGACACCGCATTCACTCTGTGAAGAGCAAAAAGCGGCTCGCGTTACTTGCTGCCTCAGAACTCTCGAAAGATTCCCCGCAGGATCCTCAAATGCTGTATACAACATCCTATCAGGTGACGAATCCTGGATGTACGCGTACGAACCCGAAACAGAAAACCAATCACGGGTTTTGGTGTTCAAAAATAAGTTGAAACCAACAAAAATTGTTCGGTCACGGAGCGTTGCAAAAAAATGGTGGCCACGTTTGTCTGCAACTGCAACCGCCGCATCATCGTCCATCACGGCAATGCGAGTTCTCACACCGCGCACAGAACAAAAGAGTTTTAACGCAAGAAAACATAGAATTATTAGACCATCTCCCGTACAGCCCCAACCTGAGCCCTAATGATATCTATACTTGTCCTTAATAAAGAATAAATTGCGTGGTCACAGGTTTTTATCACCTAAAGAAGCTGTGAACGCCTACAAAACCATTCATTCATGCATCGTATAAAAATATGGGTCAAATTACGCGGAGATTACTTCGAAAAGCAATAAATATATTCTTAAATAGTAATGTTGTCACTTCCTTGATTCCCGAAATTTTCAGTGCCGCCCTCGTATATTGCATATACCAACGCAGATGACTCGTGACTGATTTAAATAACGTATTTGCGAAATTTTCATGTTTGCTTTTAATATAATTGTGCGTAGTTTATCTGTTGCAGGATTACGAGCGGGGATTACGGACGCCCGTGGGGCCGCACAAATTGAATTGTAATATGCCGCCATTATTAATAACAACGGCGATTAGGGATGCCGCTCCGATGATTTGATTTTGTAACAAATTTATTGCTTACCAAAATATTTAATTGTGTCGTACATTTTATCTCTAAACCAACAATTCCGTGTTTGAAATTGAATGAACAGTGTTAAGATTGAAGGATGAATTTTAATAACAAATAATACGCAATAGATAAATAGGTAATTCCAACTCTTTTAAAACTTAAACTCAAAATATTCGTCTCATATTGAATAGTGTTGTCTTTATTCCATAAACCTTTTGATAAAAAAATTAATTTAAGTTATTACTATGAAAATATAATAGAAACTTAATCTTCACAATTAATCCAGACTATTTCCAAAATATATCGTTTTAACTTTCAAATAATCACATGTCTTCTTCAAAAATATATTTCCCTGTCGTATCGAACCAAAAAAATAATAAACCGATAACATTTTTGTACCCTTTTTGTACAGTACTGTAAACGCAATATCCAAAATAATTTATCAGCAGAAAAACTTTTACCAGCTGAGCTAGTTATGACACACACAATTATTTTCCGTTTCGATTACAATTTTTATAATTATCCAATTAATAACAATTCGCTAACGAGTTGATTGTATAAATCGATTTCTCGCAATCGATTATTCGACAACGATTGAGATTAACAAAGCAATCGTCCCGCAATCGAAATCGATTCTCGTAACCCTACCGCGATCAAGTCCATTCAAGCGGTATATTTTTTCCGCAGGAAATATTCAACGGGTGCCTTGGAAATTCCACGAAACGTGATTTGAACAATACGCGAAGGACCTACCCACTGCTTTACAACGCGTGTTTCTATGAACGTTAATAATTTCTATATACTTCCCCCTCAACATGCGGCTTTTTTAATTCGTGTCGATTGTGTATTTGTGCGATTTTTTTGTTTGTGGTCAAATCATGCTGTATCTAATTCACGTAATATTTATTTCGTGTGCGTAATGACGATGAAACGTTTGATATTTTATTCAAGAACATAAAGTAGCTATTAACCTTTCGCACCTGTTCGAAGAAAATATTTCTGTTCTGAGTTACATTTTATTAATCAGATGACATTGACTATTACACACTTTAAAGTTTAAATAAAGAATTTCTACGGTATTCTGTACAAAATTTATATAATCCTCGTAACTTTACAAATGAGAAAGATTATTGATATTTATTTAAATCATCACCCTATATAAAACTCTCTTTCTAGTATTTTAGATTATGTTATAATAGTTTTTTGCCAGCTCACGAAAATGCCTAACCTAAAAATTCTCGCATAGCACGTTGGTAAATCGTGTTACCATAAAAATGCATGAACCGTAGGGAATGGGCAGCTAACAAGAGGCGGTTGTTTACGGGCGCATTGTTATTCCGCCCTGTCGGTAATTTTGACAAATGGACACGGCCCCAGGCGATATAACGAACTAACAAGCCGATTACCACACGCTAAATACGGACCAGTGATTTCTACATCCCCATTCTGCCTAAACAACGCCTCAAATATAACTTGATGCAGTGGCGGTGTACAAGGCAAAGTTTATTACCAAAATTTGCAATGAACATCATAATATATGAAATTTTTTTTTACTGACGGTATATCCAGTGAAAAGACCTGTAGATATAAAACAATTATTTCAATACTCATAGAATGATCATAGTTTGGTCAAATATTTTTTGTTAGTAAAAATTACATGAATAATATATTATATATACTTAAAAACATATTCTTTTATGACATACGCAAGCAGACGAGCAGTCGGGCCACCTGATGGGAAGTGGTCACCGATGCCCATAGACATTGGCAATACCAGTGGTATCGCCAACGCGCTGCCTACCGTGAGACATAGGGTGTTAAGTCTCGTTTACCCAGTAAATACGCTGGCTACTATGCCCTTTAAACCGGAACACAGCAGTGTTTTCACACTGCTGCTTCGCGACAGAAATAGGCACCGCGGTGGTACCCACCCAGACGGTCTCCTGTAAAAAGGGGACCTACCACCGGTAATTAAATATAAAAGTGGGTAATTTTTGTTACATTTACGCGCAAAACTAGAAAACGCAACTTACAATACCGAAAGATAAGTCGAAGGCTTGTATGGCATCATTGTAAACCATTAATATAAAAAATAAGTAACGTAAATTGTGTCTAAAACATGAACAAACAACTCCCGCGTATATATCTAATAAAATAAGACAAAAAATGTTTTACAAATAAAGATTCATGTCAAACATACATAAACTCCAAATATCCTTTATATTTAGCTTTGGCACATTACAAATACTTGAAAGTTATTTTAGAATAGACAACAATTAGGTGTGTCATAAATACGATTATTTCGATTTTACGCTCAGAGTTGGATTACTTTCTCAACTAACTCTTAAAGTTTACGTGAACGGCACGTCAATATTTTATTAATAGCTCTTAGTACTTTAATGATTAAAAACATATATATATGTTTCAGTGTCGGATAAAGGAACTGCGATGAAATATTATTTTAATTTGATTAATTTCGACTTAGATGACATACTTTTTAATCCTGTTGAGTTGTAGCATAAAAAATATTAATGTTTTTCAATTCAAGCGTCTTTACTCTAATCTAACTTAGAAACAAAAAAATGTCATAGAAGTATGGTAGAAGATACGCATTTTTGTAATTTGCAGCTTAAGATGCTCTGAATATGCATGTCGGTCTGCTTTGTGGAATGTTACATTTATACGGTTACCTAGCAGTTAGACTTCAAAAGTAGCACTAGAAACCAGAGTACAGTAATCTTTGCTACTGCTTTATGGAAGGAATACGCACAGTAGTATTATTTTCTAAAGCTAGTTTATGTAGGATAATACTTAATAGCGTAATCATTTAAAAATTCTCGATTGCACTATAAAACTAAAAATAGACTTCGTTTCTAGTTCCTTTCGATTTAATCGGTCTCCTTGACAATCAATAAGCCAATGTTACACTTCTGTATTGAATAAAAATATTTGAATTTGAATTTGACTAATTAATAAATTAATTTTGTTTTAGATAACAATATAAAGATATTCGTTTTGTATTAATAAACTGAAAGATCTGTTTTAATTATGATAGATAATAAAAGAACCACATTTCGTGCTATATAACACAAGAAATTCGAAAACACTGATATCAAATCCCTTTGTTGGGTATTGCATATTCTCTGTTTTTTTTGTTTATTTCCTCAAAAGTGCCTTTCAAACAAATTGAATTGATTCTAAAAGGCTACGTTCCTAATCACTTACGTATGCATTTGCTAATACCTCTGCAGATAAAATACAAATCTGTAGCTCATACACCATTTTAATTAATTAATATAAAAAATATTGCTCTTTATGTTATTGCTTTTCGTGTTTATACATTGCACTTTATGTATTTATGACGATAATATTTTTTTCTTGATTTATTTACTTAGTTGTTTGAATTTTATATTACAGGCCTTTTTGTCAACTTTCGTTCTATTTTAAATCTCTTACACTTATCTTATGATAAGGATGTACGCTCAGTGGATTTGAAAAGAACATTTTTTCTTACGAAATATCGTAGGTCTCTGATTAAAAGTTCCTAACATCGATTTTGAGGAATGTTACATTGATAAGTTTAGATTACCTTCTATAAGCTTGTAACAGATTTGTGTGTATGTTGGTTGGGTTTAGTTCTTTTGCAAATTGGTTTATCCTTAACAGAAGAATAACAGGCCACAGGACCAGAGGCCCAGACTGTTATACATTTTGAATTTTATTTTTAAGGCAGTACAGAAAATTTTGGATTGATTTTTATATAATGATTGTAGGAAATCTCTTTTTAAGAGACATGCGGCATAATACAACAAAACTGCCCATAGGTATATATTGTCAATTCATTTTCATTCATCTTTTCAATTTTCAATTTTTCAATCTTTTCAATTTCAAAACACTTACCATTTCGCCATTTTTGCCAAATGTTTCGAAGTGCTAAAATGTCGTTTTTTCCCCGTTTTCAACGTTTTATTCATTAGTAATAGTAAGCGAGGCTATATGAGTCTTCGTAGAAATATATATTGAAGTAGATATCATTTATTTTTTTTTTTATTCATTTCTCCGATTATCGCGAATTGATCATTAATAGAAAATTTCATAGTCTGGATATATGTATCATGTGGTTAAAATAGCTTTATCACCAACTTTCGACTCCAAAGCAAAAACGAAAGCAATAATATTTCTCTTTCATAAATATTCTTGTACAAGCTAATATGTATCTTAAAACAGGTGGGCAACTAAGTAGATAACTGCCATGTCGTCTGAGACGAGAACGAGTGAAGAGAATATTGCCATCGCCGCTTAACTAACAAAATATGGCGTGCCTTAATTAATTCCGGCAAAATTTCCATTTTCCCGCATTGTCTGGCCGAGGGGTTGGGCCTCGATGGGGGGTGTGGGGGGGTGGATCGTCTCGTTTTAACTTTCCGCGCCGCTGGCAACCTCGACAAGCCCTACTCTTATCTACAACTCGAATGGAAGTCACTGCTACGTAAATTGTGGACGGTTAATGTCCTTAGATTTCAAATTAGACAAACGTTTGACGTAATTAAAGACATCGGTCATATATAAATGTCAAAAGCTACGGCCGCGGCTATTTGTAATCCCAACACAATGTGTTAGAGTGCCCTACTTTTTAATGATTTTGAATTGACCAATTCTTTTGCCTACATTAATCAAAAAATAGACTAATATACATACAATATACAGATACAAAAAGGTATCACGTTTTTGTAGTGCATTAATTTTGATATGAACCTAGATGGCGCACGGGGCAGTTAATCTGGCGTTGGGTCATGATTTGATTACAAACAAACATAAATAAACAAACACTATTAGCGACAAACTATTGTGTGACGTACGTATATAGTGTTTTATACTTGTATGGATATTTGTAAGTTATTTAATAATCAAATGTCTACGCTTTTCTTGTTTTGGGGCTACGTTATATTCAGGGAGGTATCTGAATACCTATTTTTTTATTATTTTGCATGCATTCCGGCAGTTTTATTCCGAGTGAAAAGTTTTCCCTAATACATAAATAGAACTAACAAAGCTTTGTTCAGTGTTCATTATTTGTATCACTTAAAAATACTATGAAAGAGCGTTACTATTTTTCTTGTTCTTTATGTAATAAATTCGTTACATAAATAATAGTCTGTGCACCGCTCCACTCGTGCTATTTTAAGTTTTATGGAATGAACGTTATTGTTAGATAAAATAGCTATCTAATAATGAAATAATATTTTAAATCGGCACATACGTTTTTGGTTTTATTGATTACAGGAATGCACACAAAAATACAAATCTTTTCTCTTTGTAAAATTGGTATTGATAAGGCAATACAAAATGTTATGGGCGAGAGTGATAGCGTCATATTAGCTATTGTCCTACGAAAACTAAACTAGGCAGTTAAAAAACTACCTAGTTAAGAATTAACCACTAGGAATGGCTTTGAATTAATACACAAATTCGTGGGAAATTCGAGAAGGCGTGTTAGCGGTGCGGTATTCAATTAACTAGAGCCCCGCTGTTGTAGTTCCTTCGCACTTTTAGTTATGTCTGACAACGCTACGTCGGCCATTGTTGTTTGCGCGCCACTGGAAACAATTTGCTTTGTTCGAAGCCTTATGCTATACTGTATGTTGTATGTTGTATTGCTCACTATGTGATGTATATATATATATATAAACAAAATCTTAGCCAGTATATATATATTTACTTCTTGATCAATCAGTACCGAAGGTTTGATAATGGTACATGTGCATGGTTGATGTCTGTTACCGCATAACGCAAAGACTAATGAACAGATTTTGATGAAACCTCGTATTTTTTCCTACTAATATTAAAAATGCAAAAGTTTGTACAATTGCAAGTTTGTTATCCTTTCGGTAGCAAAAACTTCCACTTATCACTATTATCACAAATTATAACCTCCATGCGGGTAAAATTATTGCGGTAATGATTGTCAAGGACGCTACCACCGGTTTGGAATAGAACACCTCTGACCTGAGAAGAACCGGCGCAAGAAACTCAGCTTGGTTTTTTGTTATCTTTTAAAATACAATATACATTTATATAGGTACTATAGTTACTGTTATATGATACGTAATTAAATTTAAATAAGCCGGGAGCGAGCATTCCATTAACAGGTTGTGTTTATCATTTATAAACTAATTTAGATTAATAAACTTTAATACATAAATATTTATTTACAACTTTTCTAATTTGATAATAGCCAAATTCTGAACGTTTACCAGGATTTTATTGTAAAAACGTATATATTGTAACATAACACATTTACTTATTCTTCGCGGTGTAGTTCCTGGAAGGATTAAATTATATTTATTTCTTGTATTTACATGTGCATCACAATATCTAAGAAAATCATTGTTATTTTTGTGCACACACATTAGGTTTTTATATATCCATTGATAAGTAACGGGTAACATTTTAATTTCTGTGAACAATTTCTTTAGTAATTCTATGGGGCCCAGGTTATAGAGGGCTCGAATGGCTCATTTTGGAAGACAAAGATCGTATTAGTTGTCCATCGCACTTCCCACAGAAGAATGCCTTAAGTCATTACACCGTGGAAATTGCTAAAGTACACTAAACGGGCTATCTCCACGTCAGTTAATCTTCTAATTTTCTTAACATAATATGGGGCCCACTGCAATCTCGCATTTATGGTTATCCCAGAAACACAGTTGATTATACACCTTCTCACTCTTCCCCATACATAACCACTTCACATTTACCATGTCTTACGTTAGGAGTCATACATTTTATTCATTTCGCCTTTATCTGGTTCAATAGCAAATTATTAACACTAAACCAGTGCGCCAATCTAGAGGGAATTATTGACATCGTCATTTATTTATATATTTCGTTTAAATTTAAAATTCAAGGAAGTATCGTTATCTCTTCGTTTTTATTATCACAATCTCTTCGTTTTTATTATTTTCCAAAGTAACATAAAGTTGGCTACTAATCTATAGCGATTTATCTGAGTAACAGTGAATTTTTTTTACGTAAAAAAAAGACAGTTTGTAGACAAAACATCTTTGAGTTGAAATGTTAATACATTACAAATAAGCAAAAACATGAAAAAAACGAATGTAATTAGGCTAATTCCCTCTAAACTAACAGATTAGTAGATTGAAGGGCCCAGCCCTTGTTTAGGGTTTCAAGTGGGTCTCATGTTACCGTGATGTATTTAAGGTAAAAAAACAATCAATTTCAGAGACATACGCAAGAGAATTAAAGAGAGAAACTATTTAGAAAAATATTATTTTCAAATAAGATATTTTGTGTGATCCATAAAAACCTGTCCTATCTCTCTATAGTGTCATCTTTTCTTTATTAAAAACGGTTAATAGAGACAGTTTATAGATTGTTGAGTAAAAAGATTTGATAGTATACGTAATAACTATTCAGTTAATTCAAGCTAATTCAAGTGTTACGTATTACACGAATTCTTGAGCTGGTACTTTTCGTCTGAATATAACTTAATTTATTTTGCCATTTTCGGTTTCTGTTTTATTCCTGCTAACGATATAAATGCAAAAGTCAGTATTTGTGGATGTCTGTGATAACATTTCAGTATTATACCTTACAAAACGAAATAACACATGGTTTAACTATTCGTACGAAACCTGTGATATCCATACTATATACAAATAAAAGTTATAGCGTCTGTTTTTTACATGAAATAACAGTTTTATGTTATCACATTTTAATACATATAACAATGTATATATTTTTATTTTTATGTTTGTCTGTCTGTCTGATTATTCTGGCTAATAATCTCAGTAATGGCGGGTCCTGTTCTGTCAGGACTTTCACTGAAAGAAAGCTGATGTAATTTGGAGTAGATCGGGCCACTTTCTTTCAGAAAAACAATTTTATATTACCACGCTGGCCAAGCCGCGGGCATCAGTAAGTATACCTATTAATAAATGCGTAAAGAAAAGCCAGCACAAATTGGTTAATATATCAGTTAACCTCTAGAGAGGCAATAAAAATAGGTACGTAGTAGAAGTACCACATTGAAATACATATCTAAATGTATAAAAATCCTTATTCAGTTTGGTTTCTTGTTATTTATTTTCAACAAGAAAAGTTATGCTTCCCTGCTCATGTCTTTGGTAGCTTCTGTTAGACTAGTTCATTCACTGATATGTATAAGTTTTTTTTTTGTTTTTAATTTTGATACAAAATAAAGGTGGTGTGTGAATACTTAGTTTGATGTAAGATAACGTATTATCATCGGGTTTATGTGAACAATTTTGACTAATCAGCTTACTGATGCTAGAAGCGTTTTGCCTAAAAAGGTTAATATTCCCTTGTTCCCTTGTAAAATACTCGGGGAGACAATTGCCCTAATACAGTGTCTGAAAGTCTGGTTCTAGTTCTGACGAGCCATGTGATGGGGCTGCCTCGGCGGTCAGCTCTACTGCGATTTAAAGCGAGTGTTAAAGCATAATTTACCTTTTAAGCACTTTTATGAGCAAGATATATAAACAAGAAGGTAGACATTTTTGAAAGTGAAAAAAGATCTTTCTGTTTATCTGTGACAACTAACTATCCGAAATGAATGTTTCAACGCTGTAAATTGCCGCTAATTAATAATTAATATAAATCACTGTTATGAGTTTTTATCAATTACATCTTTGCATTATATATTTAAGCCGCCAGTGAAGGGTGCCCAATTAAAGGAGGATTTATTTTGCGTTGCTCACATTTTAATGACCTGCGCTTTCATGTTTATGAGGTCGATCTACAGCTTAATTGGTTGTTTTTTTAAAAGCTGTGGGGTGATTGCATTTTGATAGCCGGATATATTCTCCCTAACGTCTGAAGTAGTGTTTCCTTTTTAATGCGCTAAATTGCTTGTACAATTAGCACCTATTATTCTTATCTCTTTTATCCTTTTATAGGTAAAGCATGGTGCACTGTATATTTATAATGATTAAATGCTATAAATTTTGTTGTAAAAAAATCATATCTTTATTCTTGTACTGATCTTAATTAAATATTTGTATAAGTTGAGTCACTATATGACAACAAAAGTTTAAAATAAACACGATATATCCATAATAGAATCATATTTGTTTATTAGGCGAATATTGCTCCATACCTATTTTTAAAAACAATATTATTTATAAGATGTTTCGTTACTTAAATATATTTATTCCCGACGTTTCAGATTCTTTTCAGCATCCATGATCACGGCAGACTAAGTTGGTATATGTCTGTATCTCTGTATGTTTTTCGAATAACCGTCAGTTTTATTTAAAAATTGACATATTCTTCGATTTCTTAATTTTTGATGTTGGTTTGACAAAAAGTATTTATGTTGTTCTCCGGTTTTGTAGTTTATACTCTGCGTTTAATTTTTTGAAATTATTGATCCAGGAAGGTGGCAAAGACCAACCATCTTCTCTATTAAAATTTGATATTTTTTAATTTCTATTGCTTCCCGAATCATCCTTGGTATAAATCGATGTTCATTAGTCAGTATTTTGGTTCACAAATCTAATATAATGATTGGCTTGTCTAGAACATGGTCGCAAATTGCAGATTTCTTAAAGCGTCGGTGCTTAACATCAGCTATATGTTCTTTACTCTGGTTTTACTGGTTCTCTTTGTCTGTCCAATGTAAGAGAGACCACAATCACAGTCTAGTTGTACACACCGGTACCTGTAGAGGAATTTTACATTTGACCGATGGTAATAATTGGCTAATCTTCTTCGGCGGCTTATAATATGTTTTAATAGAAGCTCGCTTTAAAATATAACCGATTTTGTCGGTGACCTCTGATGTAAGGTAAATTGTAAATGTACATTGGACAGACAAAGAGACCAGTAAAACCAGAGTAAAGAACATATAGCTGATGTTGCATCGACGCTTAAGAAATCTGACAATTTGACCATGTTCTAGACAAGCCAATCATTATATTAGATTTGATGAACCAAAAATCTAAAAATCTGTGTCGCGCAGCAAATCCGTTAGCGATTGTCGATGTATGGGCGAATGCACAACACAAACAATGTCGACCTTTCCATAATCGTGTGCGTCGCTCACTCTGACAACACTTCATTATGCCTCTATTGAGCATCCATGCTAGTGATGTTGCCATACCATTTATAAGAGATAAGAAAAAACAGTTACGATCGATATAATAGATGTTATTTCTAAGCAACCCACCGGAGTGGCCAGCTTAACCTTATCCGTCGGCTAGTTATGCGATTTTGCTAGTTTTATTACACTTGATGTGGTTTATTGATTAAAGGAAGTACCTATTTCGAAAATGAAAATTTATGTTAAGTAATTTTTACTACCAGAATGCCTTTACGTATTATGTAGCATAATTAAAGTTTTAAACATTAAACCTTTTTTTAAATAGACGGTTTGCTAGCCCTCCTTGTTTTTTAGGAAAATAAAGAACTTTGAATAAATAAATGTGAGGGCTGATAAAAAGTATTGGCCTGTCGATCGGTACATTAAAGCAGTGTAATTTATAACTTACAGAAACAAAACAAGTGTTAAGTTGTAAGTTAAGAGTGTTTAAATTATAGTGTATATATAATAATTTACTTGTTTTGCAATAACTAATACAAAGTATATTTTATTATGACTATAGTATTAAAATTGTTTTTTCTAAAAAAAATGCGATTTAAATAACAACACTATAACATCGACTGTCCCATCACTAGATCGTAAATCGGCGGGGGCCGGTAACCCTTCAACGCGGCTTAATTTTATAATTGAGGGCTGATCCCCAATCGTTTATTATGACACCGGGGTCGTTTTCACAGCCTTTTTCCCTTGTACTCCACCATGAAGCATTTCGTTTATCTTGATGGCAATTTAAAGGATGCAATCTCGATATCATCTATGGACATTTACGCAAAACGTTGGTACTCATTAAAAATCTCAGCGTGATACGTTAAAAAGTGTTACCTTTATCATAACAGTTTATTACCTAACAATTAATTTTAAAAGTATATTCACATAACCAGCTGTTGCCGAGACTCCGTCTGCGTGGCAATTTTAACAAAAAATTCCGTTACATTTTAAGTAGCCTAAGTTACTCTTAGATACATAAATTATGTTCCAGTGAAAGTACCGTCAAAACCGAACCAGCAATCTGAGAGATAAGCCAGAACTAACAGATAAACAGATAATAGTTTTAAGGAACGAATATTATAATGTTACAAACAAACACTCAAATATTACTTATTTGTATCGGTTTATTCAGCTTAACACATTATTAAATAAAAGCAGTTCTCTTGATTTTATCCAGCGCCCACGAGTCCAAACGTCAAGAGTTAAAACAGAAATTAAGATAAATAAATATACTCCATTGAATCCTCATAATTACTTTGATATAATCGCTATAAAATTGGTCAAACTGTATTATTAAGTATTGCCGTAATAAAAAAAAATATTTTATAATTATCCTGAACTATAGTCGTTAAGTAAGACAGGCATTTGTGAAGAAAGTTAATTAGTGTACCTATATCGCTTAACTGAGTACAATATTAAGATTACTTTTTTTCTAAAAACGAAGTTTAAGGCGAAAGATAAATTTTTTTAAAACATTTACCTTACGTCACATCTTTTCAAAAATTTTATCTTTCGCCTTAAACTACTTTTGTAGAAAAAGCGACACTATAAATTGATAGTTTTATTATAACGCATTATCTAGTTATATAACACAGAAAACACCAAAATGTGGACTATAGCTAAGTTAAGTATGTCGGTTTTTCGTGACGAAGTGCGCGCGTATTGTAAAAAATTAATCTTATTATTTTCTTAAAGCGCCAAAAGAAGTAGTTATAACTTTAAAAAATAATAACTCGTTTCCCTTAATTCCCCATATAATTCTTCGTTACCCAAAGACATAGGATGTATCATTTCGTTAATCTAATAATTGCTTTGGTTACAGTTTGCCCTTCAAATCAGAACGCAGTAGTATTGCGCTATTTTATTGCGGTAGAAATAGATATTACGATGTTGGTTCATCGAATAGGGAATCATTAAATAATATCCATACTTATAATGCACTGAGCCGGCGGACGTCTATTTGCAGTTAAAATGTTAAATTCTTTCTTTCACGACCCAAAAACCTAAAGAAACTGGCATACTATAATGACTGCCAAACATGGTCTTGACTACCGGGACCGACTTGTTACATGCCCATCCGACGCATAAATCATTTACTTTTCAGACAGTTGGGTGATCAGCTCATATTGTCCGAACCGAAGAGGAAACAAAAATAGCAAAAAGATAAAATATTGAATTGTCATAGGTACCTACACATATAATCACAGCTATAAATGATAATTTGGTATTAACTATAATTAGGTAAAAAAAACTATTTAAGGATAGAACTTCGCAACCTTTATACGGAATATATTTTCTTTTATTTTTCAAAAACAGTGTCGAAATTGTAAGCTATACTAATTTTAATAAAACTGTTATTTTTTAGAACATTAAATTTAAACACGCGTCCTAAATCAAGTTGTGAATATCTTTTCAGCAACATCATACTAAGAACTTTAAAATTTTAAACATCAATCTATAATTATTATTTTCGGCACCGTACTTTTTCATACCGTTGCAAAACTTTGTTGGTTTAAAGGATGCCAGGAATATGTAAACAAGACATCTGATTTTAAGCAAATCGATTATCAGCATAGTATCATGAGCAGGTAAAATATGCTAAATATATGCACTTGCTCAAAAAACATGACAATAATAACTGTGGCAATAAGATATTAAAGTATAAAATTAGGTATGCAATTTAATTTTCTATAAAAGCTTTGTATATCGTTGTGTAGTTATTTTTAATAGCAAAACGTTTATAACTTTTTTGTATTTTTTATTTTGAAGATACATTTAATAGATTTGGCTATTCTCCTCTAAAAAATAACTGAAAAATTTTGCTTAGAGTTCGAAAACTTTTACCTTAAAACAAACAGATTAATTTGCAAGTAAACGGTTTACAGGAGTTTTTAAGAAAAATACCGGATTTTCCATACTTCTTCTACTCTTTTTGTGACCGAAAAAATTAAATCGGTAATAATTACTTTGAATTTTCCCAGCATCAATAAAACCACTTAACCATAATACAATATACAACACAATTTGGTGAAAATCAAAACCGCATTGTTAAGCCCGCGACCGCATCGAAACAAACATGGCGGCGGATGTTCGAAACACGCCGATTACGTGGACCGCACAATTGTCCTACGTTTTAATCGAACGATTCCGGCGCGAACGACTTAATAATGCTTGTAATTTCAATCACAAAATTAATTTGGCAGTTCAGCCGGTTTAAATAAGTCGCCGGGTTGGTCCAATCGATAAGTCGGGAAGGCGAGGGAGGGCGGCGGTTAGCGGTAAATAAGGTTCTGGAGGGTTCTGGATTGGATGTTAACGGTTTTGGTAGGCGGGAGAGAGGAGCGAGGGCGTGGTGGCCATTGGTGGACCGGCAGGACCGGTTTTTAGTCTTCAGTGACGGTCCGACGCTCGCGTTTGCGGCACTTTTTCGGCTCTTTTGAGATGCCCCCGGCTCAGTTTTGAATACAAGTGACTTTCGGTGCTCACGGAGATAAGGTGCGTGCCATTGTTTCGTATTTGTGTTGTACTTTATTTTATTTTTTACTTTATATATATATTTTAAATTTTTAATGAATATAGACAACGTTTTATACATTTTTGTTATTTATATTGATACAGAAAATATATTAAACGGCATAAATAATAATTTTCCTATAAGGATTTTTTCCTAGTTATTAGTTTATAATAAAAATTCTGAAATAATAATAATACACTATCAAAAAATTTACTATTCTCTTAAATTAAATAAATTAAAAAAGCAAACCAGAAGTTTCTCGAGAACCTTCTCAAAAATCTTACCAATTAGTTTTTGTGGTTTTAAACATAAATAAGAAATATAAAATAAATAAAATACATAAATTCAGCAAAATAACACAATTACCTAAATATTTATATGCTCCTTCATCGATAATATTATTATTCATTGATAATATTGTTTGTAAAGTAGGCTAGAGCTTTAAATATTAATATTTCAATTATAATTAAATTTAGACAAAGACGTTTTCATTTCAATTATAGAAGTAAATTTTTGCAACAAATAAGTAAACAGGGAAAAAAGGGCTAATATTAGTATACTATTTATTATATTACTTCCACGTTATTATCTTTAAGCGCGCTAACCGTCGGATGAAATTCCAATTTAGTGAAAATGTCAAATTCATTAGTTATTTTAATTGTTGTTGTTGTTTTTAATTTATCCCTAATGGGAAAGGCAAAGGACTTTAGTCCATACAGCCAGGTCTTGTTCTTGGTAATATTTGCAATTTTTTATAGATTTAAAGGCCGAAGCCATGTCTTCATAGTTATTGATGTTAAGGCCGAAGCCATGTCTTGTCTTATTATTCTTGATCATAAGGCCTAAGCCACTTCTTTGATGTTGATTGGTCAAAAATGGTCGAAGTCAAATCCATAAGCAATAATAGTAGTATCCAAACAAAATTTGTATTTCCAGGTGATTGTTACATATCCGATGTTAAGGTAAGTCCGGGGAGTACAGTCATAACAGTATCCGCCATTATTTTAAATATGTTCATTATATACAACAACACCACAACACCTTAATTTAATTTAGCACTGCACAAGATCCATTTCTAAATAATTTGCACTTATATCATTAATATTTACTTAGCTATTTTAAATTACATGAAACCATTTTGTTTCACACTCTGGTTTTGTTAGAATTAAATTTTTTCTTTTACAACAATTGATTGACGTCTCCGCCATGGTTCAAGGCGCCAACTCCTTAGTTATTTTAAATTTCTTCGGACGTGCGTGTTTTTGCCTTTTATCAATTTCGTTGGTGGAGGCCAGTATTCGAATTAATACAGTAAGTAGTAATATTACAAACAGGCATTATATTATTTTCAAACGTCACATAAATAATCAAGTTTCCATTGTAATTTTAGTACAAAAAGCTAGCTGTTTCCAAATTACGTTGTAAATTAAAACCTAAAGAAGTAGGTGAAGAAAATAGATTTTTCTCTTTTTATTTATGCAACCGTCGCATTTCTACGAGCCTTGAATATGAGTGATTTTGATAGTGAAGATACGTAGGTGGTTGGAGTTTTAGAATAAGCTGATTCCACGTAAACAAAGAACCACTATCGCCAACATCTTCAATTAGGTTATTCGTCAATTGAGTTATTATACGACACAATTTCTTTCAGCATAAACATTATCCGCCCAGTTTTTATTCCATTAACATGTATATACTTATATTATGAACGTAAATTATGTCAATTATAATTTTAAATCTGTCTCGTATAATATTTTATTTTAACATAACTTTATTTACTTACATTTCTTACTATCTTAAATCACTTAGCGCTTATATTGTTATACAAAAAGTTTTTCTTGGTGGACTCATGTTTATCAAATAAACTAATACAAAAAAAGTATTATACTTTGTTTTGGTACCGCGAATACTACACATATGAGAAAATTCAGCTTTTACTGATCTTCTTTATCAATTTTACGCTATAAAACCCTTGAACCTGTCTTATTTGTCATGTTTTTCGTTCCCCAAGATCAAGGTTACATTTCCATTCAATCGATTTTGTATTAAATAGGGGTAAAGGTAAAAACGGCAGATCATTAAAGATTTTGGGGTAATCGACTTATGCTTGGAACCCCCGTTTGTTAAGCCTTTTCACCTTGAAATTTCTTTTGGAGTGAGAATATTTTTATGAAGTTATTGGAAATATTGCCGTATTTACCAAGTTATATTTCAGTTTTAGGGTCAATTGTCTGTGCAGACATATTTGTATTGATTAAGTAGTTATTTTGTTTTATAAATTATGTTTCTGTAAATAATATGCAAAATTGATATGAACAAAGTGCAAAATCAATGTTTAATGACATCAAATGATAAGAACAACATGTTGAGACAAATAATAACAAAGGTCTACACTCTTAAACTATTACATTTATAATTTAGATTATTAAAAGGATGGGTGAGACCAAAGGTTTTTGCTGTTCGTGTCAGTACCTCGCTGATTTTACTCTATCTACATGATACTTTTTATATCTCATATAAACTACACTTTACCTTTACATATTCAAAGCCTATTTGTTTTTCTTATATACAAGCTGTATTATTACCAATTTTTTTTAAATCCACAAAGTCGTTTTCGAGCGCAGTACGTACAAACGTTTGCATTTGTTTTGTTTGTAGGATTAACATAGATTTATATGAAGATTTCCTTAAAGTACAGTCATTTCATCATCATCATCATCATCATCAGCCTGTGATAGTCCACTGCTGGACATAGGCCTCCCTAATACACCCCTATCCATTAGGGGGTTTTGGACCGTATCCCACCACGCTGGTCCAATGCGGGTTGGTGGGTGGACCGACTTTTTACATGCCCATCCGACGCATGGATCATCTTACTTTTCAGACAATTGGGTGATCAGCCCAAATTGCCCTAACCAACTAGGAAACAACAATGAAAATTTGTTGAGTCCCCGCAGGATTCGAACCCACGACCTCCGGTTTCTTAGCCACACGACACATTTACAGATCAACTTTGCAAGCGTATTCTTATTCTTTTATATTCCAACTTAGCCCATTGGAAAAATCTTTTTTCGTAAGCTACCTCATTGTAAATTCAGTTTGAAATAAATCTAAATACATTATGGATAATGATCGCGTAGAAATTATAAATAATTTAAAGGTATATAAATACCTTACGGCGGCCTACCAACATGGCCACAATTTGAAAACAGTACTAATGATGGGTTTGAAAACCCGGTAAATAAAAGTTAAGCGGAAGGCAAAGTGGACCGGGATTGTATATAAAGAAACTTCAAGAGGAATACTTAAATCACCGTAACTATTGACTGAAGGATGTTTTGAATGGTGTTTTCACGACGCCATGTCAAAATAAGCAAGGGACAATATGCTTTGAAGTCATCACAGTTTTAATTTGACTGTGATTATATTAATTACAGATCTTATTTAATGCTGGTTTAACCAACTGACTATTATCGGATTATCTGTGCTCAAAGTTAGTTTCACTCGTTAAATTTGCATCTAGGAAATTGTACCCCAGCCTAGTGGTAAGGGCGTGTGCTTTAGAAACTGGAGGTCGTGGGTACAAATCTAGCGGGGGTTGTTTCCTAGTTGGTAAGAGCAGTTTGGGCTGATCACCCAATTGTCTGAATAGTAAGATGATCTATGCGTCGGATGGGCATGTAACCACCGGTTTCTAAGGCGCATGCCTTTACCATTGGGCTACGGAGGCAGATTAAATTACTTTTATGTAGTACTAGTATTAGTATTAGATAATCAAGACGTACCATCGTATACCACAGGGCAATGACATGAATTGTGGTGTCTTACGCTGCATGTCTCATAGAGAGAGAAAAATTTAAATCAATTCTCAAAATATGCGTCGAAAATGTTTCACTTCAGTAAGTCTACATAGTTAATTACGGCTACCTTCCTATAAGTTAGCAAATCTTTTAATTAATCAGAAATAGATTATTACGGATTATTTGTCATGCATAAAAAAATAGTAAGTCGTTCGGTAATAAGATAATACGTATGTAGATATAACTTCTAAAGCAGCTAAATTTCTCAAATAAATATAAACTTCGATAGAATAGCAGATAGTCTGTCATTGTAGTACATTTAAATGATGAATCAATTGTGTATAGACCAGGGTTGATAATTCTTGAAACCAAAAAAATAATAGTAAAAAATTTAAAAAACATACATTTTGCAGCTTATTTGAACTTTTCAAGTTTTCACATACATTTTGAGGTTATGTGAAAAAAGTGTAATCACAAAAGTAAGTAAAGTAGATAGTAGTTAGTAAAGTAAAGTAGGTTGTAAGTAAGTCTCTTTATTACCTCAACTTTCTCATTTAATTTTTTCCATACGACTAGTACTTTTGCCGGAAATCGAGATACATCGTTATTACCCTTAAAAACTCACCCTTTAACTTCTCGACCTCAGATCGCCCGTCAATTATTTTTCCTTTAATTTTTGTTATATTCAAGTCCCTTTGTATCGGGGTTCATCATGTTATTATTATTATTTTTTCAAAATATTCGACCCTAAACTAGTAAGGTGCGGCCGTAAGGTTTAATTTCTGACGCTGTTTAAATATACATGTGACTTTTGTAATGTTGTTTAAACAGTAAGGCGGTGGGGATAAGCGGCGCGCACCCCCGGAACCCCTAATTGAAAGACAAATAAGGGATGGAGGATTCGCGGCGAATTCATTATTTCCACATTAAGTTTATTCCGCACCGAAGCTCCTGTTTATAATCTGTGCAGTTTGACTTAACGAATCGCCGGAACGGTGAGGTGTTTTTTTTTTATGATTCCTGCCCTTTTGCTTTTGGTTTTGGCGTATATTTATAAAATTTATACTTTCAATGCCATATTAAATGAATTACAGGTTTTAAATTAACTTTTGACGTTATAATTTAAATTATTGATTATATTCTTTGTACGAAACATCTTATATTTATAAAAAAATATATTTGTTGCATAAAATTATTTATGAAGTACAAAATAAATGTTAGTATATAGTTTCTGGTATTTTCTTTTATTTATCTATTTAACATGAAAACAGTATAGGCATCTCGTAATCAAAATATTCACGAAATTTTGAAAGAAACATCAAAGGATACAATTTTTATCACTACGATATGAATTATTTTTGAGTTCAGAATGTAAATTAAACTAATTCTAATAAAAATAATAGTAGTTTTTAATATGTAGTTATGATATTGTATGTAAAATGTAAAAATGGTTTTGGCCTGTGGAAATTACATGAGCGTTCTCATAAAAAAATCCTAAATACAGACTAAAAAGTAGAAAGAAGTTTTTAAGGACAACGAAAATTATTATTAGTGTATATATTTGTGTTTGAATTTGAAATGAAATAGAAAAAAAGGACGAAAAGAAAGAGAAAAAGTTCTTGAGGCAACTTAATACAATATGTGCTCTTTTATCGAGTTCACCCTAAGCTAATTTTTGGAGGGAAAGTTAATAAAAGATGGCGCGCGTGCAAAGTAATTTTCATCGAATCAACATGGCAGATGTCATTTTGTTGATGTGGCCTATTCAATTACTTTTATAAGTAAATTCGGAGACAATTTGCATGTTTATGCTTATTTTGTTATACGAATCGCGCTTTGTTTAGTTAAACTTTTTACATTTTATGAGTGCCATAATGCCGTGCTATTTGTCTTTGGAAGTTTAACAAAGTTTTCTTTTTTATCAGAAATAATTTCCAATAGATTTTAAATATACATCAGGATATTGTCTCATTATGTAAAACTTTTTTATAAGGTTATTTTTTTCTAGTTATAAAAAGTGAAAAACTTAATGTAGTAGCAGCGACTGTTAATACATTTTTTTTTGCAATAATTTCACAACTTCAAAATGAAATTGATTGATATTTATTTATGTTCAGCTTCAATATTTCAAAAGGCTGAATAAAATCTAAAATGTGGTTTGCAGAAAAACGATTATATAATCAAAATCAATCTCGTTAAAAGGTAACGAAGCAAAACACAAGAGTTTCCACAACACGGGCTGCAAAATCGGGGAACGTTTAAAATTCAAAACGAATTAATTCCAAAACTAACAATGGGGCGGGATTAGTTACGAATTCAATTGTGCGAAAAATTCGTGAAGCGAACCCCGTGTGTCAACACGACCCGCGCCCAAGGACGGACTGTTGTATTTTTTTTAATGGATCCGGCTGCCAGCGTTATATTTTGACAGGGTAATTTTTATTAATTAATATTTATTACATTTGACATATATTTTAGACAAGATAATAAAAAAATCAGCATAATTACACGTATTATAGATATTTATCGCATTTGATAATAAATTTTAGAAAGTTATTGATATGTATTTAAAAAAAAGTTGATTACATATATACTATAGTGTGATTAAGTGCTTTTTAATAAATTTTAGAACATCACTATTGATCAATATCGACGTTGGACATCTATAACAAAATAACTAGTGAACAATGAACTTTTTAAACAGCTACATTAATGAAACTCGCGTAGATGTAATTGTTATTTATATTTACTGGTTGCTAAATTATATAAGATAAAAGCGTCACGCATTTATCTATTTTGAAAATATGCGTCACATGTCAAATAACGTAGCGTGTTTCCGTTACGTGACGATGCTTAAGACGTATTTCCAGTGTCCTCCATTCGTTGCTTGTATTAGACACTCTGTGCGGATGGGAATCCGTTTAAGACACTCAAAACGGGGAGCTTAACTGCGATTAATAATTAATAGACGAATTAACTCCGCGTCTCCTTGCCTCGACACCAATTAAGCGAACAAAGTAACAGTGTAAATAAAGCTAGACGTTTCGAATTAATTTTGTAGCGCTTCTGCGCGATTGCTCAAAGGTACTCGCCTTCGGGGCTGTTTAAATAATTTACATGTTTACCATTAATTAGATAAGTTTGTTTCATAAAAGTGAACGAATATAAGTCTTGAATGCGCTGTCTTATGTACATAATATAATATGAACATTATCACATTCCA
This sequence comes from Lamproptera curius, assembly GCA_029286875.1. Lineage (NCBI taxonomy): Eukaryota > Metazoa > Arthropoda > Insecta > Lepidoptera > Papilionidae > Lamproptera > Lamproptera curius. Next base: position 282,869 of record JAGSMT010000219.1, read on the forward strand.
TTTATCATAAAAGAATATGTACATGTGTTGCAGCTTTCCTTGTTTCTTATGAGATTACGTGTTATCGCAATAGTAATTATAGAATTCGCTAAATTTTGTTCACGATGCAATTAAATGAGTTTATAATGACACAGAAAAGCACGAGAGTTCTTGAAAAAGAGTGAAATTCAATTAAAAATTTCATGGTAAACACTGAGATAGTAAAATTATGATACCATTAATTTCAGTTCTTATTTAATTTATTTATTTGAATGTCTCGATGGAAAAACTTACTGGTTAAACCGATATCGTATTAAATAAATATCCGACGTATTTAAAGATAGAGCCAAGCATAACAATTGCAACCCTAAATGCCCGCCAACTGGTGCCTTATACAGATTAAATAGTATCCTATACTCAGCTATAGTCCTCAAAGGAGTGCTCGCGTAATACTTGAAAACGGATTATTGGGGGGAGGAAAACAAGTCTATATTATCTTTAAATAATATTGAAAGATTTTTTTATAATTTTCCATCATCCTTTCAACTGATTTAAGCATCTACGTCGAATAAAGATTTGAGTTTTTTTTTCGGAAATCCTTTTTGATTGCGTTCAAAGTATTTTTTTAAACCTACGTATATTACAGCATTTTTGGTATATTTCATATATTGTGCTTACCTTTTTGTTTATCTTTACTTGTTTTTTTTTTAAATCAAATAACATCATTACATTCGTCAAATACTCTGCATCTTATCCATACCCCTTACTGCAAAGCTTGTATTGCGTTCTATTTCAAATGTCCAGCTGTTTGTGTACTATACAATTAAAGAGCCCTTTACGCAAAATTGTCAATAGAATAAATCTTCAATTTTTAAACTATTCGGTTAAGTTATTATAAGGCCGGAGTTCCAATAGTTTTAAATTGTACTGACAGACCATAAGCGATGAAAATATGACAATAAAATCAAGGCCACCCTATCTATTTCACCCAAGTTTGACCCAAACAGCTTGGACCCCTCTGGTTACGGGATAATCCGGGAATAGGTACAAACATGTTGTTAACAGAGAGAACCTGCTTCCATATTATGAACGAAATCACCACAAGCATATTCGATGAGATCTCATTCAAACTATTGATAAATACGCAATGCATTATTTAAATTAGATTATTTTTGTAACACAACATACTTGACACGTGTAAAAAGTACAAATATTTTGTAAATTTTGTTGAATCTTTGATCATTAACTGTGTGGTTAAATAAGTCTACAGATTTAAGGTGACTTCTTATCCATCTGTTACATGTGTAATTAAGTGTCTTAATCTATGACAATAAACTTACAATATAGGTGCTACTTTTATTTTTGTTGTCTCTGCACCTATGTTACGTCTTCCGTATGGTTGACCAGTTCACAAATTCACGTGTTAATAATTTTAGAAAGAGCAGCGCACATCTGAAGTAAGAAATGGAGAAAAGGGGCTTACCTGCATTCAATTAATGGTCGAATAGGACATTAAATGTACTCTCTTTAACGACTGTTAAAGTTGACTTTCAAAATCGGCACTGAAATATTTATAATCCCGTCGGAAGAATGAATAATTTTATTTGCCTACTAATATAAAAACATCTTTCTGTTAAGTTTTGCTACTGCAAATATCACTGCAAAAAGATTCCAATTTTTATCTGAACCTAATCCTAATCTAAAATGATTAATTGAGTACTATGTACAAAAATTAGAGCCTATGCCTTCGGCGTGCTTAAAGTAAAATTTTAAACATAACCTTACCTGCCAAGACTACAAATGACTGTCTTTATATCATCTCTATTACTTAACCACGGAGGCAAATCACGAACTTTTCATCACATAAAACTATCAAAATAATGAACCAAAAATATTATAACAGACGTTGATAATTTTTAACATTCATACACACTGTAGTTATCCGTGCGCTATCATAAAAATGCACTGCGTATCGAATCGTGTCTCATCGGCTGTATGGGAGCGGCAGATTGGTCCGAAAACGATTAGTTCCGAGACAAGTGTTGCATATGGGCCCTCCCAGGGGCATAAAGATGCGCAATAGACTCAACACCATATGGCACTTGTAAGCGAGTTATAATTACGGCCAGTCCTACACGAACGCCAGCGAGAACAGTCGTTGCGTGAAATTGGCTATGGATCATCTCCACTCTTCAGGATTGGGATTAGCACGAATACATTATAGTTGTAATTATAGAAATATGAAGTGATGTTCGCAAAGGCTGGATTAGTGTCGCCTAAAATCGAAAGCGATGGCGTCCATAAGTAAAGGCCTATGTGCAGCAGTCGTCTCACGGCCTGGTGGTAATGATGATGATTATAGAAAAATGTTTACTGTTAGTTATAGCGGTAGATGTTGATCAAGGTGTGTTGTCTTAGCTGTAACTAATTGTACAACTGCCTTTGTGTTCCAATGGTACCTATAGCCCGCTTTACAGACGAGGTAACAAAGTTGGAATCCCGGGTTAAAATTGTGTAATGTTTTACTATAGTTTAGCCTACTTGGATCAAAATAAGTGAAAGCAAAATAACCTATAGCAACGAAGCGGCATCGTACGTAACCTGTTATTATAAGTCTGTCGTTTAGTGATTGCTATCCCGGTGACAATTGTCAAATTGCCAGGTATAATAGTCCGGACTATACCGATTTATAGTTTAATGCCAGATTTTCAACTGCCAAAAATATGTTACAAAAGTTGTTATTGTTACAACTTCAACAATATCAAACTGAAATATATAGGTTGTGAAGGCCAAAATGCAATTATAGTTAAATCTGTTCAGGTTAGAAGTCAATCTTCATAATTACTTTGTTCACCAGTCTCGGACCATAACAATATTTAACAATGGTTTTTTCATTGAGTTTTTTTCTTTTAAAATTCTTGCAATAATGATTACACACTACATTATCTATAGACAGGCCGTATCGTATATTGTCAAGTTTTATGCATCACTTCACGCAAAAAGCACAGTCGTGTCGAAAATACAAAAGACAATATAAACTTAATGACTATCCACCTTACACCCCAAAATGTGTGACATATGCAATCATTACGACAATGTTACATCATTTGGAGTAATCAATTTGTCGGCTTGCCCCACTAAAAGGCCCGCTCTATCGCGCCCCTAACTTATAGCTAGTGATGCACCTTAACCAGCTAACTAAACAATAGCTTAAATATTTATCGATATAAAGGTAAAAACTCGGTCTTATACGATAACACCAGTGTATTTTATTTTGATAATACTTGTAGTGTAAATACTCAAAAAATTATAACAATTTAAACTTTTTTAGGTAAGTGGCCTCAAGTATATTCTCGTGTCTATAAACGCTATCGACATTAACATAAAATAATTTCGACTTGTGTACGTAATGCGTACAATAAATTTTGTTAATTCCGAATTTATAAATACAAGTGAATTTTTAATCATTTATGTATAATATTTCTGTATATAATAATTTATGTCACTAAATTAGATTCTATACAACGTTATGTAGTACTCAGTTAGTGTAACATCACTAGGATATGCGCAGTATGCCATCGCGAATTTAGTGGCGAACCCTTGTTGTTGCAGAATTAGGGGCTGTAAAGTGTGACTTATGGAGTGCCGATTAGGCATAGTTAACGATGCCCTGTTCCTGGTTTATATAAACAGCCGTGTCATTGAAATTAGCTGTTTTGTCAATAACATAAACATATAACATCAAAAAAAAACATTCTTGACGCATATTATATTTAGGTGTAATGTAAAACAATTTCGCCTTATATTATTTCAAAAAATGTTTTTTATTCGATACAGAAGTTTCACCGATGTTATGCAATATGTTCAGCCTATAAGAATGGTGTAAATTACCTAAGAAGAACAAGTCTGGTAACTGCCTCCGTAGCCTACTGGTATGGCTTGCGCTTTAGAAACCGGAGGTCGTGGGTTCGGATCCCGCGGGGAAACAACTTTGTGTTATCGTTGTTTTCTGATTGGTTTGGACAATTTGGGCCGATCGCCCAATTGTCTGAAAACTAAGATGATCCATGATGGGCATGTAAAAAGTCGGTCCAACCACCAACCCGCATTGGACCAGCGTGGTGGGATACGGTCCAAAAACCCCCTAATGGAAAAGGCATGTATTAGGGGAGGCCTATGCCAAGCACAGTTTAACACAGGCAGGTGATGAAGTCTGGTCGCCGTCCAAGACAAAAGATAGTACTGTTGCATTTATACTGTACTGTGCAGTTATACTCGACGGTATTATATTTAATATTCGTAACTAAAAATTCTTACGTTAACAAAGAATTTTATGATTTTGATTTTTCCTCTCTCTGTCTCCTGGTTATAATGAACTAAACACGTTCTAAAATCTTCGAGATTTTATTTGTCAACTAGGTAATGCCCGCGACTTCATCCGCGTAATAATACACGAATCTGTATTTTTAGCAAGTCTATGTTACTCCCAGATACATTAGATATCTTTCAGTGACACTCCTGGCAAAATCGGACATTCAGATTATTCCAGAGATTAGCTAGAACAGACAGACGAAAATTTAAAGAAACGTTGTTTTGTTAAAAATGGTTACTTGAATGTTACAAACAGACACTTTAATTTTATTTATTTAAATAGATAGGACAGAATCAAAATGGTAGCAGGTATCAATAACTGCTTACGAAATTTGAATTAGTGGTTTATTTGACCTAGATCATACACATTTACTTAGATAAAAGGACACATATTATTATATGTCATTGACAACCCTAGTAACGTTGTGCATGCAACCCTAATGGTATCCACCGGTTTGATATTCGGCATATAAATGACAAGCAAATAGCGATTTGCCTATTTACGTCCAAACCGACATTGTTCTCCCTCCTGCCGATTGGACAGCCACAAACTAATAAAGCCGGTTAACGTAATAACATTTCAGTTCATAACACCGTTCGACAATCCCGTGTGTGGTCCGTATACTGTGGTATGCTATTATATATTTGTCAGAGTATATATGGGCTGACTTTTATATGTATGTATGTTATATGTTTCCTTGTAGGTTTTATGATTGTGATCACTTTGTATAATACACCTCTACACCAGACACTATTACGCCTTAACTATTTAAAAAACATCCTGATTTCTTAAGAAAGGACAATTGTTTTTATCGCCTATGTAGGATATCATTATTGACAACGGGCATACTTTTCAAAACTGCAAGATCTGCGGACACATATTAGTTTAATTCGCCTTGGATCGGTTTAAAGTTAACAGTATATATTTTACTATTATCAACATTACTAATATTAAAATCAGCTCTAATTTTCGATGATATTTAGCCAATTTAAACATAGTCTGCGACCGTGGACGCTGCAAACCGTCGGAGATGTCTAGAAAAAGTAAAAGTATAACAGTAATAGATACATATAAATTGATAAGTACTTATAGCCGATTCAACTTTAAGATTAAATACGTTAATATTGTTAACTTTTTAATTTTTAATCTTATCGGCTTTCACCGTTTGGAGCGTAGGCAACGAAAAATAATTTACAATCTACTGTAACATATAATACAGTAACATGGCTTATTTCTTAGAATATAGCTGTTTCCTTGTTACAGCATGGAGGCAACCAACTTGGCCCTTCCCCCGCGGGACTCGCTGAAATCGCGTCCCGAGAGCAAGTCCTTACAACTGAATGCAAAACCCAACCAAGTGAGTAAACCGTAACATAAACTGCTTTTAAGTTTAGTTATATCATTAAATTAAAATTAATGTAAATAACAATGGCTAAAAAAATCCTCGACCGATTTCGGCCAAGGTCACCTCTTCAGTTCCGATTATAGCTGCTTAGTTTGTACCGATAAACATTACGGGATAATACGGCAGGTAACTCCATTAAAATAAAGAGTGAAATTGAATAAGCATCAATCATCTAGTTCAAAGCAGCGATTCTTCTAGTAGTTTTAACTTTCCATTTCACTAAGCCCCTTCAGCACTGTCGAATGAGTAGATGAACAATGACTATAGTTTGGCCAAAAGACCCAATGCGTACATAGTAACCCATAGAAATGAAGCGGCATTGTATGTATGGTGCTGTAATCGGACTACTGGTCACTCAGCGATCGACATCCCAGGGACGAATCATCAATAGGAGGGCCACTTCGGCCACATCGTTGTCATGAGCTGCAGTATTTAACAGAGCCGCAGCATTTAGTTTCTTAAGATATGCATTTAAGATGTTCTTTGCTTGGTAAAGACATGTACAAAGTCAACCCTGCATTTGTTCTCATTTTGGATATGTAGATCATTTGTTTAATTAGACTATTAGAGTGTAAAAAGAAGAACCTATACGTTTATGTTTTTTAATATATCTCATTATTATACATTTTACTTCTGTAATATCTTATGTGTGAATGGCTAATCTAATCATTCGTTCATAGCTAAGATAATATTAGACGAGGGTGGTTTGATCAGTCCGTCACTTTTTTAATAAAACATGTTTTGCGGCATATAAACATTTTATTTTTCTAAACAATCACCTTTTAGCTCGATATATTTAGTCCAGCGTTTTTGTAATTTATTTTATTCCCTCTAAATAATACCTTTTCTCAAGGCTCTCAAAATATGCGTTTGTTTCGGTAATGACTTATTTATTTATTAACAAGACATGCCAACAGCAAAACATGTACAGAAAATTAAAAAACAATCACAAATGACCGCAGGTTTACGTACATGCTCGCCAATTACAGGCACACTCAGCTTTCAATAAACATAGCATTACGGATAATATGGATAAGACAAATAATTATTGCTTAATACTGATAAACATTAAAAAGTACAGATTTAAAATAACAAAAAAGAAGCTTATATAGGACGTTTAACTTAAAAAAAATACAAAAGTCTAATGTGAAATACCTATTTGCCAACTGGGTTATTAATCATCATCGTCAACATCAGCCTGCGATAGTCCACTACTAGACATAGACGTCCCTTAATACACCCCTATCCGTTAGGGGGTTTGGACCGTATCCCACCACGCTATTCCAATCCGGGTTGGTGGGTGGACTGACTTTTACATGCCCATCCGACGCATGGATCTTCTTACTTTTCAGACAATTGGGTGATCGGCCCAAATTGCCCTAACCAACAAGGAAACAACAATGAAAATTTGTTGAGCCCCCGCAGGATTCGAACCCACGACTTCCGGTTTCTAATGCACACGTCCATAGCACTAGGGTACGGACGCAATCGGGTTATTATAATTTCACTTAATGATTTGCAGAACTTTTTTTTAAATCTGTGATAGAGTCACTGAATATATCTATATCTATATATGGATTTCGTTATATCTAGTGCAAATTCTAGAGATTGGCTGATGAAGGCCGAGATTTGTCCTATTGAAGATTATCCTTTTGCGATGGTGCAGTGTATACCGGATTCCAAACGGTTCTAGCAAATTCAAGATGACTCCACAGAAAGCTGTTACAAAGTGTTATTTTGGTTCATGGAAATTAAAATTTTTTTGATTCCTTTTAATGAAACCAAACATTTAGTTAGCGTTTCTGGCGACATTGTTTATGTGATAGTTGAATCTTAACTGGGAGTCTAAAGTTATACCAGTCAAACATTACCAGCCATTTGTTTAGGTTTGGAAACAGATAATAGTCGCAGAGGACTAAATCTGGAGAATGTGCTGGATGGGGTATTCGTATCTCAATTCGTGGATTTAGACCTTGGCGACTAAACAAGCTTTGATGAAACAGCACTTTCTTCTTCGCCAAATGCGGCCGTTTTTGCTTCAAGTCAACGTCGAATCTGTCCAATAGCTTTGAATAATATTTGCCAGTGATTGTTTTACCTTTCTCGAGGTAATCAATGTGAATGTCACCGCGTGCATCCCAAAAACCGTGGCCGTGACCTTGTTGCCTGACAGACTCTGTTTGGCCTTCATTGGTCCACGTTCACTCCGAGCAACCCACTATTTCGATTGTTCCTTGGTCTCTGGCGTGTTTTGATGGATCCATGTTTCGTCCACAGTAACAAAACGGCGCAAAAATTCGTCCGGATTACGGCTAAACATCGCTAAACACTCTTTTGAAGTTGTCACACGATTGCGCTTATGGTCGAGTGTGAGAAATCGCGGCACCCATCTCGCGGAGAGTTTTCTCATGTCCAAATATTCGTGTAAAGTATGATGTACCCGTTTAGTTGAGATACCTACAGCATTAGTCAACTCACGCATTTTCACTCTCAGATCATCCAATATTATTCCATGGATTTTATTGACGGTTTCTGGCGTGATCACTTCATTTGGGCAATTTGAACGTTCAGCGTCACTAGTACTGGGACGACCACAGCGGAACTCTGTAAACCACTTCTTTACCATTGAAGTTGATGGTTCCAAGTCCCCGTAGTATTTATCAAGCTTTTCCTTAGTTTCAGTGATGGTTTTTTACGTAAAAAGTAATGCTTAATCAGCACACGAAATTCACTTTTTTCCATTTGCGTAAAATTCACGAGGTTGTCTGCTTTGAATGGCTATCAAACAACAACTGCATGACGAAGCTTACTCAAAATTTGACAGTTGACCACTAATAGATTACAGTTGACGAAATAACTATTGCATTTGGGATAACTGCGGGAAATTCAAAAAGTCACTGACTTATCAACCCGCCCTCGTAGTTGAAGTTTGTTCCATAACACGCAATCGACACGCACTTATGTTTTCAACAGGTGAGCACAGTGCTCCTTTACGGAGTGCCTATCGTGTCATTGGTGATTGAGGGCGTCGAGCGTCTGTGCCTGGCACAGATTTCAAACACTCTACTAAAGCAGTTCTCTTACAATGAGATACATAATAGACGCGTCGCATTGGGAATAACCTGTGTTCAGTGTACACCGGTTCAGCTGGAGATATTACGACGAGCTGGTGCTATGCCGGTGTCTTCGCGGCGTTGCGGTATGTTGCTTTTAAATTAATGATCATCTTCATGATTATATGTATCTTTGTCATTGGCACTCATTGTTGTTATTTGCCTCATTGTTATCATCAATATCTTCATCATCATTAAATTAATTGATTTGATTTTTAAAGAAGTGTAGAGACGAGCAGGACTTTCACTAGCAAAGCGTATTGCTTACACGTTCTGCAAACAGAATTACTAATGAAAATCCGCTCGTCATACCCGAAGCAATGGGAAATTACGTTTTCGTTCAGTGTGTTAGTTCACTAGCCACTATGCCAAAACCCAGTTGTGTTTTCATAGTACATTTTTGGATATATTTAATATTTTTTTGTATTGTATCTCCGACTTTTAGCATCTTCGTCGTTACTATTGAGTGTCAACGACGAACATAGAAATAGATTTAAAACGTACACAGTTATTTTATAAATCAGTAGTAACTTAGTACCTCCGCGGTACTAATTTCTATCATACATCGATCGTGTTCTTAGACTTCTGTGATACCTTTTAAAGGGAATCCAATGTATTTATTGTAATAAGACATAATAAGTCAAGACTCTGAGTTGCGATATTATTGGCCCTAACACTTGATTTCTGATATTTAGGATGTATAGCTTACTAACAAGTATACTTAATCTAGGAATGATCACAAGACGCGAGGCGGAGAGACTATGCAAGTCATTTCTTGGTGATAATGCACCACCTAGACTTCCAGATGACTTTGCATTCGCCGTGCACCATGAATGCGCTTGGGGTTGCCGAGGAGCTTTTCTGCCTGCAAGGTATATGCTTAGATAAATAGATGCATGTATTTTTTTATCAAGAAGAATACTAACGACATCTCGTAAGTTAACATATACTAATATATACGAGTCATCACCAACCAACTTAAGAAAATAGCCCATCAATATTCGTAACACCAACACCATATTCAGCTATAAATGTCTTGCTGGCCTATTATATCCTAAGAGTAACGCGAAAACACCACTATATCGTTTTAGGAATTCTTTTTAAAGAAAGATAAAGATTGTACAGAACAGACTCTTTACGTTACTTTCGCATAACAACTTAATTATCTTTATAAATCGGCTGCATTATGAGAAGTATCAGTTAAACCATTGTACATAAAAGAGTAACAAAGTTACAACAGAATGAAGAGATAAGTGTGAAACTTTCTTACTTTGATGACGATAAGGACCGAGTGTAATTAAACATCCAAATAACCCGCTATAGATAATTGCACTGAGCAGTGTTTGGTATTATCTACTGATACTCCTTACATTAAAAGTGTCATTAGTAAATATTACCCGTTCTCCGTCAAGGTACAACTCTTCGAGGGCCAAGTGCATCAAATGCGCCTACTGCGGCCTATTCTTTTCGCCCAACAAGTTCATATTCCACTCGCACCGAGTCGGCCCAGGTGATAAGTACGTACAACCTGATGCTGCCAATTTCAACTCTTGGCGCCGCCACATGAAGCTCAGTGGGACTCCACCAGACGAGGTCGTCCACGCGTGGGAAGACGTCAAAGCGATGTTCAATGGTGGGACTAGAAAGAGAATGCTATCTGCGGCTAGGTAAGGAATTTGAAAAATAATATTATATAAAATTAATAAAGACAAAGAGATAGGAAAATAATGCAGTTTGTTTGATACTGTTAGTTTTTTATATGTCTGGTAAATCGCATAGTTTATATTCGTTGTATATAGTGACGAGGAAAGCTAGATGTTACGCTGATAGCAAGAGATACACTCTGCTTATAAGAAATAGTGTAAGACACAACAAAGACCGCTCGGCACCTAGAGTCATGGAATGTTACCAGTTTACGGCGGCCTTGAAGAAGAACGCAAAAAGTTTGATTCTTTAGCATGAAGCTTTAGCTTATATGTATATATATTAAAACGAAACATGATCAGGAATTAGTGCTAATAAGGTAAAAGTAATGTCAAAAACCGTCTCGTGTTTAACAGAGAAAACCAAACACAATATTATGTGTACCACTAGCTGTCGCCCGCGGTTTGGTCTGCGTGAAATAGCGAAGTGTAGTCAAATATATATTAATAATAATAATATAATAAAAAAAAGGTGTAATAATTGTATATGTCTATATTTAGACAAAGTTTTATGGTTTTATCATCGACAATGACAAATTTCTATATGAATTTTCAACCTCGTACAGATTAAAATAATAAAATTGTTAGAACACACACTTATGGCTTCGTGTCAAGTTTTTAGACACAAAATTTCATCGTTGTATTTTCATCCCCCATTTCAACCCTCTCAGCCTTTTATATCGCAATTAGTAATAAACTATGTTCTTTCTTGAAAATTTACTTCCTATGTATTAAATTTTAGACGATAAAGACGTGCGGACAGAATTACTTTCTCATTTATAATATTTTATATTAATGTAACAATAGCGATAGGAAGTTCAGGTTTAATTGTGCTACAGAAGGGTGCCTCTTCACAGGCCCGACTCGGAGGTGGTTGAGACTAAGCGCCCTCCGGCCAGCCCACCGAACGCTCATGCACCGGTCCCTAGACTGGCTGACTACGTATGGGGTGCAAGACTCCCGTTGCCATACATACCGTGGCTGAAGCCCACGTTATGGACTCCTGGTAATATTACTTGATCGTTTTATGTGTCGTACAATTCTGCATTTTAAAATGGTGATTTATTTTTTGTATTGTCGCCAGTGAGTTTCGATACCTGTGTCTAAGCATTTTTTTTCATGTGACCTTGATTTAAAAACCTTTTTAAAGTTAGCTATTATTGTGGATAAATATTAGGTAATGTAGTGCTATATTTTTATAAAGAAATTTAAATGTAATCTATAACCAGGGATAAATACGACATAAAACTTTATGAACAAAGTCAAATATCATGGTAAAAACTCTCTAATGGTACGACAACGGAAAGTTCTCGGATCGGTCATCGCCAGCACCATACTCAACGCGACATGACATTTTGTTTTTAGATATTAATTCTTATTAAAAGACTTTTTACAATATTTATATAACACCTGCTTTGTCATAGGTGCACTGACAGCCTTAAGCGGCGTGGGGGCGTTGGACGAGCCGCGTGCCTTCCGCCCAGTGGTAACCCATCGACTGGAGTCACCTCAGCTGTCACCAGTATCACCACAACGCTCTTCAACCAGGTAAGGCCTGATCAAAAGACGTCAGAAATTTTAAGGACCTACGTTACTTCATACTTGTCGTACACAGTTGGAATTTTCCTTCTAAACGCAATGTAGTCTCATTGCTTTCGATCGAAAAAAAAATTGGTTTATTTGTTTCCTACACTGTTGCAGCAAAACTGTAGAGCATCTTAAAAACTATACATTTTACAACACTGCAATATTTTTGTCTATACTTTACTGTCATATTAAAGACTGGCTGTTTCGCGCGACTTCTTTCGTTTGAAAATAAAAAAGAAAGTAGATAAAAAGTAAAATAGAATAGAAAAAGTAGCCTGGTAACTTTGAAATCGGACGAGCCATTCCAAAGATTAGCTAGAGCCAACAGACGGACAGACAGACAAAAAGATTTTTTGTTATCGTATCTGTCATATATCACAATGTTTAAAACGGTTATTTTGATGTTACAAACGGTCACACCAATTTTATTTTTTTGTATCGACTAAATCTATAATGTATCTGCCTATTAAAAAATATTTATTTATTTAATAAGGTGCCACGAAATACATTCGAATTTTATTTATATAAAATAATTCAGAAAATATTCGATGCATGTATTCTGATATTAAACGCCCTAGAATATTTTATTACCGAAATAACATGATTGTTATGATTTGACAGATTGCTGGTTTATTATGTTATTTTTACATAGATCCCCAATGACCACGTCATCTCCAAGGCGGAGTCGCTCCCCGCTCCAGTCTCCGCTCCGGTCGCCGACGCGCTCATCGCCCGCTCGCTCCACTAAGAGCGACCGGGACAGCGACGAGAGCGTAGATATCGAAACCACTGAAGAAGACCAGCCGAAAGACCTCGTAAGTGTATGATTATCAGATCAAAAAAAATGTTTGAAAAAACAAAATAAAGTGACAAAAATGACAATAATATAGACAGAAAATTCTGACGTTATTTATGAATAGCTAAACAAAACATGTTTAGTAGGTTCGGACTATAGTTCTATGCAATAATACAGTAATAGTATCCTTCAACGTTCAAATCTAAGACCATTCAGTGTTTTTAGTTTTGCACGAAGCTGATGTAGATTCCTTCGTTACATTATGCCAATAATATCAGCAATAAATTACCTGATAGTATTCTCGCCTCATTTATAGATAAAAAAAAATATATTTTATATTTTTTTCTATATTTCAAAGCATTGGTAGACTTTCATCACATACAAAGCATAAAAAAATTGTTCAGAAAGGGTTAATCACCAAAACATCATTTTAAACAGCCAATTCGAATGTGGAGAAATAGTTCATTTTTTAACCAAAGTTGACAAAATCTCTCAATACCCACTTTTATTATATTTATTTTCAGGTATTTTCAAGTATTACAAATACTTATTTAAAAATAACAACAAATGAGCAAAAGAAAACCCATGAAAACATATTGATACTTAATTACATCAACTAAAGTTATGTGGAAGATAAGGCCTCCTAATACAACAGCATAGTAATATATTATAAGGTTTAAGTCCTATCTCACCATTCTGGTCAACTGCGGTTGGTGAGAATGAACAATTAAACTTTCATGCATCTCTGACCTTCACCCTTTGCATCTCCATGAACACATTGATACTATTCCTATAACAACTAAAGGACACGAAAAATTAAAAATTTGTTATACCACGTCAATCAACAGACCTCGTTTTAAGCAAGCTTACCATACTAGGCTTGGTAGCAAATACTGAGAAATTAACAAACAGAAATTTTTAAAGCCAACTTTATAACCTAGAAGCATAAAGACTCTTGTACGAATTTCAAGCAAACAATAACTCGGCAGCAATAATATTATAACCTTGAAGTTCTATTTCAACGAATTTTCGACATGTAAGTTGAAGAGGAAAAAAAATCTATAACTTTTATATCTCTGACGTTTCTCACCCCTTGCATCATCCATGAACACAATTATAGCTATTCCTATAACACACTAAAATAGGAAACGATAGCATAATTTAAGATATTTCGTTATCACCACCGTCAATCAATAAGTAGTGTTGTATACCAGTTATAGTTTGGTATCAAATACATGAAAATTCTTCAATCAAATCGTAGATGCAAAATTTAATAGCTCCTTAAATATTTCATGGAAATCCTCCTACAGCACCGTGGCACAAAGACCCTCTTTGTAGCGATCGTTTTCCGAATGCAACTTAATACCTCGGCAGCCAGTCGATCGCATTATCAACCGCCGATGCGGAGTTCGCATTTGAAACGCCAAGTTGGATCCAATTTAAAAAGTTGGAAGAGGATGAGAAAAAAGTCCAATCCCTGCGGAACGTAAACGCTAGCCATTATGTTCGCGTTTTTTTTTCTCTTCAACAGTTACTTAGCGTTGGATTTGCCGATTCAGCGGCGTATTGATGAGGGAACATTGTATTGTGAGGGCATTGTAATGGAATTTAGATTCAATAAAATAACAGCAATGACAATGGGAACGTTATATTGCGACTCGATCGAAACAATTTCTATATTGTTGTTTCCAAACCTTTCTTTAATAACGACAGATAAGTTGTTAGTGAGTTATCAGATTGAATGAGCCAATCGTACCGTAATTTAATATTGCTCTTCTACAATCCTCTATGGTATGTTTATTAAAAACTAATCCATCAGAAGTATTCTTTAACAAGCATCTTTGTCGCCGAAAATCTATCAAAAGAACCTTATTCTAAAAGTTTTCATTAATATAATCGTATAAGTATAAGTAACTTTTTATATACAATTTAATAGGCAACCTTTCATTGTTTGAATTGCCCTGGTCAAAGTTACCTTTTACCTATCGTAAATAGCTTAAAAAACACCAGTGGTTATAGTTAATACCTGAGAGATTACGACGCCATTTTGTGAGAAAACTCTCATCAAAAGCTCCCGCACGTCCTAAACTCTGTAATTACTGCCATGGCGAATGCAAATGGACTTCATTTTGATTTTAAATAAGGGAAAATGTTGAATTTATTACCAATCCGAGTTACGAGGAACCAATTAATTGGGGATTTTCTTTCCCTAACACAATTTCCCTTTGAATTCTACGATTCGATATTTTATGTTTCATATTCTTTCATAAACGTCAATATCACAATAATTCTTAGTATTTTTGTACATATGTATTTTGTACATCTATGCTCATATTCAAAATACTAAGAAATTCTTTCAAAACTTTGCTTCTTTGATACTAAACCCACGTTTTCATACTGAATAAACGTTTTCTTGCTTTGTATTTATAACAATCGTAAAATTCAATATAAATTCAAAGCTGAATAAAGAAATATCGAAGAAACATATTTTGATACAGGGCTCTATGTTTTACTTTATATTATTATATATATTATTGTTGCTTTTCTTCAATATGGTATTTAAAATATATATAGTACAATACAAACAATCTAGTATATTCAAGCAACATAGAAAAATATTCTGAATTACAAGTATTTGTACTTGTTGGCAAAACGCTAGCGCTAGTGAGTCCACTGCTGGACTGTCACCCTAATACGGCTTCTCTACAGGAGGTTTTTGACCGTATCCTCTGACGAAGCTGATGATGGATCACCTCAATGTGTCCTAACCATCCAGAAAACAACGATAACACAAAGTTGTTTTTCACGGGATTCGAACTTACGACCTCCGGTTTATAACGAAAGTGACTTAATTTTGTACTATGTATAATTATTTGAGGTATCCAATGTTCAGCCCTGTTTGATAGTTCACTAATTATTATTGACGAAGTTGATAATCATTCGTGTAAGTGTCTAAGCTTTAGTTTTATGTGCTTTCGAAGCAACACGGCAAAGGTATTAAGTTGTAAATACAGAGGCGACAGAGCCTTCCTAATGATTGACGCAACCGGTAGTAATTAACGCGCCTTCGGGCTTTTCACCTAATCCCTTCAAAGGATCGGCTAGGGTGCCCCAGTCGTTGCTGAATCGATCATTTTAAGTTTAAATTTAATGTGCACAGGTAAAAACAGTTATTTATCTAATGATGTAATCGCTTCATATATAATAGTTCTCGTCTGTAATTTCGCTATGTAGCTGTTCAGAGAGAAATAAAGACTTTATCGTTCGTTTCGAATTTTGGCACTAACACAGCTTTTTTCATTTTTAAAAATCTGTTCACATAAAATTCTCAGTAAAAATTATTAGCACCGGATGAACGAAACACTACTATAGCTAACAAACAATAAATAAATTCAGGTTTCTGCAATTAGAATATATAATTGAAATATTTCAAGATTGTCTGGGTGAACCGCCAAGCAGTAGTGTGAAAACACTGCTGTGTTCCGGTTTAAAGGGCACCATAGCCAGCGTTTTTACTGGGTAAACGAGACTTAACACCTGGAATGTCTCACGGTAGGCAGCGCGTTGGATACTACTGGTATTGCCAATGTCCATGGGCGTCGGTGACTACTTTCCATCAGGTGGCCCGACTGCTCATCTGCCTGCGTATGCCATAAAAAAATGGTATCCTAGAGACGGAAAGAGAAATTGAGGTAAACAAATATAAGTGACAATAATACATTCGGATTCCTAACTGAGGTTTAAGTGACTTAAACACATCCTACTTCCGACTTATATTATAAATGTAAAAGTTTGTAAGAATTAATGTATGTAAGAATTAATAATGTACCAGACTTGGAAAACTTTAAAATAACATAGCTTTAGATCAATTATAGCTTGCATCAAAGCTTTAGATGCAAGCTATAATTTAAAAAAGATACAATTTAATAGTTTCAAAATATAGTAAAAATTCAGCCATCTGTTTAAAATAAATAAATATGTTATGTACCGTTGAAGACTTTACATAATATATTAACATTAACATAAAGTTAGGACCTCGGGGCAAAATTGTTATCAATATAAAATTTTCTTTATTATTATCTTATCGTATTTATTGTGTCTTTTATGCACTTATGTGACTTGATATTTTACGGCGCACCTCTATTGTTATCAAACATGTAAAAACGACGCTTTCATAGCCTACACTTGAATGTGTTTAATACACCACTTATAGTAATGTGATTATGAGATTGTTTTCTAACGACACGCGTCCTAAACAAACTGTGGCGAACGCTTTGTCACTTTTGTATTCCATTACTTTAATGCCGGCATAAAGTAAATCGTTTCTACTGAATTAAAAATAGACGCTCTTGTATAATAAATATAGTGTTACCTGAAAGATATGTCTGAATCGTCTCTTTCGAATAATACGTTTTTTAAAGTAATATGCAAAGCAAATAATTATGAAAGTAATGAAAAAGTAATAGCTTTACTTTAGGTTGTTAAGTTATTTTATTAATAAATGATTTATCTAAAAATTTCGAAATTAAGGCAATAAACAATAAAATATATTTTAGTCCTTTATATCATTTTGTTCAATTCCTAAGCATTGTTATAAAAGACTCGATATTATTTTATTATAAATCTGTTTACAATAAAAACTCAAACTTTGAATTATATAAAAATACAATAAATGACGTTGTTTTTTTATTACAATTCAACAACTGCTCTTTTTGTATTAACCCGTATTTGTTCGGGTTAAAAGGTCGTCTTTGTTTTCCCTTAAGTACACCTACGACATAAGTTCCAACATAAGCAGCTCAGGGCCCGCCCAATCGCCGAGACAAATCGTCGTAATCCTGTACACCGGCATTAAAGAAATAAGCCGCGGCGACACGCCGTAAATACTTCTGTACACTTACAAAGCTGGGGTGACAATGCGGCCTGTAAAGGAGGAAGGATATTCTTGGGAATGTTTATTTACCTTTACTATTGTTATTCTGATTACATAGTGGTACATAAAGCTTTGGTTGACGTTTGACGATTGTCATATGTTGGTAGGATAGTACAATATATAAAGGATTTCTTGAATGATACATGTATTTATTGACATCGATACGAAGAAAAAATATCAAGTTCCAAAGTTGGAACATTATGCTATAACCTATCACGGGCGTGATAATAGCGCTATTTATGTATTTTTGATGAGCCGTTCTGAGTAATTACAGTTACTTCATCTAATTTACGTAAATTTAGTATCCGATATTATTTTCGAACCCTGCATTCAAAAGTAACTGGAATATACACTTCTAACTCAAACTATGAAAAAATATATTTTATTCTTAGCAAGTTCATTCATTCCTGGAAATAACATGGGAATAACAATTTTAGTTCGAAACTGGCTAGAGAAGTGTTATATAAGTGCACATGACTCTGTACCACCTGAGTAAAGCAATCCGGCTTGAAAATTTATAGTGTGGTATAAATGTGAAAATGAAATGTATTATCATCATCATCAGCCTTGTGCTGGACATGCCTTCCTTAATGCACCACCCCTTCTCCATTTAGGGGGTTTTTGGACGGTATCCTACCACGATGGTCCAATGCGGGTTGGTGGATGGACCGACTTTTTCATCCACGACCTGTTTCTAAAGTACACGCCCTTACCACTAGGTTACGAAGGCATTTGAAAATTAAATGTGTGAGTATGAATATAAAATGGAGAAAATAAAACCCACAATAACACATAGTACTGTCCGAGCAAGATTCGTGATACGTGGTAACCCTCTCGAGAAGCCATCTTCGCACCCGGCTCACGTACTTAATAGATACTTTCGGCGTATCACAAGCAAACGATTCAATTGTACGCCTTGATGTTGTTATAAATCACTGGCCACAGCTCCGAGTCTCTGGTGTGTTTTAGTCACGTAACAGATTACGTTTATGGGGCGCGTTTTTTTTTAAACTTTGCCGACGATATTGCCTGTGATGCAATTGACTAATCACCCCCTACTAGATTATTAAACGTTATTTTATTAAATTACATAGTGATAATATACATAAAGGCTTAAATATATTATATTATTTATTCAGAGAAAAACATATTTTTAAGCGGGCACAGCATGAAACAATTAAGTATTTTTTTTTTAATTTTCTTAACCAGCAACGGAGATACATCGGAGTTTAGCGTGACATCTTGGGACGACACATAAATAGGGTCACTATTTATCTAAATACTGACCTTTCATAGCTATGTTGCCATCTAATCTATGGGTTTTACTATATTTTGTATATTATTTTTTGTAGAATTTCTTGAGTAACAGGTTTTGAGGCGAGGGGAGTCATTGGAACGCCTAAATAATTGGAGACATTACTAAAAATTTGTTTAAAATTACCTACTTGCTATTAGTTCATACCATAACTGAAAATTTATATGCTAAAAAAAACAAATTATATATAGAAGCCAGTCTTTTTAAAATTAAGTCCAAACTTAAAAGGCTCAATAATAGGTGTGAGGATAGAGTTTAGGATATAATAACCCCTTATTTATTTCTTCGACCCTAAAAGGTTGTTCACCATTAGGCGTAAAGTGTCGCTGTGTTGTACTAAGTACCAAGTAGTCAAGTACTACCTCTGTTCACTACTTGTAGTAGACTTAGGTCTAGAAGTTTTTGACATCTAATCCAGCCATCGATTCCAGTTTAGCCTCAGGGTTGTAAACTTAAATAACTGTCGTCCGATGCAGAACCCGATTTTAGGTAAATTAGAAGCCGACCTAATAAAAACTTAGGAAAAATACCGACAGAGATGACTTAAATCTAGAAGTAAAAACATTGTAGCCAATCATATACTCATGGTGTTTTATTTTGAAATGACTTTATATTACACATCTACATGTTATGCTAAAATCGAATTAAATTAAAATCTTAGCTACAGTCATATTTTCTAACACAAAATATACGTAAGAATAAGTTGTTAAGTCAAGGTAGATTATTAAAATAAAACAATATATATTCTATTGTCGTCTGACGTCATTGTTCAATAATTGAATGAACAATTCGCATATAAATGACAAATGTGCGACCCTCGGGGCCACTCCCCCGGGCAGGGTATCCGCTTCGTAGTTAATTACACGCTTCAAGTACAGACAATTCGACTAACTCCGTATTAACACTGTACAATCAATTTTCGTAGGTATATTACCTAATGTAGGAAATCCCTTAAAATATTCATCTACTAGTTTCATTTCATGTAGAGAGATGGAATACGCTAATAATCAGGTAACGTTTGAGTAATTAAATCTTTAGGACTTTCTGTTATATTAATATAATCTCGGTAGCGTGGAAATTTATTGTCTAGCTTGGAAAATAATATAAGATTCATTGTTTATTAAAAATGTTTGCGAGTAGTAAATGTAGTGAACGATACCTAAGAATTTTCAAGTGCCGATAATTAATTATAAAATGAAGAAAGACTTAAATCGTTTACAATTCCAATGAAATTAATAGATGACGAATCTTCGAAAATTTCATTAACTTAGGCCAGATAATACCGGGAAGAAACGTTTAGTGTGAAACTGAAATAGCTTTTAACTGTAACACGCTCTCTTGGTTATAGAGAAAAAACGTTCACGACAACAGCACGTTTGCTTCACCTTGCTTTCCTTGATAAAATACTAGCAGTCCGTCCACGGCTCTGCCTGTCTTATTTTTAAATATCTTTCTAATGGTGAAAGAATTTCTTAAATCGGCACAATAGTTTTTGAGTTTATTCATTTCGAATATACCCAGGAAAATAGAAATCTTTCCTTTTTATAATATGAGTATAGAAGTGTACATTATACGGATAAATAATGAGGGTACTCACAAAGGGAGGCTTTTTTGCGCAGGACATTGATCTTGTCCACCGTATTGCGATGACTTGCCTCCTGATGGATTTTAAAGAAAACCACAGACTAGGTTCCAGGGATAGTTTCTAATTATTCCTAAAAACTTGGTAAAAAAATAAATAAAGTGAATGAAGAAGAAAAGTTAATGAAACAGTTTTAAGGTTTTTCTTATGTAGGTCACCTTTTACTTTTTATCTTGACTTTTCTTTCTTTTCCGAAAGGTTAAAGTTACATTATTTAAATAGTAACCACCTACTTATTTCTATAATAGTTTACTCTCTCTTGCTCTCTTAGGCAGCGTGTTTTTTTGGATAAACGGCAACTTTAAGATCCAAGGTGAAATAAATTGTAGCAAAATTTTAAAGGTAAAAATTATTTATAAAGCGATGGGTAATCCTATTAGTATAATCGAGATAATTTTCTGGGGTAAATTATTCATATAACAGTTTTCTTTTAAGTAGAGAAATTCCATAAATTCTTTATTTACATTATATTAATTTCTGAGATTTATTAAACATTTTTAGTATGATAAAGTTTTAGGTTTCCTATAAAAGAAGACTTTTTCTATTCAAATTATTTACGATCACCGACCATAAAGGCATCAAAATTTTTCACCCACTTCAAAAGGGAACTACAATCGGTCTATAACCATTAGGTAATGACTATAAAGATCGCATCACCCCAATTTAATTTCGTTATTACTATTGTTACTTTGTTTAACGGAAGCATTGCTGTGTGCGTCAAATATTTTTTTGTTTGGTTACGTTATATCTAAAGGTCAAAACAATGCTTCCTTTTTTATTTAATACTAGCTGCTGCCCGCAACATCGGCCGTGATGCATATATATTTTTCTAAAAAATAAAGTAGCCTAATTCAAATTGGTAACAGCCGTTTCAGAGAACAGCTACAAGAATCGGAAATATTAAATTGAAAAATATATTGCCACGTAGATGAAATCGCTTGCACAAGGTACTATCATCATTATCAGCCTGTGATAGTCCACTGCTGGACATAGGCCTCCCCTAATACACCCCTATCCATCAGGGGCTTTGGACCGTATCCCACCACGCTTTACATGTCCATTCGACGCATGGATCATCTAACTCCATTTATCCATCGACTCAAATTGCCCTAACCAACTAGGAAACAACTATGAAAATTTGTTGAATCCCCGCAGGATTCGAACCCACGACCTCCGGTGTCTAAAGCACACGCCCACACCGCTAGGCTACGGAGGCAGTCCAAGGTAGTATATACGTATAATTTAAGTTAAGTCGAGTATGACAATTGGCCTGCTAAAGCCATAAATTGGATTGTATTTATGAACTTTAACCTGTCTTTGCTGATTATTATTAACTTTTTATTATTTTTTTTGGTAAAACAGAGTAAAAGCTAGCTTATATTGCTAAAATCGAAGACAAATATACTTTCGAATTTTACTAGAATTAACCAGCAATTCTTTATATCGAGATTAAAAATATATACATATCGATATTTTTAAATGTTTTCTTATATTCCAATTTTTGTTATTATGTTTAAAATCATTTAATTATATTTAATATGGATATTACCGCTTAGGTCAAACTAAATGTTCCAAGGCAGTTTAACTAATACCTATTATAGTTGCAAATATTTATAACTTAGGTAACAATAAACGAATAAGCACGAATTTTGATAAATATACGCGAAGAATTTACTTTAGGAAAATAGGTACATAATGATGGGTTTCAACAAACAAATTTAAATACCAATATGAATTAAAAACAAATTCTTAACGAAACAGTCATTTCTTTTCAAAGTAACGTCACGGGCCACAGAGGAGTTTGGTTACCCAAATGTCATTGTGACATTTGGCTGTTTTTTTTTTATTTACCTCATTTGGGAGATGGCATTTAGCGGGGCGCGTTTTTATTGGGAGCAGTGTGTGCGGAACATTAATTCTGCTATTCGGCATAATGGTGTTCCTGAATAACAATGGCGCAGTGTGTTAATAGTGTTGTTATGATAATGGCTACTGCTGTTAACATGGACGACTACGAAAATGAAAATGCTGTAATAAACAGTAATACTTTGTCGTTTCTATTAGACATATTAATAATTTATTCTTAAAAAATACAATTTTTAAGAATTTAATTTAATAGACAACTAAGAATCCAAAAAATATATATATATATATTTAAAAAAATAAGAGTCCACGTGGAAGTAATCCATTTTATTCTCTATAAGGTCTTTTAAACAATCTCTAAAATTAATAAATACAGCGTTGCTATTAAAACTAATATAATTTCTTGACATTAAAAATCAGATGTTAACAAACCATAGAGGCTTTAGGTATATATTTAATATTCCCGCCAACGTCACGTGCGAAACTTCATGGCTATTAATGTTAATCGCACATTCACATACGATTTGTCGCTTAATAAAATATCGATGGCACAATTTACCCGACAGCGTCGATTTACGTAACAATAATTGTTATTTACCACCGGCCCGCTGAATTGATTATGAGCGCGTGCGGGTAGGCGGCCACAGATAAATTATCATTCACAGACCGCAAAAAATATTTCTTTTTCTTACATAGGCTGTAATATTTGACTGAGTACCTAGATTGTATCAGAGGAATATATTTAAATCAAAATCATTTTGTATACAAGAATCATAATATTTGCTATATATTAACATATTTGACGGTTTGATTTGTAATTTGAAAATCTGCGTACATTTGTTTAAAATCATCTTGACATTTTATAATTTGGCGGTTTTTATGTTATGGTGGCAGCTTTATATCCGTTACAAAGGAAATCAATATTCTTTCTTAGACTAATCAAATAACAGTTTAGGCTGTGTTTATATATATAGACAAAGATATGTATAGGTATTGCTGTGATCGCCTACAAAACAAAAAATATGCTATTGCTGTGGAACACGTGACAGTGTAATGAATATAACAGTCGTACGGACCCAAATACTGCAGCGTAACACATTTTCGTTACGTTATAATTGCTGACATTTCATCGCTTTATTATTTGAACGCCATTGTAAAATCGCGGTTATTCGTTAAGCGATAGTGTTGTAGGGTATTATTTAAATAATTGTTGTGACGCGTGCTCCATCAGATATGCGGGAATAGACAATGGCTCTCGTGTCAGTAATCGAATCACTTTAAACATTACGCGGTAAACATTAGACACGAATCGACGCACGAATTATGAAGTACATTTTTAATGAAGCGAGTTGCCTGTGAAGTGCGACGTTCAAATGTTTTGTTTCCTACCATCTGATGTAAATAAATGTCAGAAAATTTTATTAAGATTGTTTTTTAGCTATCAAACTAGGAAAATTCTCACTAAGCTTAGTCAGTTGTAAAATTTGTTTTCATAAATGAATCATTGAAATTAATCAATACTTTTTATTATCAAGTTACCATTCAGTAACCGTCCGTCCAAATGATTTATCCAGGCGTAAAAAATAGCCAATGTTGCTCAAGAAAAATATGTATTGGAGCCTATTCAAAGCAAATAAAGAAGTAAATCTTTCCTTTTTACAATATTAGTAAAGATTGAACGATAAATACATCTGTTTTGTAGGCCTGATGTTGAAACATGGACGTGTTTCACTTATTAAGGGCTACTCGCTAGTGATAATTTGATAATCACTGGTTAAACAAGTCTAACAAAACCGTTCCGTCATACTAAGTCTGAGTATGCGAAAACATAACTGTGTTACGACTTAAAAGATACTCGATTAACACGACCTAACACCGAATAGAAGTGAAAAAAAATTACGTGGGTGTTTTTGGATATTGCTTTTATTATTTAAAGATAAAAGGTTTAGAAATGTATGATTTTGGACTACTATATCTTATAACGGAGTTATATGTTACACGAAAATGCACAATTTTTTTTTTTATATTCGAAGCTATCTTAGGGAGGCGTTCAAAATTTTATCTTAATAACAGTTTGTACGCAAATAGTGAATTAATTTTATGTCAGTAAATTGGAAGGCGCTGACTTTCTAAAACGTTTGCTACGTATAGTCTTTACAATCGGGAATATTTTTTTGTACTTTCGTCCGACGCATAGATAGATCGGGTAAGTGGGTTTACGGCTGAAATTGCCCTGACAACCAAAAACCAACGGCCAGATAATGTTTCTTCCCAGTATGATTCGCACCCTCTAGCTAAGTTTTAAAAAGTACAAGTCTACCTATATAATGCCACTAGGGCACAGAAGTAGTACCAAATATATTCTTACATTATATATAGTTATACCAGAGACAAGATTATGATTTTTTTACTAATTTCTGCTTATACTATGAATATATTACAATGCTAACTCGTGTAAACAGGGTTAATATGTTATGCAGTTGCTTAAACACAGTGTGGCGGAAACGTACTGATAACAAAACGGCAATCTTAATTGTTAATTAATAAAGTAATAACTCCTTTCTACTACAAACCGATTACGGCGGCCAATCTATATTAGAAATCAGCCAATTGCCCAGAAGATATTATAGTGCACAAGTGTACTCGCAAACACAGGTGCATTTCCTGTTCGTTCACTCTGATAGTCCGATCTGATCATCCGACATCTTACTTTGCAGATAATCGGATAATCAGCCCGCACTATCCAACAGAGGTAACAATTGTTTATAACCACCTTAAAACTGTCTAACATGCTGATGCTTAAAGAAGTTTTCACCCAAAGGTTACATTACATGGTCACGTACTTATAGGGTTGTCTATGGCCTTGCCGCGGGGTGACCACCCGGGCTGACGAGAGCTGCTGGGCGGTGGTACCGAAGTTAGAGAGGGAAGACGAGGTTCGTCTGGAACCTTGGAGACTGCCTGAGCTTCGGCCACCGCTCCATTACCTGCACGACAGGGGTACGCACTGAAATTCAATCAGTAGTTCCAATTCAATCAATTATTTACATTTACTCTCTCGTTTACTCAGTAGTCTGTCTCATTTACTCAGTAGTTACGTTGGGCTACGGTGCTTGTCAAACTGTACAGAGTATGTTGCATACTACCGATTTTCAGCAGAAATAACACCTTGGTTGTGCTTAAAAGGAGTCGGTCCCCTGTAAATGAGACACCTACTAAAAACTAAATACGAAGACTACCTCCAAAAGATAGTGGCGACAGAATGTGGAACATTCTGATTATAAACATTATGAAAAATAAACTATGTACTATGATTTCAACAACCTGAAAACAACCTTGGTATATTTTATTTATTACATTACATTACATTGATTTCAGTAAACATTTTTTTCAGCGATTCTTTGGGGCCCAGGTTATAGACTGCTCGAATCGCTCTCTTTTGAATTACGAAAATAGTATTTATATTAGCCGCGTTTTTCCCACAGTAGAATTCCAAAAGACATTATACTGTGAAAATAACTAAAATATACATCAAAAATCTTCGTTTCTTACACTACGCCAAGGATTTTGGTCGACCCAAAATCAGAATTTAATATTACTTACTAAATTACAGATGGTGAGAGCTGCGCAGCGTGTGTTGCCCCGCTCTCATTACTCCCATCGCAAGCCTCTGCACCACATTAGCCATCTGTTGTCAAAGTAGGTCACTTTGGTTCTAGTCATCAACAAATAGTTAGTGGTATTAAAATGTAGATGGCGCGATTTATAAAATTTTGGTAGTACATATTTTACAACAGAATAGTAAAAGAAACTGTAAAACTGTGCTATATAAACAGTTAAAAAAATACATTGCGAAATATGCAGTAATATAATATAAACAGTTTAATTAGTCTGCCTAACAGTTATATAATAATTATCATTCTCTTGCCATTCTTTCATATCTTGAATGACTTATTAAAGGAATAAGCAGTAAAGGTCTGAAGTAAGATGTAAGCATGTAAGTTAGGATCTAAAGGCTAGTGCATTTTATTTTTAACAATAAAATTTAAAGGGGAACTGGCTATTGTCCTGTATTCATAGCCGTGTTTTAATAATCAAATTTAAATGTGTTTAGTACTTTAACGTTTATTATTACTTATATATAAATAATATAATAATATATAAGTTTTAGTGTTTATTATTACTTATATAAGCCTCCACTTTAAAAGAATTGCTATCTTGTGTGGCGGCCTAAGCCCAGCTTTATGTAATTTAAATATTTCCTTTTCTGGTCAAATAGCTTAAGATTATGCAATGATATAACTACAAATAAATAGTATTAAGATTATTTAATTAAATTATTACCTTTGTATAATAATTTAATTAGAATTTAACCAAAAAAATTAATCTAGTCAGCTATCTTCGCCAATGATATTTTATAGCATATATATGTTAAACGTTTATATAATCACGAATACAAAATGTTTAAACGTTTCACGTATTCTACTCACTTGAATGTAAAAAAATATATTATATGACGTAGGCCTAAACGTTGTTTGAAACTGTAAAAATACTTAAAGAGATAAAAATAAACAGCCATACTGCTTTCCCAGCTTAAATATTTAAGCCGTATTCATAGATAAAACAAGGATGTATATTATAAAATGTCTATGTTTCTAATCATTTGTATTGTACTTTAGAGTACATAAATAATTCTTTAATAGATCTTTTGTAAATATTATATTGTAAAATTATAATTTTTACGCAATATTATGTAATTATTAATAGTTTCAAAAGGTTTACAATGGAAGCTTGAACTTTTTTTTGTAAAACATATCATTAGAGTCTTCGCGATTATATATTAAATGTTGTGTAATTATAGTTGTATGTGTACTTGGTGATAATAATAGAAAATAAAGAGAGAAATGATCCAAATTATTTTGTTTTATTATTATATTACTTTTCGGTTCAACAGTCTACATAACACATAAAATTTTTATTAAAAATATTACGTTTGCCTTTATGATAAAATTGTTTACAGATATCTGTCATCAAAGTCATTACAGCTATAGTGGTATTTGTTTTTCAGCAAAGGGTTCATATTTTACAGTATTTGATAAGAAAAGTATATTGATATTTATTTTCATTTATATTGTTTATATACTCTAAGTTGCCTATATAAATGGCTTTTGTTTTATTTTATAAATCACATGGCAGTCCTTCAATATACTACTGTTAAGGTTCCTCATTCCTCAACTTATTAATAGTTAAATAAGAAATCATTATATTAATCATGCATCTTTATTTCCGCAGTCATAGTGATAAACCAAGAACTTCCATTCAACTTTTTGAATGGATAATCGATTCTTTAGTTTACATTATGTTTTATCTTAGCAATTATTTACAAAAAAAGTTTCAAATACGTAAAATGATTAAGTTCGTTCAAATATTAGATATTCGGTTCTTTTCGTGTTCGTAAATAAAATAACTTTTTATCCCATATCCATATTTAGTAACAAATACAACATACAAAGCCAGGGTCTATCTATAGTAGGAAAAGAAAGAGAGCCATTATCCTTTTCTAGTGGGCATGTATCCACCAATTCCCTTAGCTTCACGTCGATCGCGTTGTTTATCCGTAAATCCTTTCATTGCTGGCGGTGAAGGCATATTATGCGGGGGCACTTCAGTAGGCACTGGTACCTGCCTAGCCAACTACGGATTACAAAATTATATTAAAAATGGTTTTAAATATTTTGCATGGATGCCGTAACCAGCATTTATATTTATTATTTTGTCAGTAAGAACTGCGTGTATAGTCTGATAGTTTTTACCCTCCGTATTAGACTAGCGATCATGGGTTTTAATATTGAGTGTGGGACGCAAGAAGTAAATATATAAAACTATAGATAACTATGAATATAATACTAGTAAATTTATATTTAGTAAATTATTACAGATTACAAAAAATGTGTTAGGCCATTTTAACAAAGCAGTCATTCGGATTTGTCGATATCAAGGTATATGAATTAACGTGATTTAGCTAATAACGCCATCTATGATTAAAGAACTGAATCTCAACTTTGCTTGTTTCTATCATTTTCGCTCTCCGCGCATTAATGGTAAAATATGTTCCCTTAAAGTAAAATTCTGTAATAATTATGTAAAAACTTAAATTTTTCGATGTATAATATTTAATGTTTTTCGCAATTGCCGTCAAAGCACAGTTTACTCCTAAATGACTTAAACTTTAGTTATGTTTTAGAAATTAAATAGTTTGTTGGTGCATGCAACTGGTTGCAAAACAAAACATAAAAAAATGCATCTGGTTTTAGTATGAAAACGAAATTATGATATATGACTCATACTTACACGTTTCAAATGCTTTAAGCCGTGGTCGGCTTTAATACGACCTAACTCATCAGGAAGTGCCAGGTCTGCCTGTCCGTTTAAGAAGTATAAGGCTAAATACATTAGTAGTAATGGAATATGCACTGAGACTTTCATTGTTCGAGACCGCTGAATGCAATGTGTTATAATGTCATTCCGACATTTATACATGAGAGACCACGTGCGTACGTTGTTAAAGTTCCTTTAAAACAATAAAACTTCCTGTGGCAATCTGATATACAGTAGATCGCATGATAAAAACGCTCTGAATAATGATAAATATCGTCTAAACTACAACAGTTCTATTGACATGTTTGCTCGATTATTACATACACACGCGAAGTTTTCCTTTGTCTCATTTTTTTCGTGTAGATTTATCTCGCTAATGATTGTTATTGTGTATGAGTTAATTTTCTACTGTAGCCAAAAGAATTATAACATAGAATTTTACATAAATACATATTGACAACTTTTGTTATTATCCTAAGCCGCCAAAAATGCCCTTTTATTGATTAAACATCGTCTTTAATGAGGCTGCGGCAAATAATACGCAATTAATAATGTAATAAATCATAGCCCCAGTTGATTAAAACGTTATTTGGCTCGGTTGACGGTGTCGCTTTTCATAGATTAACACTTGCTTGGACAAATAAAGGTACAGGCGCCGATGAAGGCCCACTAAATTTCAAAACCTTGTAAAATCTTGCAGATAAGTAGAGGGAGCAAAAAACCTAATGGAAGTTGTAATATATTTATTCGAGAAACAAGATATCTAAAGAAGTAGTACAGCTTTAAATGGCAGAAATATTAAGAAAATGATAAAACCGAAATATTAATAATCAAACAAAATTGTAATTGGGCTATCTTAAAATATCATAAATAAAATCAATTATAAATCAGAACAAACTATAAATAAGAATTATAATTTAACTTTAGATCAATATTTGATAAAGTAATTATCAAAATAAAAATAAATTAGTTCTATTTCTTAAATATTTTTTAGTCATTCATAGGTGGCTATCAAAGAAATTGAAAATTAACTTTGAGATCAACTTTGAAAGTAATTTATCAAAAATAAAAATAAATTAGTTCTATTTCTTAAATATTTTTTTATGCCATTCATAGGTGGGCTATCAAAGGAATACTGAAAATTAACTTTGAGATCAATCAAAATATACTTTTAAAACAACAACTAACAAACAACTGTGTTTCGGTCTATTCCCTACGCCGTTTCTTAGTAGAAGGTTCCATTTCAATCTGCGATAAAAAATAGAGTAAAACAAAGAAAAATTGGTACCTCCAATAGTTATTTAAAAATAAAATTGCTGACTTCAAAATTAATACATGCTTATTCAATCTCAAGAACTACTTGAGCGATTTTGTTGAAACTTGCCCTATTTTTAAGTTGGACTGTAGGTGCCTAGTTCAAGATTTAATGCAATCCAGCATTGAGTCCGAAACGTGCGCAGACAGAAAATACAAACATACAAACACAAAAATATACTAACACTATACTCCAATAAGGCCCGGGCTATCTTTGGGAATTATGCTATGGGCCATGATAGGAAATTACACTCGGATTGAATATAATCTTGAAAAAATACAAAAACGAAATAAAATAATAACACTCTTATGTAATTGGCTAATAAATAGATTAATATGAATTATGTATTATATATATTAATAATACATAATATATTAATATGATATATGAATTTTCACAGATTAGAGTAAAGAGTTTTTTTTAAATTTATTAATTTTTAAAAGGATTTAGATAGTAGAGGTTATAAAACGTGTATCGTCTTGATGTCAACGAACAAACTGCCATCTGTCTTCAAAATGGCTTTTGTATATGGTACTAGTAGAATACACCCGCAATATTTCAAGTGTTTAGAATTATCATAGGTGTATTTTTTTAAAAGTGGGCTATCCTAGGAACTGGGCCATCTTCGGCGACACTACCTTACATCAAATAGAATATGATGACTAGTTTTACTGCACGGGACCATGTTTTGTTTTGCTTACGCAAGATGTTTTTCTTTTATTTTTCGGATGAACTCACGTTGAGTGGAGTTAACCGCTACAACTCGGCGGGTACGAGGGGCTGTGCAACTTTAAGTGCACAGACTTCACCTCTCATCTGTGGCTTAGCTCCGAGGGACCCTTGAAGGGGGACCTCGGCTCGGGCTGCTATTTATACGTAAGCGTGCTGGATCGAGAGTGCCCAAGGGTCGAGCCTCGGCTCGATCAGCGCTGATCTGGTCCTTGCCACTCCCGTTAGCAACCTCTGGGCCGAACCTCGGCTCGATCAGTTGGTTTTGGACATGTTTATTTAGCTTATTACCGCCCTCTCTAGATGGTGAAAATCGGCCTAGTACTTGCCGATATCCGTTAAACGGAGTGAACTGATGCCGTCGACGGCGAGGGCGGTGCGCAATTTGTTTCAGTGCTTTCACACGTGCTTGTATGATGGTCGACTCATCATCTGGATCTGTTAAAACATGGCGCGCTCGCCTGATTTTTTTATGATTACGTAGTGAGGTGCTTGGTACGTAGGCGGCGCTCCGAACCAATTCTTTAGGATATTGCGGAGCCGAGGCGAAATATCGGATTGAAGCTTGTTTAAGAAATTGTCGGAT
The DNA here is from genome assembly GCA_029286875.1 of Lamproptera curius. Classification (NCBI taxonomy): domain Eukaryota; kingdom Metazoa; phylum Arthropoda; class Insecta; order Lepidoptera; family Papilionidae; genus Lamproptera; species Lamproptera curius. The sequence goes on from JAGSMT010000219.1 coordinate 314,585, forward strand.
GGTGGGCAATTCCAGATCCATGTGCAGGTCATGGTTGCGCACGTACCATGGCGCACTCGTGGCCCTGCGCATGAATCTGTTTTGCAGGACTTGGAGTCTTTTGATGTTTTAAAAAGCAACACCTTATTGCTTGCTATTAGGATTGAGAAAGGAAAACAGGCGACGGAGAACGAAGGCCGCTCTATTTTTGTCCCGCGTTATGTGCGGGCCGAAGGATAGGTTATGGGTTATATATCAAGGGTTACCCCGAGGTATTTGGTTTGATTGACCCAAGGAATTCTGCAATCGAAGAGGCGGATATTGGAAGGAAACCACGGTCTTCGTCTTCGAGAAAACAGAATGGCAGCGCTTTTGATAGGTTTATTTCAATTCTCCAATTCCGAAACCAATCCCCTAAGATCTTGGCCGCGGATTGGAGTCTTTCGGAGATAAGGATAGGACATCTACCGGATGCAGGTATCCTCAGCGAATAAGGCGGTGTTTACAAGTCTGATGGAAGGAATGTCATTGGTGTATAGGGTGAATAATACAGGACCCAATACGGAGCCTTGAGGTACGCCGGCTAGGGCCGGGTGCAGTTCTGACTTTGTGCCCTCTACGCGATATCGGAACGTTCGATTCCGGAGAAAGTCTCGTATCCGGAGAGTCTCGAGTTCCGGAGAGTACGAGACGGTCGAGCACGCCGAGCTTATATAACTTGTAAATAAGCCCGTCGTCACACTTTACCGAACGTCTCCGCCACGTCGAGGAAAAGCGCTCCCGTTATTAGGTTCTGTATCATTTTGGTTCGGATGTGTTCCGGGCTACAATGGATCTGATTGGAGCATGAGTGTTTGGCTCGAAAACCGAATTGCACAGGAACAGGTAGCCCTCTCGAGTAAGCGGGCTAGGATGAGGCGTTCATATATTTTCCCACAGCCTTTAAAGAGGCTAATGGGGCGGTAGGAAGTGGGTTAGGAAGGTAGTGTACCGGGTTTTAAGAACCTTATAATTTCAGCGTCCTTCCAAGTGTTTGAAAAATACCCTTGGAAAGAGCTGCGTTACATATGAGGGCTAATTAAGTGATTCGCTAAAATTTTAATAACGCGGTTTGATATTCCATCGGTGCCCGGGCTTTCCGTGGTCTAAGATTTTTGATAATCGACTTGACTTCGCTTTCCGTTACCGGTGAAGTTACATTGCGTGGGGGATTTGTGTCAATGGGTCGACCTCGCTCTCCACCTTTCGGAGGTGAGCGGCGTCGACCGGTTGAGTTTGGCGTGCATTGAGCCTCGAGGCTGTCGGCTATGCATTCGGCTTTTTCTTCATCGAGAAACGCTAGAAGAGCTTTGGGATCGCTAGGATGGGTAAGAGGCGGCATTGGAGGTTCCGACATCGCCTTTAGGCTTTTATGCATATTGCTTATATCTTCGCAAGATGACGCAAGACTGCTTGTATAAAAGAATGGTATAGCAATTCCAATAGTTATTCTATTCCTTATATTTAGTTTTTTGCGCCACTTCTTCTTACAGCGACACTTCTCCTTTATGTAAAATTGGGATGAGCATGAAATAAACGCATTAAACAATATTTAATAATAAGATAGCGGTCGGTCGCAAGGAGATGCACCTTTTTAACCTTTAGCATTAAAATTAAAATTAACTGTGTCATTGTCGTTATCGGGTTTGAATTCCTAACTTTTTAGCTGTACAAAAACAAAAACAATGGAGCCTACGCTTTTGGCTATTAATAGTAGTAGGCATATCAGACATAACAGGCATAGCATTAGATATAGTATTTCTTGTAAAATAAACAATAAGAGAAAGTAACTGATGATAAATAAATAAAAATGTTTACGAGTGCAGTGATGTTGTCATCTGGGAGATTTTAACAAAAATAATGCCTTAGTATCATTTAATTTACACAGCTTCGTGTCTTTACTAAGACCACTCCAAAAAGCTGTAACATCTGGATCCGGATCGTAATAACTTATTGCTGCTACAAAAAAAAACCAAAATAAGTAGTTAACTTTGTGGAATACTATATTTTTTCTTTGAAGCCAAAACGCAGAGTATATTAAAAAAATAAATGATCATAGAATGTTTTCAGAAATATAAATATTGACTGGCAATACCTACTTTAACAATTTTGTTGCAATACCCGCGGTTAATACACATTTTCAAATTGGACGTCTAAATTATAAGCACCGTTTAGGTCAAATGTTGACATTGAACATTTCGTTGTTTAAGGAAAAGTAATAAAAAATGCAGGCGTCAACTACACCGGTTGTTGCTGCCGCTGCGGGTATAATTTTAAAATCGTCAAAGCGAATTGGTCGTGGCGTGCCACTTATTACCGATGCATATGCAAAAAAATGTTCTTGTCAACGAGAAAAAACAATTGTTTTCTGCCGTGCTTGTGGGTACTATTGTCATGGACGAGTCCGAATAATGTGCGAACAACATCCGAGAGTAAGCTACTATTTTTTTATACTTCCTTATTAAAATCAAATTACTTTTGAACAAAAATTTTGTTCCTATAATATATAAAAATAATGTTACTGTCTTCTTTGTTGCAGCTCACATATTTATTTGACTTAACAAGCTGCCCACAATGTCACTCTTCAGTTTGTTTAGACGAGGTTTCTACTAATTATTAGTTTTATTTTTCACATAATATATTTCTAATTAGTATTTACATGTAAGGATGTAACATTGTTAAAATATTTGTTTCTATTTTAATCTTTAATGAGCAAAAACATTTTAATTGTGAACAATTACAAATGTTGGTTGCCTTATTTGATTACCAAAGAAGGTGTTGGTATTTATAAGTCAATTATAGTTATTGTCTTTTGATTACTTTCAAACTAGGAAGTTTTTGTAGCAAAAACTTTTAATGGTTACAAAAGCAGTCTATTAATAAAACTTTTCTCGTGCCATTACTTTGCATTTAATAGAAAGCCTGGTGCATTTCATTAAAATGTCTAGTTGAATAAATGTAAGAACAGATGGATTGTTAAGAAAATAAACCTCATGCAGATTACAATTCGGTGTTTAATTTCAGGTTTGGTTCCTACTTTACAATTGCTGTTTAATAAAAGTGCCTTACCATTCTTTGTCTTTATACAATATGTATTTGTCTATGTAATGCCTAGGTGACAAAGAATAAGCTGTAATTTTGTTTTGAAGAAAATTATTTGAATCTTTAAAATATTTATCCAATAGTAATCTATCAATGCTTTAATATTAGAGTAATTTTAATGTTATAACTGATACAATAAATTTACAGAAGAATTCTGTGGATTTAACAAAGTTCAATTTAAAATAAAAATGTTAAGGAGTCTTTTTTTCTACTTATATTAGTTTGTTGTTTTCTATTTAACTGTATTATTCCACTGAGTATTCTAAGCAAGCTCTTCTATTGTTGTATCAATAAGATTTATATTTTTACATATGCATTATCCAATTGGTATGAATCTAATTAAGCCAAAAACAGGGATTGTGATAGATAGTGAGAAAGCTTAGTAAGTATCTAAATCTTCATTGGTAATAATATATAAATAACACATAGTGGGGACAATAAAATATTAAGATTTCATAAAACTTTAATCGCAAATACTAAATCACAATAGGCTACCTAAAATTAGTAATAAAATACTTCCTTAAATAGAAAACCAGCTTGGTACATCTTTTCTGTCTTTATTTTTTGCAACATATTCACTAAAGGTTTTCTTTGCTTCGCTTAATGATTTCATACTTTCCTCCTCTTCACTTTTCTTACCCTCAAATAAATCAGGAAACTTAAATGTCATATCCTTTGGCTGCAATGAAAAATAATGTGACTAGTATTAATATCATAAATAAGAATTATGACCTGCACAAAATACACAAATATTTCATATCAAAAAAATACTATTGTGTAATTATGTGGATGAAAAATTAAATACTTATATTTATTTATTAACCATCATTTAGCAGTGGTGAGTGACTCTGACTGTTATGCTGAAGGGTGTGGGATTGATTCTCAACACAGGATAAATATTGTGTGTAAACATAGTGTTTTCTTGTTTCTGGGTATTTGTAGCTATAATATTTATGCTCATTTTTAAAAGAAAAGTAAGTCTATGTATTTATTAGTCACCTGGTTTCCATAGTACAAGCTTTGCTTAGTTTGGGATTGGGTGATGTGTGTTAATTGTCCGGAAAAATATTATTATTATGTTAATATTTTAAAACTGCTACATATCAGAGACTTATGAGTAAAATATATTGAAAACTTTTGCATAGTAACTTAATTACATAGAAATTATACTTACTAATGTAACATATGCAAATTTAACATCATCATCCTTCACAACATATCCTTTGCCGACATCTCTGCGAAATTTTCCACAGCGAATTTTTGTTCTCACATCAACTATGGGTATGTTATAGATTTTTTCTAAATAATTTCGTATATCGAATTTTGTCATTTCCATTGAACATTTAAAATTAACAATATTTGGTAATTGATTGACAGGAGGTCGCACAAGTTTCATCCAAAAATTTGGTAAAAATACTCGAAGCTGTGGATTCCCTTTTTGATAGATAGGGTACCTGTAAGGTCCTTTCTTAATATATAAGAGTAGAAGAGGTACTTTTTTTTCTTTGCGTTATTTTGTAGTGTTAAATTAACAAAATACAATTTTAAGAAGTAGTTATGTATTTACAAGTGAACTTACCAACGGGTAGACATCGCGTAGGCTAAATCTTTGACCTTTAATGAGTAAATTAACAAAGTAGTCGAATTTACTTTTATTATAAAAATATAACCTCTTACGATAGATTTTGACAAGTGTTTTAATACCACCTATTCAAAAAGGTGAATTTTATTAAAAATAAAGGTAGCAATAAATTTGCACTACATTTATAATCTAATATTATAAAACTTATATCTTAATATATTTAATCGCTTTAAATATCAATAAGTTCTTGTGCCTAACAGGATACAGGGTACCAATTTGGACTTATCGATGCACTAATAACGATAACACTAAATTACGTAGATGAAATGTGTGCCAAGTTAGCAAAAATTTAAGGAATTTTTCGTCTCTTTATACCAAAAATATAACATAGGTTATGCATCCCTAGAAACTGTTTGAGTAACATATACCTATAGAGTATCAGAAAGAGAGAATATGTACGAGGGAATAAAGAGCTTTGTGGCTCACTCTACCAATAACAAAATAAGCAAAATTATACTTTAATATCTTAAGTAAAGTATCGTCTTGATGATGTTTTGAGTGCTATGTATTATTTATCCCGAACTTTAACAATAAATAATTACTTTGAAATCTGGCAATCGCATTATCAACGTCAGTTTAGTCATAAAAATGGCGGTGGCGCTGTCACCCGATCAGGAGTTGGTAAGTTTTAATAATTCAAACTAATCTTCTACGTACTGTTTAAAAGTTTTTTCGTTGCATGTTACATTATTTCCATACCTTGAATGAAGGCCCCGCTAAATTCTTATGTTTATTACGTATTATTGCTTTATTAAAACTATGTTGTCGTTTACCATGTCATCAATGTTTGTTTTGATTTCAAATCGGATGTATGTATTTTGAAATTTAACATCCTTTTCTTTAATATTTGTGTATATATAAAGGAGTTCAACAGTTCCCATAAATTAATAATAATAAAGACATTTTAAAAAGTTTCTGAGTTATACATTCGTAATACAAATATTGACATCAAAAGAAGTTTACTGTTAATGACACGAAACTTTAAGTTTTAACTTTACTGGCCATTAAGATTCTTGTTGTTATCTATGTAATGCTTACTACTAATAGAAAGGTTTTCTCTATGTACCAGGAATTGTTTTTTATTTAACTTAACTTTTAATAATTTAAATTACCTATATGAATAACAAAAAAAGTTAGTTATTATTTTTTACTCCTATATAGTGATTGATTACATTACTCAATAAGAATTGTAATATCATAAAAAAAATAGATAACTTTTTTTCAAATAACATAAACACAATGATTTTAGTGTAATTGTTTTAAAAGTAATAAATATACAATTTGTCAATGTTTAATTATACAATGTTGTTAATTTTCATGTCTTTTAAACTTTTTATTTAGAATACAAAGCATTACATTATGCATCAATTTATTATGCTCCTTACATACATATTCATTAATATCTGTAAATTTTGTGAGAAATCATCTTGATGTTGTTGTGGTTTAATTGTTTTTTCTGTACAAAAAATATATTTTGTTTTAATGTATGTTTTTATAAGTATGTTGAACATCTATATGATACAGATTGACTTAATGAATATTTTATCATCATCATCAGCCTGTGATAGTCCACTGCTGGACATAGGCTTTCTCTAATACACCCCTATCCATTAAGGAGTTATGGACCGTATCCCACCAGCTGGTCCAATGCAGGTAGGTGGGTGGACCAACTTTTTATGCCCATCCAACATAGGTCATCTTACTTTTCAGATATTTGGGTGGTCAGCCCAAATTGCTCTAACCAACTAGGAAACAAACTTTTTTGCCCTAACCCGCAGGATTCGAACCCACAACCTCTGGTTTCTAAAGCACACGCCCATACCACTAGGCTACAGAATATTTTATAACAGCTCAGAATCTTAATTGCTTTTGACTTATAAGCTTAATATTTAATATAAAGATCATCGTCCATCATTTTTAAGGTTATCTCTGTAATTGAAGTTTCTAAAGATCAAAATCACCGAAAGTTTTGCTTGCGACATACTTACTGTTTATTAAATATTTACTCATGATATTCTGAAAGTATTTTGTATTAACATATCTATAAAAGAAATATAGAAGGCCTAAGAAGGGGATCGATAAGGGCTGAATTTTATTATTTATAGAAAATGAAAAATTTTATTAAAAGAATGTTTATGGAAACATACTATTTTATAGTTTTCAGTGAAATCTTAAAATCTCCAGTGTTTAAGCTAGCTCAAGCCTTAATAAATTTTTGACTAACATCCATTTTGTATTCTATACAAAAGAAATTATAAAACCGTACTCATTCCTGTATCATAACAAAATTATAGTATATTATGATGTCAGTTGGGATTTCTAGTACTACTCTATATTTGTATTGCGCAATAAGCCAGGATATTATAACGTCATTCTTTACACCTAAATATACAATATCTGCTTAATAAGTATTGATTAGTCAAAGCTCCTGTGTATACAACAGCATATTAAAAATGATTCATGCTTTGGATTTTTTTTATAAAATCTGTAATTTACATTACACACGAAAAGAAAATAATAGTAACATTTTCAAGAAAAACTCTTTAATTCAAAATAAAAAAAAATTGTGCTTAAACTCTGTTAAAACAAAACATTTTTACAAACATATACAGGAGGTCTCGATATTAAATTTCGTCTATTGATTTGTTACGGAAATGTATATTTTGAGAGTGAATAGGCGAGATTGTTGTCCTACGCCACCTCGTAACTTCCGTCCGTAAATCTAATAATAGAGCATCTACTATTAGCCGAGGGAAGTACAAACTTTTGATATGGCCATTTCGTAGATGTGTATGTGTGCGTCTAAATCGTTTCGCACGAAGTACCACGATTGAATATACAGTTTTTGCGGATTATATCGTACTGTATAATATCTTTATAATTGTTTAAAGTTATACCCGATGTGTTAAACCCTTTACACGGTCAGTGAAAGGGTCAGTAATTTTATTATAACTGTTTTCCCTTTGTAAAATTTATGTAAACAATTACTAACTGTTATGTTAAATGCTTGATGTAGGGCCGACTTGGACAGTAACTCCGCGGTAACACGCTCATTCTTCAACCGCAAACCAAGGTCAGTAGTCACCAGACCAACTAAGATTTTGGGTTGGGCTTGAAAATGTCCAACAAAATAATAATCAATTTTCTTCAAATAAATAGTTGTTAGAAAACAAGATACTCGTTAAATTAATTAAACGATTTAGAATTTGATGTAATATTTGTAAATTAGCAATGCAGTGCCATATAACATTCGGAATTCAGGCACAAAAACCGCCAATGGCACCGCGTTCTTATTGGTGGACCGCCGCCATATGCAATTTCAACATGATGTCTAATCAATAAGAACACTACGTTTTCGCGGCAATTTTACATCAGGCGTCGTATACGGATATTCCGTGTTTTCGTGCTCGGGTCATTAGACGTCTCATTAATCTTTGGATGCATAATTGTTATTTATTTAACGTTGCATTTTTATGACGTTTATTCAACAAGAAATGTATCGAATTGACATTTCAATCTAAACGTGTTATATTTAACAATCAAATTGCCTATTACGTTTTCCGGCAACTCCCGAGGCATGCGTGCGTGTTCCTGTATTGTTTTCGGAATTGGGTCGGCACCAGCATTGTAGTTAACTGCATAACTACTGTAGATAACTTTTATGTTTTAATTGACAATCGTATTCAAAGTTCAACGAACTCTCGAACGCCTCATAAATGATGTCAAAATCGAAAATATTATTTTTATTTTAGTATAGTTTTAAAGACAATAATCATGTATATTCGAAAGTAACAGATACATTTTTTTTATTTCTGATAACAAAATAATGAATTAAATGCATAGAGTATAGTTTTAATCCGTGTATAGCTTGTATTTATATTATAATAACGTGTTGTTAATTTTATTATGAAATTTTCTCCTTTTTTAAATTTATTTAGAGGATCAGAAGTAACTGTTATGTTATATGTTTGATGTGGGGCCGGCTTGGGCAGTAGCTCCGCGGTAACATGACCATTCTTCAGTTGAAAATCAGTAGTTTACAAACAATACTAAAGGTAAATTTCTAAGAGAAGATACCTTGACTAATAATTGCTAATTATACAAGAACTATATGCTTAAGTTCTCGGGTACTGGGTTAATTCTTGGACTTATTCTTAAAAAGGCAAACTGCTAACAACCCTAGTTAATTACTATAGGAAATGTAAATATTAGAATGATTTTTATACCACCGTTTTCAAATATGTCGCAGCAGATAAATTGACTATCAGAGCCAACTTGGAAATATTATATAATTGTATTATGTTTATAACTCTGCCTAAAGTTTGAAAATGAAATAAACCATTTAGTCCCGTGACAACAACGACAACCTTCATTCAAAAAGTAATTCAACTAAATATGATCACACTTACATATTATATTGTTTTTGTAAGGCTACACTCATTGAGTCTAGATAAATAACATAGGCCTTAAACTAGTTTAGTTTTAACTGACACGTTGAGACAAAACAAAACATAACATGAAAACTCACTGAATGATGTGCCTTCATAGCAACTTGGCGTTACGCTTGTTCCAATTAACCAAGCTGGCAACCACTTAGTACGTTGAACCGTTACTATGGGTTGCGTTGTTTACATATTATCTGAAACTTATTCGGTTCAGGTATGGCCTGGATGAGAATAGCCGAAGATCGGAAGCGGTGGCGTGCATTAGGGGAGGCCTATGTTCAGCAGTGGACGGACACAGGCTGATGATGATAATGATACTGCTGGACGTAGGTCTTTTTCAATGAACGCCAAGACGGCCGATCTCTTGCTACTCCCTGCCAACTTGTACCGGCTACTGCACGGAGATCGGCATCCCACCTGGTCGGGATTCGACCAACACTCCATCTTCCCAAACGAGCCTCCACTCCAGAACCTTGTATACTAAATTAATGTATTCTTTAGTATTATTTCTTATAACTGGAGGAATTTAGGAGAAAAAATAGTTAGCACAAGTTTTTGTTATAACAAAGACTCCTAGACAACATTTATCAACATTTTTTCAAAGCAACTACTATGTACTTTAACTTTTCTCAGAGTTAGCACTATAGTGCTTATTCCGAGAAAAGTTATTATTCAACTCAACAACTTGTATAAGTTTGAGCAGAATATTTTTAAAACAACGCAAATATAAAGTATGTCTTGTGTATCAAATCCACTAATTTACGGATTTTTCGCGTAACTTAAATATATTTATTACCGACGTTTCGGATTTTTTCCAGCATCCATGATCACGGGCAGAAGTTGGTATATGTCTGTATCTCTATGTTTTCGAATACGCGTCAGAGTTTTTAAATTGAAAATTTTAATTTTGTTTTGACAAAAAAGTATTTATATTGTCCTTTGGTTTTGTAGTTTTTATACTCTGCGTTTAATTTTGAAATTATTGGATCCCAGGAAGTAATAAAATTAATAATAAAAATCTGTAAATTAGTGGATTTGATATGTAAAAAACAATAATCATTGTATCTATGTTATTCAAAAGAAACTCGAAATTACTATGTCTTGTTGTAATCATTGAGACTTGTTCACTCTATATGTTAAATGAATGAGCAGTCATAGCAAATTCTTGCCATTATTTGGTTAATGTTGAATCAATTCGAACTAACTTATATAAATAAATATTACATAGCGTCAAAAATATTTGCTTTCCGCGACATAGCAATACTTCGATTTGATTAGTTAAGCCTTTTTGGCTTTAGTACTAGTTATTGTAAAGCTAACGTCTAAACTGTTATATTCTAGTTAAATTATTTAGATTAAAAATCATTAGAATTTTTAATATTTTCCTTTCATAGTACATTTGTATTTGATTCTCGTATTGTAATCAGAACCTGTTTGATACTTTCGGCAACTTCGCTCGTGAATATTACTTAACTAACTTTATTGACTAAGATCTCACTTGTTAATTTAAGTTATAATATTAATCAATCAAGCTCCAATTATAAAAACAATTTTGAAATATTTCTTATGATATAACATCCATAAATGTGTTATATTAGATTGCCCATAGAACTTACTTTAAATAACAGAACTGAGACTCAGTTGTATCAAAACAACTTTAGCTCTGTAATTTCATAAAGTTAACATCTTATTGGACCTAATTAGATTCCTGATATTCTATAAAGATAATGCAAATTACGAAATCAAGTAAATTTGTTGAGCAAAATTTATATGTATTGTGAATCATATTTCGCTTTGATATAAATAATAACAAATGTTTCAAATGAATTCCACATACGGTGTAACACTTTTAACATAAGCAAGAATAGAAATCTTCTGATTGCAGATAATACCGAAATAAGCCTAGTGCTTTAGTCATTAATATAGATGAACAAACTAACTCATATGTTATGATTTTAGTTACTATAAAGTTTTCGATTTCTCTATGTAAAATCTGTAGGAATTTTTAGTTGAACAGTTAATATTTCATTTCCATAGTTCATTTGTAAATTTATCGTACGTATATCTAATCAATAAACATTGTTCTGGGAACGCAGGTATTTCGGTCCGCCTTACGTAAACAATCGTATTTCAGTTATGAACACTGTATGGGATTCAATGTGTGTCTTAAATAACTTTTTATTAACCGTATGTAAAAGAACTTTCTGTATTAAAGCGTTCTATCATTTACAAAAGAGAAAATTAAAATGAAAATAATACCCTTTTAAAATTTATTTATTATACATACATTATTGACATACATTAATTGCATAGCAACCGTTCTTTCATCTTTTTTCCTTTAGCTTTTTGTTCATATCTAGGTATACCTGAGCCAAATAAGACATGCAGACAAGGCCGTGGGAGTAGAGAAAATTCGGCATGTTGTCATCCATCTCTCCTCCTTCTATGACCGAAATGGTGTTAGCGGCGGAGCCCAACATCTAGGCTACCGCTGGGGGCTGGGGGAGTTATCCTGTCAGGGTTGAGATCTCCTGGCTCTCATGGCTCCTGGGTGGCAGATTCGGGGAAGTCTGCTACCCAGTAGTTGCGGCCGCGACGGAGGGCGCGTGAGTTCCGATGCAGCAGCCTATCTGGGCCATGCTGTTAACTAGCAGGGCCGAGATAGGCTGCTTCGGCGGCTAGCGCTGGTGGGGTCGCGAAAGACTGACAAAGAATTCCTGTGACTGCATTTCTTAGGTGCCAGGAAGGAACCACGTGGTGGTTTTAGTCTGCCCCCGCGAAGTCGGGTTTGCGTAGGCATTTCCCAAAAAAAAAGGTTTCTCATAGTGAACTCCGGCCTTTGTGCAGTGTAGGCCATATTCCCCTTATTAAAGTGGTGGCCCGGAAGGAAGCCTCGGCAAGGGACAGAGAGGCCAAAGCGCCCTGTCTTTCCGCAGAAGAAGGCCAGGGCGCCAAAGATTCAGAAGGTTCCGCGCGTGGGGTGTACGCGCGGAACCTTCACACTGAATCCCTGGGAGGCTGGTAAGAAGGTGTCCGTGCTTTCTCGTAGTGATAGCATATTTCAATTTAGTACAGTAGTTTAAAAGCCTATTTAATACAAACTAATATTTTATCTTTAAAATGTTAGTAAAGATTTGTCACCGAGATCCCTTTAGTTTAACCATTTTAGATGTATATGTGTATTCCAAATACATCTGACCAGAGTGATCCATAGCAACATATTGTCTTTTATAAATCTAGCGTTCCTATCTTTGAATTGCCACCGACATGTCAAGCACTGAATGACGATGCCAATACACAATTTTAATGGGGGTAATCTATTGATATGATCGACGTTGATTTGCGGAAAAGAATCGGAGCTGTTTACAATTTGACCCTATTGGCGTTTGACGTATATATTTATTTTGTGTACAAAAGCTATTGATAAAGAATACGAAAGCTTACTTAATTATTTCTTAAGTACTGTTGTATGAAGAGAGGGAGGAGTTGCAAAAATAACTTCAAAAGTTTTCTGCGCATTGAAGGAAGAAGAAATGAAAGATAAATTTCAAGAGGGTATAATAAGACGGGTAAAATGCTCCATATATTGTTTGTCTCGCTGCCTAAATAATGCGTGAATATATTAAATAACATCTTATTTAAGTAATATTACTGTTTGAATAAAAAATGGTGGAATTAGCTCGCGCGTGGTAAATGATAAGTACGTTTTAACGCCATAATAGTTTATCTTTAGAGTTTATGAATATGATTCCATCTCTTTTATGGCTTCAATAGACTTTTGTCGAATAGGCTTTTAAGTTACGTAAACACTATTCTGATTTCATGGAACTTATCACAGAATAAGTTAAGTTAATAATTTAACAACTCCAGAACTAAAGAGCGAATCATAAATGAAAATAAGTTCGTTTATAAAGGGAATGTATTATTGTGAGATGTAATACACAATGTTGCGTGATGTTGACTATTTAATTGTGATTTTGCAATTAGAAAAGGTTAAATTTAAATAGTATATAAAAAAGCACTATATTTCGTTCTTATAACTGAGCGCAACTTGGTAGTCTTGTGGCTTACCTGTGTCCAAAGTTATTGTAATCAGCTCTCATCTACGAGCAGTTGCATTTTGGCTCCGACGCAGCGCGATCGTGCGCAAGCGGCCGTTTTTTTTATTTTCCCGCGCGTAAAATGACGCCATATTGTTTATGGCACTAATGTCATTGTGAAGTTAAAAAGAAGTGGTGTGAATGGTGTTGAAATATTACGGCCAGGATTCGTATGGGTTTTATTGTATTGAATTTTGATACACATGTTGCATTCTGGAGGCTATTTATTGAATTATATTAATAGGTATTTAGTAAGCGTGTCTAATAAGTATAACGAATTGAAATATTCGGGATCAGTTGGTAACTGTAACAGAATTGACTTAAATTTTTACTGTTATCTAACTGGAAATTTAACTGGAAAATGACTGTTTTATCTTTTAAGACTCCTTTTCAACTTATTGTTTGTGTTTCTTTTTTATATATATATATCTAGACATATTAGATTGCCAATATACATATTTCACATATTTTACTTTTGTTGATATCCTATTTATTCTTAAATCGGTTTAAAAATAAACATCAAATGTATTAAATTTGTTTTTATTTTAAAATTGGCGTAAATATGTTTCGATAAATAGTGTCGATTGATTAAAGTTCACTGAAGTATTTTATATAATACCTACTTTTATTTTAAGGCTTATATATTCAGTCAATGTCTATTACTGTTTTCAAATTGATAATGTATCGGTCTATCTGTTGATTCATAACTATTCACTCGCAGAACTAATGTAGATTAAATTTTAAGTTACTTTTGGCCATCAAATCGTCCTTTTGAAGCGTAAACATGTACTAGTTTTGTTAGGAAAATCAATTTTCTGCCCAGTGTCGGTGTAAATTTGTAAAAAGAATCGATTAACAATGCGATAAAACTGTTTCTTTTAATATTTAATTTAAATAAATGTTTATTTTTCGTTCACTAATTAAAATTCAGAAACAAAAGTCATTCCCTTAATTCTACGCAGACCAAAATCGAACGTAAAAGATAGTGAACTGTTAATCTAGTCATCATGCTAAAATAGTAAAGCGCGTGTTCCACGTTTCAATGAAACGGTTAATGTATGCACGCATTATGTCTCATTGATATTATTACTTCTTTTTCATTACGCTAATACTAAATAACTTAAATATTTTGTTCTCAAGTTTCCATTTCGAAGATTTTTAAGTTTTCAAATTGTGATTCTATTTCAAAGTTACGCTTTGTGACCGTAAAATTTAAGTAATCGATTTAACCACTATGAAATAGTTTTGTTCGTATTTAAATTTACGTGAATTAAGGCATATCCTTACCTTTTCATTACATTTAGTTGGTTAAAACGGTGAATCGAGCACTACATTCACCTTGATTCACCGTGATAAGTATGCATTGCTCATGAGAAACTCAGCGTAATATAATACAAATCGCCTATGGCCCTAAAACATAGAACCTTCCGTCCGTTTACTCGGTAATTACGCTGGCTACGGTGCCCTTCAAACCGGAAAACAGCGGTGTTTTCGCAATATTGTAGTCTAATTTGCGGCAGAAACAGGAGCCGCAGTGGTAGTGGTACTTCCCGTGTAAAAAAAAAACTCTTTTAAAAAAGATACAAAAAGGATAAAGATCAAAACATTTTTTAGTACACTTATTGTTAGTATTGTAACTCATAATATTGTCGGCTACATTTCAGATTCTTTGCATTTAGATATAATATTAGTAATGATGTAACAAAGACGAGGGAGATAGTAATTCTAGGAGGAAGTGGCGATTGCCAGCTAGTTATCGTATTTCAACAATATTAGCATTGATAACGCACGTACTATTACTTTTGTATTAAGCGTTTGTGTTAAAAACATGAATTTTCTTATAATTTTTTACATTTATGTGCGATATGATATAAGGTAGTTTATTAGCTTTGCGACAGTTTTGTGATTATACAATCCGACATGTTTAGTCGAATTTGTAGAGGATTTGACTGTACTGTACAATTTATTTGCCTTTTAATTTTAGTTTAGTAATACTTTGAGATTTTCACTTAGAAATATCTTTTTAAGTAACAGAACAACATTTTCATTTTATAATTTATGATAAAACATTCTTATCTTACTATTTAAATTAAATTCTTAAAATAAAATACTTTATTACAAATTCGTCTCGCCTGTTTTGTTGGAGCTCGTAAGTTTTGATTTAAAAATAACTGTCATTTAGTTCGCCGTAAAACTTTAAACATGTTGGCAAGTTTATAAGAACAAATTCAATCTAGGATTGAGGTACAACTTTCTTTGTAAACCGTACCTACTTTTGTGAGGCAAATCATATTAACTTTAATGTTAAATGATTGTTATGGTAGTTATAGTTAACAGAACCAATTTACATGTCATATACATTATAGTTTTAAAGGATATTAATGTGACTCGTGGCCCTAAATATTTAATTAAAAGTTAAGGACTTAGTTTAGTCAAGTAAGACTCGGTATTCAGGTAAACAAAGTAACCCATAGTGGCGTGATCTCTCTGTGACAGTTTGCAAATAATAACGCTAGACGCATGTCGCCACTTCGTTGCAATAGGTTACTTTGTGTCATCAATTCAGAGTCTAATTAGGCTTAACTATAATTGGTTACTTTTATCACAATTGTGTGTAAATTTTATAACAATAGAAGAGGTGACAAAAGTATGTAAAAACTTTGTTCCTTATATATTGATCGTTTTCGGACTGATGCGACTTATTTTGTTCAAACGACGAGTGTACAATTCAGTCTTTGATTGTTTATATTCCTTTTTAGATCGCCGTTCTCACTACTCCGTTTTAGTTCTTCGATGGCGATGTTCCATGCTCGATCGCCTCCGTTTTCGATCGTCGTTCTCGTTGGTTCGTTTTCATTATATTCTGGCTATGTTCTATTCTATTACGTTTTCGATCGTCGTTCTCTTTACTTCTTTTGTCATCATTCTATGGCAATGTTCCATTCTCGATCGTCCCTGTATGCGATCGTCGTTCGTGTATATTCTTTCGATCACGCTGCACCCGCCAACGCCGGTCTCCCCGCACCGGAAACACATCCCGGAAGAATTAACCGTCCCTGCGCACCGTCGGCTGCTACATAGCGTCGCTTACGCGTTCCGATTTCAAATTGAATCACTGTACGGTTATTTGAATGATCATTAAAATATGTGATTCCATTTTTGAAGACGCATTATAAACGTATCATGTATGTTGCGTGTGAAAAAACCTTTTCCAGTTAATGAAAATAGTAGATTCATTAGGCATTTTGAAAACTTATTTGTTGGCGAGATAGTCAATTAGTAAAGACGTGAATATTAAAGTTTCAAATCCTTATGTACTGTGTATTACGATTAAAATGTAACAGATCTGAGTGGCATCTTTGTGTAAGTATCTACATTTATTGTATTAAAAATAAATTGGACGTCTTGTAAGTTACAGGGAGTAACGGAAGTACATACTTTTATTAAGATTCAATTTTGGGCTTCTAATTAAAGAGCACCTTAGAGAGCAAATACTAGGCGAAGGAGTACTGAAATCCCATATCTCAAGATGGCATAGCCATAGGCCATAAATACCATCAAGCGAATGCCCTTCTTCTCTTGTCTCTTTATTCAACAGATATAGAAAAATTATTTTATTTTGATAGCAAAACCGATACTGAGTCGTTTATTCTTTCCTGTTGTTTCCTGTTGTTAATACGTATAGTTGAAGTTAATGAAGTGAAATACAGCTTCTAAGTAAAGCCGTTTAAGGTAATCGTTAGGGATTCGATTACTTTATACGTGCGATTAGCGAAAGTCTAAACGCTAATCGTTGGATCAGCTTCCGCGCCGTTATTATTAAATATGCAGTCATTAAACAGTAGTTCTTTTGTTATCTTTCTCTTTTTGTTAATTAAACAGGTATATTCAAGCCTAGTCTATTCATACTAAATCCAGTGGTCTTATTTCCTCTATGTGTGTTCTTTGTCTATGGTTTAGTTACTTCCAAAGTTATTATCCGGTTGGCATCTAGTGCAATATCACCTGTTTAATGTAATGTTCGTTTTCTCATATGAATTTCAACGAATGGCGACTTACATAAGACCTTCATAAGGTAAATTTGACGGCGCCGGTTTTTCTACAACAATGTGGACTAAGACACCTGACGCATCGATCGTCGTTATTGGAAGGGAATTGAATATTCGGTCTAATACGCTCTCACCAGAAAACGATAACACAGTTTCTTCCCTGCGGAATTCTAGCTTACGATCTCCGGTTGGTAAAGAAAGGCCTATCATGACTTGGCTGCAGAAGCGATATTTTGATTGGCTTTTAAGCAACTAAAGCCCAACGAAATTGTTTTTTTTCTTCGCGTTTGTACCCACCGTAATTATGCGTCTAATTTATGTAACACTTATTAACAATGATAAATGGAATTCTAACGGTGTAACCCAACGTCTGTTTTTCTTAGTCAATCATTGCAAGTGGTTGTTATTCATCCATTAAACCGTCAATTGCGTAATCCGTGTCCTATTGGGTTAATTGACAAAAAATTGGCGTTTTTAGCAACTTTCGGTGTAGTCACTTGTTATATGTGCCCCTAGCGTTACTCCCCTCATGTCTGTAGGAGTGGTTCTTTTGTTCCACCCTCCGTACTTGTGAAACCGCAGTCACAGACTTGACAAAAGGATCTTTTTTTCTGATACTTTGCGAGGCAGCGTATCGATTTAAAGCGATTTTAGTAGGTTGCTAGATAGTTCTATGATTACTTAGCTTGTAGTTGAACGGATATACTTATCGAATAAGACTAAATGTATGTCATACAGCATGTAGTGCATCTTGAACTAGATTTGTCCCTATTGAAAGACCACCGTGACATGGAAATGATTGTCATGCGATGTCATGATTTTAGTAATGATACTAACGGCGCTTTAATATAATATGAACCCATTGAGAGAATAGTGTCTGACGTCAATCATTATACGAAGTCAAAAATAATATAAATTATACAAAACATTTTGCGTTTATAATGGTCACCAGAGTCTGTCTGGTAACCGGCAAAAGTCTGATATTTTTTGATTTTTGAGGTAAAACTTCTATATCGGGGTTGGAAAAAAATTTCGTGTAACATTTTTTCGTTACGCGCCATCTTTTTAGGTAGAGTCACATCAAAATTTTTTAATACATGTTTAGTTTTTCGAACGGAAATATCTCCTCAACGGGACATCGCAGCGGTGTGGAATTTGGTGGAGGGGTTGTTCTCGTAGAGATCCATAACATCCGGCCCAAACGGAGGTTCTGACTCGAAGAGTGTACACAACTTCACTCGGACACAAAGAGGTCACGAGGCAAGTAAACATACCCGAAACCGCATCGCTGTGCGACTACGGAGTCGGGAGATAGACCGTTCAAAGATTTCGGCGCCCCTAAACTGAAAAAAATTAAAATCACCATAACACAGTCATTGTAGAAGCTATTGAGTTCTGATTTTCAGCATAGTGCCGCTTCTTATTGCTAAGTAACAGCGATTACTGAAAAATTACGCGCCATCTTTATGTTATACCTACCACGCGTGATTCGAAGTATACTTTCTCCAGCGGATTAGTGTAAACAATATATTTCGTATTTCAGTTACCATAAGACATTAATAACACAAATATATAATAACGACGTCAATGATAGTAATAATTGTATCACAAAAAATGAAATTCTTTAATAATCTTTGTAGTAATAAGCTAAAATTAAATAATTGTAGAATTTGTATATATGTCTATGATAATAAAAGTCTTTTATTAAACTTTATCTGATTTAACTTTATTTAACCAATTTCTGTAAAGTTGCATATAGTAAATTATTTTTTGAAAAATAACGTCAGGAAGAAGTTTCACTTCTTACGAGTGTACGCTAGTACACACACATTTTTTTTTGTATCTTTAAAGTCCCTACGGCTATTTTTATTTCGTCGTTTTGTATGCAATAATTTAATGTATTTCTCTGGTATTTCTCGGCATCTCATATACTCGTATATATAGCTTGTCTCCACAAGTAATTTTCTTTCTAAACATTGTCCGTCTAGGCGGTAAAAAAGTTTGTTATTTCGTTTAAATCGCAATTTTACATAAGAGGAATTTGTACCAAGTGGCATGGAAAATATGTATTATTTCAAACTGCTTGATATCAATCTATTATGTGTTAGTACCGAAATAGGCAGTTCTATACGAAGTAAATAAAACCGCTATCGCAAATACTATACTGTAACGATAAAAGATACTGTGAATGAATAATTGTCTAACATACTTTTAAAGTAAACTTTCTAAACAATTATAAAAATTAAGAAAACATTTCGTTATGACACACATTTTTTCATTTTATGCAATTTAATGTAATAATTAAACTAGTAAAGTTTTAACAACGACCGCTTGACTTACGATAACTGACTTTGATAGACATCACTTCGTTGTAGATAACGTATATGAAAGAAATTACATATAAATGGAGAGAAAAAATTTATGTATTGAAAGTCGCTTCGTCATTATACTTGTATTTTGAGTGTAACGTTGCCATTGCTTTGATACTGTGTTAATTTTTTTAAAAAGGCAAATATAATTTTACCAATTTAGGTTAGAATAAATTGAACTATTGTAATCAATGGCAACCAAGTGGCGACATTCATCTAGCGTTATCATATATATCAATTGCTGTTAGTAAGTCTCGCTAAAAGTCGAGAACGGCTTGAATAATTTCTAACTGTCTATCGGATTTTTTTTTATATGTAGATGATAAATCATTCACAAAAGTATAGATATATTTTGATAGATATAGATAGATTATATTTTGTTTATCGGTTCAGATAATACCAAGTCAGACGAGTCAACTAGTTATTGATCAATTGTCATCGAGATGTTGACTGTGTGACAGTCGTCTAATAAAACACATCGTAGGTAGGACGCCGCTTCTTTGCTATGTGTTACTTTGTGCACATTAATTCCAAGTCTGAATCGGCTCAACTATACGTAAATACTTATAGAATATCTCATTTATTCACTAATTTTACAAAGGTTTATAATTAATAAAGGTATAATTATACTCTGTAAGGTCTAAAAGGAAAATTAGAACGCGATAAAACCCATGAAATGTATTTCACAGCGACGCGTAATTAATTATAGATTAAGTGCAAGGTGATACAATGGAAAGTGTGACGGAAAGGAGAAATCTTCGAGTGATATAATAATTTTGGACTGTACCAAGTGTGCGTCTGTGTTCGTGAAACGTTCTGGAAGATGGAGAACGACCTGTTTAGGAAGCTGTTGATGATATTGAGGGTATATATCATTAATATTTTATACATTCTAGAGCTAAATACATTATATATATTAGATAAAAGATTTTTTATGACTAGGTCTAATGTACTATGTCTGGGAGTACTATGTCTGGGAGTAATGTACCAACAGCACAAAATCTTACATGGCTTTGATACAATACGTATTACATATATCGTATTGGATCCAATATCTGTTTATGTTATAATGAGTATATTTAATGCCAAATAGTACATGAAATTTACGTAAAATTATTCTAATAAAATGCTGATGGTGTTAAAAGTGATCGCTTCTTTTTATTGATGGACCGCGGCCATGTGGAGCATTTGACTTATAAGAGTGTCTAACTTTCAGCTCCTCTTTGTTTTCGCACTTTTTCATGCCTCATTTGTCAAGGTGTATTTAATAAATCTTGATAGATCCAATCACCCATATGAAATATTACTAATTTGGTAAAAAATAACATGCTTTTGTGAATGCCCCCTCGAATGGTGAAGTAGGCATACTTTTTAATAATTTATATTAAAATAAATCTTTATGATTACTGTGTATGCTATAGTTTTGACTTACTTCCAAGCGAATTAGCTCGGCATCGTTTCTGACTTGTATAGTCTTAAAGCATTATGTTTGCACTATTTTTTCATATCTATAATATTTTTATGTTTTTATTAACAAAATTGCATTTAAGATTAGTTTCAAAGTTATAACCTATAATGTAATATCTTAACTTAAATGTGCTTATTGAACTGGTTAAAATTACAATTCATTTAAGACTAATATTTTAGCAACATGCATCTTCGAAATACTGGGTCACGTCGAATTAGGATTAAAAGTTGAAAAATATAAACGGTTGTGCGTTTATGGTCATCATTTACGGTCGGAATAATTATGCTAACTTACCAATACATACCTTTAATGGCTGCAATTATTATTTGTGGCGGATACGTTTTCGCACTAGCAAAGGAAACGTTTGATCATTTGTGTTTTGTTTATTTGCTGCTGTTTGGACTAGTTGTTTGTTGGGTTATTAAACCTATCTTAAGATCAAATCCAAAGGGGTGTCCTTATTGCAGGAAAGTCAAAGCCGAGGTGGCCTCATACGCGTAGCTTTTTTATTAAAAAAATGATCACCGAGGCGTTTATTATTAAATGATGGTCATCCATTGTCGAGAATATCTTTGACAGCAGTATTTTGACATAGCCTGTAGTAAGACTAGTGCGTTCAGAAGCCCTGCTGTTGAACTGTGATATTTATCATGTAGAGAACCTAATATAGATGCATTATTAACGTCAGTTAGTGACCTTTTGATTATTTATAAACAGAATAAGCAATGGGTCACTACACTGCTCCCATAGATCCTGGAAAATGTTACGATGCCCCATTACATCGCAACTATCCGTAACTGATTGTTTGAAACCTAACTATTATTTGTTGTAATAAATGCGTTTAGAAAATCGAAATAATAAATACAACTTTATATTCCACTAGCTGTCTGTCTCTACGTCGCACGGGTTTTTTAACATAAATATTTAATGAGATTAAAAACGTTTTCACAACGGAGATCATTTCTTTAGTTAAGATTTGTAATTTTAGTAAATAAATGTTGACTATTTCACGTAGCTTTGGAATGGCTATACATTTTTCGAAAGTGGTTTACCGCTTTATGAAATTATCTACACGTTATACATAAAAATACTTATTTTCTCTTTATGATATCTGTATTAATCGAATGAATTGATCAAAATATCTCTGTTTCTCGTTTCCAGGCGACCAAGGCGTTCCTGGACGCGCTGAGCGAGGCGGGCGCTAGTTGCGTGTCACGCGCGACCGCCATAAAGTTCCTGTTGGCCAGGAAGTTCGACGTGGCCCGTGCCCACGCCCTTTGGCGGCAGCACGAGGCGACGAGGCGGCGGGAGGGCCTTACCAAGTTCGAGCCCTTCGAGGATCCACTGAAGTCTGAGCTGGCCACTGGCAAGTTTACTATACTGGTGAGTTGGAGGCTGTTTATTATTAACTGTTGTTATTGTTAATGGCGGCCATCTGAAAACACTTCTGTGCTTTGGTTTGAAGAGCACCGTAGCCAGCGCATTTAATGGGTAAACGAGACTTAATATCCTATGTCTCACGGTAGGCAGCGCGTTGTTGATCCCACTGATATTGCTAACGTATTTGGGCGTCGATGATCACTCCATCAGGTGGCCGACTGCTCGTTTGCCTTTGTAGTCATTTAAAAATAATGTTTGAAAACTGCGGTCTTTAGCCATTAAAAGTTTCGTTAGACCTTGCCCTAAAATATATCCTACAAACAGCTGGACTTATGTAAAATCGAATAGATAGACCAGCGAAACTAGTCTGTTTGTGACGTGGAACTTAAACTTGATTCTCGTTTACTTACTGTGTTAATTTTTTTACCAAAAGTGGAGCTTTTACCGATATTTTTGTCGGTTAAATAGAACAATGGAATTATTCCAATTATATATTTTTTTCGAGACAAATATTAGAAATTTTTAAATTAAATTTTATTGTAAATATATGTCAAAATTAAAAAAATACATGTTGAAAGAGGTAATATTTAATGAAAGAATTATTATATGTAATTACTCGACATCTGCGAGAGGCGAGTTGATACCGCCCACATTCAACTGCGATGCTCTTAATGATATGGCAACATAATCTCAGACATTAAGGGCTTTCTTATAAGTTTTAAATCTTTTTACATTCAAACATGATAATTTTATTAATTATTTGCAAAGTGTTTTTATTTGTTTGTATTCTGTCATCGCAATTGAAATGTGACGGATTTTATTGCAGGAAATTGAATTATCGCTCCGTATCTGGGTCGGTGCTCGAAAAGAGAAGTGGGACTGTTTTTTTCGTTGTTTTCGTCGCACTTTAAACCTTCCGAGATTTGATTTTACGACGAAATGATTTGCCGTCGTTGCATTTTTTAGGTTTTGTTCATGTGCAATATATACATGTATATGTATATCTGTGTGTTCATATATGCGGTAGTATATATAGTGATAGATTAACTTATGTTAATTAATTTACAATTATTTATAGTTGTACCCGATGTTTAATCCTTCCCGGGATCCATGGCACGGGACCGACTATTGTTGGACGTCAATTTTACTGGATATTTATGTGATCCGATTTACTATTACTATTCTGTCAATGAGGTTTTGCAATATTTGGGTGCTTCTTTTAATTATTAAAACAATTGGATGGTTGGATCCAACCAACGGAATGGTGCATCCAACCATCATCTCTATTAAAATAAGGATTTTACAACTTCAATAGCCTCGCGAATAGTTCTTGATAAAAATCGGTGTTGTTTTGTTAGGATTACTATGAACGTATAAGTTTAAAAGGCTATAATTTATAAACATACAATGTCAATTACTGAACATAGAATAAGATCTGAACCTAGCTAGTAGGTTATATTAATATATTACCTTGAAAAGTAGAAACATTTTGTATTTGAATAATTTTGTAAACTGTACTTTCCATGTGTATAAATCAGGTTGTCATAAAAAGTTTTATTTGCAGCCAACTCGAGATGCGACTGGCGCGGCCATCGCGGTGTTTACAGCAAACAAACATTTCCCCACACAGACCACTCATCAGACGACGTTACAGGTATGGTGCATTTCAGTGTTGCCACTTTTTTATTGAGGAATAAATATAAAATATTCCTACTTTTACGGGAATCCTACACAATCAAATAAAAGGAAAATCACGCCTAAAGCATTTCTCTTTTAGTCAATTGTCAACATTTTGGTCGAACAAAGCATGGTAACTAAAACGTGGCTTTAAAACCATTAACTGCTTTTTTAACGACAACAGAAACGATTACAGAATTAGATGAAAGCCAAGAAAAGCATTTATTCTAATTAATTTCATCAAATTGATTTTATTAAGAGGTAATCAGAGAGTGGGCACAATATTCATTTTCGTGTTTGAATATTTGATTGTTACTAAAACTATCTGGTAACAAAAAAAGTAGAAGTTATTTTTTGACAACGCCATCTGGCCGCGTTTAACTGTTTGCTAATTTCAACACTAGAGGGCCTTGATTTGTTAACGTAGTTTAATAACGTAATAAATAATAACAATATTTTATGAATTTAGGGATAAATGCCATTAGGTATTATTTAACAGCTAACCTTAAGAAGATTACTAAATTCAGCATGTAAATAGAACGAGCATAATAAACTGCACGTGAAATAGAGTTAGTGTTGATTAATATCTAGCTTGAAGAAACGGAGGTCGTGGGCTTGAATCCTGCGGGGATTAATTTTTATTGTTGTTTACTAGTTCGTTGGGGCAATTTGGGCTGATCACCCAATTGTCTGAAAAGTAGGATGATCCATGCGTCGGATGGGCATGTAAAAAGTCGGCCGACCCACCTACCCGCATTGCACCAGCGTGGTGGGATACGATCCGGAAACCGCCTAATGGACGAGGCGGGGTAAGCCTATATCCAGCAGTGGACTAACATAGACTGATGGAGAATTACTGGCTTTGGCATAATTACAAATTGAAGCTTGAATTTTATCTTCAATTTGTGTAAATAATAAAATGATTTTTATTAACCTGTATATAGTATCCAATATAAAAGATGAAAGACAGCAGAATACATATTGGGTTGAGGTTAATACGTACCAATTGGAATGTTAAAGTGCCAAATAATTAAACAAAACTAGCGTTCTTAGTTAACAGTCTTAAGAAGATGTTACAATCGCTTATATAATATTAACTTATATTACTTATAGCTTATATAATATAGTTATATAACAGCTTAAATATGACACAACTTATATTATCTATAAAAATAATTCTAGATTCAATATCTTCTGAATAAGAAATCTCTATGACATTATTTTAGAAATATTTAAACTGTTTACTTGGCTGGCTTATAGTTATTATAAAAAAAAAATCTATTACTGCTCGAAACTGAAAATAGATATATTATAAACAGTTTGATCATATGTTATTGATGTCATATTTATATAAGTGCTCCTGTAGCATGAATTTTATCACCAAAAATATGTGAACATATAATTTATATTATAAAATTTTGGTGTATCTAATAAGCAAATAAAATCCTTGCTTTTGTCCATTTAATAATCGGTGTTTAATACGTTCAGGGGGTCGTGTACCAGTTGGACGTGGCATTGCAGTCGCTCGAGACGCAACGAGCCGGCTTGGTGTTCATATACGACATGACCGACTCGAAGTACACGAACTTCGACTACGAGCTCTCACAGAAGATACTCACCATGTTGAAGGTAAGAAGTTATATTTATTTCTTTGGGGACTAGGTGGCAATTTTTATGCACATAGCGGATATTCGGTTGAAGGTAAGAAGTAATATTCAACTCTCTATTATTAGGATAGCTGGCTTTTGGAGTGGCTGTGCAAAGAAGGGCAAAGTAAAAACTTATATTTTCGCTTAGGCAAATGAGTACTGAGGCTTAATATGTTCTATATAATTATATAAATAACTAGCAGACTCTGCCACGCTTCGCTGCGGCTAAGATTTTCGTAAGAATCAATTTGAAGGCTTAAGAGAAACAGAAAGAGAATAACAATCATAAGGACCACCATGTTTTATTAAAATGTAAAAAGATAAATGTATTCGTAAAAATAACGTTGGTATAAAAATCGATTGGATTGGTACGATTAATTGAAAAAAATAGTCGCTGAATACAATTAATAGAATATTCTTTCTGTTGATATCGTACATAAATTTATACAAAAGAGTTAATTTTAAAATTTATCATTCTTTATTTTCTTAATAATTGTTATAATTTGTATGGACGTGGAACACAACCATCAAATATAATTTTAACGTTTTACTTGTGTTATTATAAAAAAAATCAAAAAAGTAAAGTTGATTACATGCGATGCTTGCGTAAGGAAACAACTATCGTATGAAATAATAAATAAGGAATATTTGCTGTACCTACAATCGTATCCGCCGTTATCATGGATATATCATCAAAAATTTCCTTTATATAAGGTACCACATTACTTTTATTTAATTTTGCAATTATTAAAATTTGACATGTATGTTAAGAAGCCATTCTATTAATTCTTTTTACAATATTCAATGGCGTTATAGAGTTGCCTCTTGGTTTTTAAACACTAACTGACTAAAATTGATTATTTATTTACGCAATTTCACGCAGTAACTTTTATTTTCCCAATTCTCCAACTATAAACGAAAAGTTTATTCCATTAAAACAGCACCATCCATTGACACATACTTCCCAATAAATATATATTGCCAACTGTCAATCGTTTTGGAGCAAACAGTTTGTATCAAATTATAATAGAGAAATATTTCACAATATTCACAATAATTCGCAATATTGAGACTTTAAATGGAGTTTTAAACTATTCTATGGGCTGAGTTTGACAAAGCGACATAAAGTGCGCAAATATTATTAAAATTGGTTAAGTACTTTAGGAGTATTTTAAGAAAACAACGCCATCTCGTTTATCCTTGTTAACTTAATGTGACTAGAAATTTTTGCACGCTTGTTGAAATGTAAGAAAAAATTATAAGGTGGCGTTGGTCGGTAACGATGAGCATTTTGTATTGCTTTCCTCATTAAATATGTTAACACCTTTAATAAGAAGGTTCCATGATCAGCCTGTGATAGTCCACTGCTGAACATAGGCCTCCCCTAATACACCCCTATCCATTAGGAGGTTTTGGACGTATCTCACTACACTGGTCCAATGTGGGTTGGTGGGTGAACGGACTTTTTACATGCCCATCCGATGCATGGACGCATCATCTTACTTTTCAGACAATTGGGTGATCGGCCCAAATGGCCCTAACCAACTAGGAAACAACAATGAAACTTTGTTGAATCCCCGCAGGATTTTAACCCACGAACTCCGGTTTGTAAAACACACGCCAATACCATTAGGCTACGGAGGCAGTTAACAATCCACTTTTGTACTAGCATTGGCAAACGAATATGTTAAATCATATAGGTGTGTGATAATAGAATAATAGTTAAAAGATTTAAATAAAGCATAAAGCAGTCCTACTTTCCTCCTATCTTTACAGTCGGTCTAAAGTAAAGTGACTTTGTTTCTTGCTTTTGTTAGGAATACTCTTTAATATTATTTTAAATCATCTTTTTGTATTTTTTTTATTTTAGTAGCTTCTCGTTTAAAAGCTTCAATAGTTTTTTATCGTGATTCGACCACAATCGATTTACAATATTTATTTCAACCACTCGAAACAGGCAGTCAGCCCAGTTTTGTTGTTCGAATTAGGCCAACATAATAAAGAGAGCCCTAAAAGAGCCGTAGAAGCATTAATTTCGCGCGCTGACTTTTAATTTTGTGTTCTCTATTTATTAATTCTCCAGAGTTTTCTCCCAGACCAGTACAATTCAAATTGCAATTCAGTAACCTACTCATTTTTGTTTATAGTTTTTGAGTAAATTATTCAACTTATTGTAATTTATTTGTATGAAATACTACTGGAAACCGTTTTCCTTAGGCTTACACCTTCACATCGGGATTTTAGAGTATAGCGGAATAGGGAGTATACCCGTGTGTTTGTGCGTACACTTGTGCACTAAAATATATCCAGCGCAGTTGGCTGATCGCTAATATCGACCGCCGCTGTCGTAATCAACTTGGAGGAAATACTAAACGCTTATAAGCTGTTATTAACGCAAAGGATAAATTAGAAGCCGACCTCGTGATAGCTTTGGAAAATGATGAAGAAGTCTTATAACATGCCTACCTAGTTTTTTGTAACTGCCGGGCGGTTCACTTTGACAAGACAGTGCGATGTACCGATTTGTTGCCTAAGCTCGGTTTAGAATCTGCTATAGAGAAAAATTACATCGCGTATTTTAGTACATATTCTTTTCGTCATGTCGTTTCGACTGAGCTAAAGAACGGTCATTCCGATTCAAACAATTTGACCTAAAAGAGTTATTGAATTGGATGTTATTATTAATTACCACAAAATAAGTTCTAAATCATCAGACGTGCTGATTGGATTTTAAATATTTTGGTATTAGTTTATTTTTCATAGATTTTGTTTTGGTGCACAAACTTCTGATCTGGCGTGAAAACTGGCCTTCGCATATCTTTTCAATTTATTTATCAAATTTCGGTAACAAGTGTCCGCGCGTATTGTCTTGGTTTTTTATTGAATTTTCGTTTATGCTTTTTGTATTTACATGGTAACACGTAACAATTACCCGAGTACAGGCTTTTAATATAATAAAACGTTAAATTTGACCTCACAACCAAACAAAAAGGTTTCTTGTAGTGATTCTCTCAACTTAATCGTAATTTATTCTTAAATAGGTTTATAAGTTTTGGATTACTGTTACAGAATGTGACCTTATTTATCTGGTATATTCACGGTTATTAAATAGCCTTTAGGTAAATATATTTCTATTTTTGTTTCATTGTTTAAGTTATAATTTTCGAAATTTCAGTGGGCATTTGTTATTGTTACGGTGAATTTTGTTTATTGAACTTCTTTTTTTAATTATTGTATCCTGACCGATGTATGAGTGAGTGGATTTTATGTTGAACAATATATTTCTTTAAATTAACGTTTCGCGTCACATGTAGTTTTCGTATAAATTTTTTGTTTGTATAAAGAGTACAGTTTTTTGCATAAAGATAGAGTAAAGAAAAACCGACGTGACAAAACGGTTTTTTTTACAATATTTTTCTTTATTATTAACTATCATTAATGTTAAGCGATAAATTCTAATTAGTCTCGAAATAAGTTTATTCACCTACAATTTACTTAGTAAGAACAACCCATTGCAGAAGTGATATACACACAATAATATTGTCGGTTTAACACTACGTAATATGCACATTTTTTTAAATAAGGAAATTATTTATAACTATATGAATATTTATTATTGACTACTATTTACGAATCGTTTACGCATAATTTTTAGACGTTGTTTTAGTAAATGTCACGAGTTAAAATATGACTCTACTTTGAGTTTAATATTATAATACTACAAATATTATAAATGTGAAAATTTGTAAGTATTGACGTTTGTTACTTCCAATTGAGCTACCTAATTATAGGAATTACAAACGACCCGCGTATCAACAAGGACCGGTCTTTGTTCCCCCACCTGCGCCACAAACAAATGCCTGGCACAATCGTGAACCCAGGAATTACGCTAAACCGTCTACTCAACGTGCCAAAGTCCCGCGTCCAACAGTGGCACCCGAACTAGCCCCTAAGCCGATAACAGTAGAGCACATCCGGCCCGTCGAAAGAACTCACCTTTTGTGAAACACAACAATTAATCAGCCAGTAATAAAACTGGTTTAATGGATGATATGTCCTTATTATTTAAATACGCCGCCATTATAAACATGCAGGAGGTACGCATTCTCGCCAATAAACTTCGCGCCGCCCGGGACGGCGCCTTACTTTATCGCACTAACTGAGCATATAGGCCGCATGGAGGCCATCTCTAGCCTTAAGTATAATAATCCGTAGTCGCTAAACATGGCACATATGTTGACCTACGTGTGTGTGGTTAAAAGGTTAACCTCACACACGTAGATCAACACATACACACACTCTGTTCTCCTCGCTACGAGCACAGCGAGAAACACACCGTGTACACCCCACACCGCTTATAAGGCAGTTCCCCCGCCATCGTCGTCACTCGTCGTCGTCGTTACAGTCTACCGAACGTCGACGATCCGTAGCCGACGAATTTCAAGAAGTTAACACACGTACCATCTGTGCGTGTGACCTTCACTTCTAAGGGGTTGGTCACTAGTTCGAAGAAACAAAGCATTTCTTCGGACTCATTGTTCTATAACGCTATAAAAGTCCGAGTAGAGACTGGTAGCTTTACATCTTAGTAAAAAAAAAAACAATTCGCAGTACAAGTGCAATTAGTCAATTGCCAATTTCGCCTGCACAACGTGGCAACTATGAGCAACTCTTTTTAATGGACGTCAACAAGATCGGTCGTATTGGAGTTCATTAAATATGGCCTAGTTCCGGTAGTGGACTCTTAAAGGCTGTTTATGAGGATGATGAATGTTTAAATTTAAATGCAAGATTCGATAATCAACTTAATGGTGTTTGCTTCTGGTATTACGTTTATGTAATATTGATTAGATATGCTACCTTATTTACTAGAGATGAAGTCATCAGGAATTTGTATCAACGAAGATTACAATGAAAAATAATCACATTCTAAGAAAAAATGTAGACAGTGTTCAAGGAAGGAAGCGCAAATATAAATAGACATCTTTATTATTAAAACATTCCAAATTACCTTCAGCCTTCGTTAATTCACCGTCGAAAAATATTTTTCTTTGAAAAGATTTTTTTAAATCATTTCTTGGTAATTGCTTGTTAAATTTCAGTAATTTGCAAATGATCTTTTTTTGTTGTTTAATTTGCGTAGTCTACTTGTTTCAATTCCAAGCAGTTTCTTCTCTTAACTTATTTATAATAACCATACCGATTATCGAAATGTGTTAACACTAAATGAATATAAACGTTTATACTGTCTGTTTTGGCTTCTTTAAATAGGTGAGGCTTATTTATTTATCTATTTATTTATTTATTTATTTATTCTTCTTGCACAAATAGTACAAAGGCGGTCTTAATGTCATTGGCATTTACTCTTAGTCAACCTTGGTTCAGCTTCAGCTTATTGTCATGTTAGTAAATTCTGTACCAGAGCCAAATAATTTTCAGAACATGAATGATGAGATGTTGTACTTTGGCGTTTTTAATAATCGATCGTCACTCAGTGCTTGAAATTTTTTTGACATTTCCTTGAGCGGACAATTCAACAATAAAAACGCTTGTTGTATTATGTCACTTGGTCGCCATAAGATACAGTGATTAGATAGATACATTCAAAGTATTATCTATTTTGTTTTTATAGTTTTGCATCATGGTATATGTCGAATAGAATCTATCGCTTATTTAATCTTTTAAAATTTAGTTTCAGTATTTTATAATAGATAATATATAACAAAATTAATTTAAGCACTGCATAGATATCGATTGACGAATGTTAAATATATTTGACGTACTTCTTATGAACTAAAAAATTCACTTTCAAATAAAAATCCCAGAAAAATGTGCACAAAAATCATAAATTATGAAAATTTCTCTCAAACCTTCTCTTTTGGTGGAAAACTTTTGAAATTATTAATTAAAGGGTAGAAAGTGGCGACGATGTCAGCAAATCTAGGTCACTTGGTGTTTAATGAAATAACAAAGTTTCGTGTCGGGTCAAACGCTTCGTAAGAAAACCTGTGTCTTAGTTTGTGAAATCTGAGTGAGGATTTTGCGATAGGTCTTAATTAATTTTGAGTCACCGTACAAGTTGAAGTTGCGGTAAGTCGCTAATCGAGTTTGAATCATACATTTTTATGAATTTAAGCGGAGATTAACCCGGTTTTTAGTTTCTTTTTGATTCGAAAAAAAAATAAATGTTAGGAGCATAACCTCTGGTCTTTAAAACAATTAAGCTGACGACCGCACGGAGTACAGTTCCTCGATATCACTTTTTTCATCTTACCAAAAACTCTTCAATAATGGTTCCTTGTAGATTTATATTCGTTATACCGAAAAAGTCATACGGTTTTAAAATCGAGACCTGTACACAAAAATGTGCCTCCTCCGTGGCCTAGCGTTATGGCTTTACAAACTGGAGGTCGTCGGTTCGTATCCCGCGGAGGAACAACCTTGGGTTATGGTTGTTTTCTGGATGGTTAGGAGAATTTGGGCCGATCACCAAATTGACTGAAAAGTAAGATAATCCATGCGATGGATGGGCATGTTAAAAGTCGGTCCACCCACGAACCCGCATTGAGACAGCGTTGGGGGATACGGTCTAAAAACCCCTGATTTAGAAAGCGTGCATTAGGGGAGGCCTATTGCCAACAGTGCACTAATGTTAAATTACTTTAAATGTTTATGTCATCTCACCTTTTAGTTGCAAAGCGACAGGCCCTTGGTTTGACCCAATTTAAACCTAAATTCATCTTAAACTATTATTACTGTTATATGACGTCATTGCTTGCGAAGCTATTAATAGATTGGCGACTGACGGCTGGCCTATTTTTACCCTGGGGAAATGCCTACGCATACCCGTCCAAGGGTTGCGGGGGCAAGGACGAGTTATGTTGGACTCGCACGGACTAAAACCACCGCTTTGTTCCTTCTTGGCGCCTTAGAGATGGGTTCACAGGAACTCTGTCGCAGTCTTCTGCGACCCCATCAGCGCTGACCGCCGAAGCAGCCCCAATTCGGTCCAACGGCTATCTGCATTCCTCTGGGCGCGTCAAAACTAACGCGCCTTTCGTCTCGGCCTCTGTACTGAGGTAACAAACTTCCTCAGGAGAGTCTGTTACTCAGGGGCCATGGGAGCCTGGGGGCTTCCAGCCCACGCATGGACGAGACTCCCAGCCCCTAGCGGCGGCCCCGATGTTAAGCTCCGTCGCTAGCTCCATTTCGGCCGGAGAAGGAGGAGAGATCGACAACACCATGCCGAATTTCCCCGCATGCATGCAGCCCCGCTACGAACTACCGACACTCCTCTTCCCCGCGACTTCTTTTTGGTTGCGAAGGACGGCATACCTACCTCTTGCAACCCGTCCCTCGCACCATCCAAAGGCGCAACCAAAGCGGGCTTATTTAGCCCGCTTGGTGCCTCCTCCTTGGCCGGCCAGATTCCTCTTAGATTCCCCGCACAGGGCAAGCCGCAGGTACTGAGCCCCACCGCTACGACAAAGCGAGAACCTGTTCGGGGAGGGGGGGGGGGGACTGACGGCTGGCCTCAGTCAACCAATCGGAGTACATACTATCATTAACTTGATTCTCACTTTGTAACGTTATGTGTGTATATTATAAATTATGTGTACCCTACATAATTTATATAATATTCATGTCACATTTGGCTAAGATATTACATTTATCGATCACCAACAAGAAATACACCATAAATTTTACACGGCTTTCTAGATGAATAGAAGCGTGAAAATCTTTTAAACTTGTACGATGTATGTGTACGGACGGTTGCAATATCTGTCAATAATTTTAAACATTGTCAAATATTTTTAAGAGAATACAGCTGCTTCTAATAATTTGTTTGCAAATATGTGTGTAACATTTATCAAATTTGATCATGACTTCGACTTTTGTGATAATTTTAACAAAAGAAAAAATACGAGTCATTGCAGAAAGCATTCTGATTGATGGAAAGCATTATCGGACCTTGCGTCGTTTAACCAATAAGAACAATGAACTTTACGTCACTCTATTGCCATAGGTCACTGCTTTATTATGAGTATTCCATATCAAATTTAGCCTATTTTTAAAATTTGTTTAAAGTAAAGATCAACAGGACGTTCACCTGATGGTAAGTTATACGCGCCCTTAAGAATAAACATGAGACCACCCCAGATCCATTGACAATTCTGAGAAATGGGATGTTACGTCTCGATCATCCGGTGCCCTCAAATTGGAACACGGTAGTGCTTTCCTACTAATGATTTGCGGCCGAAATAGTCACCGCTTTGGTACGACCCAAGTAGGTCCCTTGAAAAAAAATTGTAAATGCGTTTGCTTTTTCATTACTTTAATGCTCTTCTAATATATTGTGGTAAAACATAAAATTTTTTCACTACTCATATATGTTAGAATAAACCGTGCCAAATTTCATGCACCGTCTACTGCGATGACATCTTTCATAACCCTTGTTGAATAAATTTCACACTTACCGCGTCCTCCGCATCTACTCACAGCCGAATCTACATACATTATAACCGTTTAAACATTGTCTATGGGAAATGGATAAGAAAATAATAATAATAATAAAACATTTATTTGTAAAAACATGGTATAGCATAAAAGCATTGAGGTGTAGTTACAAACATATTCATACCCACCTGTTTTTCCTCCACGAAGCGTACAAATATTATTAGAAAGATAAAAGACATAATACAATTAAATGTCAAAGTTACAAAATTACCTATTTAGTAAATTTACATTAATTTATAGGACTAAGGTACAGAATAATGTTAATTTAAAATCATTTACAAAATTACAAAACAATAAAATTTAATAAAACTGAACAGTGTACATCTCTTAAAAGTCCTTATCGCACAAAAATTCAGTTAACTTGTAATCTTATCAGTTAAACGTAGTCGCAGTTGCTTTTTAAATTGAAATTAGTTAAGATCTTAAGGTTCTTTCGGTAACTTATTGTAAATAATTGGAACCATACAAAATACACTATTCCGCATCCGTGACGTTCTAGCTCTTCGTATGCATAATTTGGTATTATCTCGTCGATTTCTTATAATAAAATCTGACACCCGTGTATACAGTGACTTATTACTTCGCACAAAAGCCGCTATTTCGAGAATGTATAGTGAAGCCAAAGTTAAAATTTTATTTTCTTTAAAATAATTTCTGCAATTGTCTCTTACTTTTAATCTAAACATGGCTCTTATACACTTTTTTTGTGCTTTAAAAAGTAACTGTTTATGAACAGAATTTCCCCAAAAAATTATTCCATATCGCAGTTTTAAATCAAATGTACCGTAATATGCTGTTATTAATGCACCTGAGCTAATAATTGCCGCTATTTTTGATAACATATATGCTGAGCTGTTGACTTTTTAGCTAGATTGATTAAATGTTCTTTCCAGTTTAAATTATAATCAATATTCAAACCTAGAAATTTATTGGTTTCTGTCGCATCTATATCTTTATCCTCATACTTAATGTTTAAATTAGAATAATCGGAAAATTGAGAAGTAAATAACATTGACTTTGTTTTTTCTAGGTTAATTTTTAAATTGTTACATTTCATCCATTCTATAATTGATTCAATATTGTCATTAATTTCTGTCTAATTGTGATTTTCTGATTCAAAAGTTTAGTTATATCTTATTGACGCAATTGTTTTCTGTAATTGTTGTTCAATTATCGTAATAATCACAGATATTTGTTATGTATTTTCTTAATATTGTAATTTTATTCTTTGTTAACGTAGGACATTGTCTTAATAATTTTATAGATATATGTAAATTTAATGAAAATATTTTATGGCATAAAATATTATTTGGTATGTAAATAGTTTCTGTTTTAACTTTTTAATAAAACCTCAAAAGAAAAAAAAAAGAAAAACATAGTTATACTAGTCAGTTTATAATTTTTAGTAAAACATTCCACAAGCAAAGGCTTGCATGCAATGTAAATAGTAATAACTTAGAACATAAACGTGGTTTTTGTTTTTGCTAACTATGGCAGAGCGAGTAAGGTCACCTGATGGAAAGTGGTCATCGACCCCCTTGGACATCGGCAATCCCAGTGGTATCACCAACGAGCTGTGTAAGGATTTTACCCAGTAAATACTCTGGCTGCGGTGCCTTTCATACCGGGACACTGTAGTATTTTACACACTGCTGCCTTGCGGCAGACATGAGCACCGTAAAAGGGGGCCTGCCACCTTCCAAATTATTTTACTTTTGATTTTGATAACTTATTTACATCTTTGTAACCGTTAATGATACGGACACCTTCCGCTCTAATACAATATAAAAAAGACTCAGCAACCCATGTCACGGAGCGGCTTGTATCATCATTATCAGCCTGTGTTAGTCCACTACAGGACATAGGTCTCCCCTAAATATACGCCTGCTTCATTAGGGATTTTGGTCCGTATCTCAACACGCTGGTTAAATGCGGGTTGGTGGGTTGACCAACTTTCATGCCCATCCGATGCATGGAACGTATTACTGTTTAGACAATTGGTTGATCTGCCCAAATTGTCGTAACCAATCGAAAACAACGTTAACACAACGTCGTTTCCGGGGTTCGAACCCACGAATAAAGCAAGGGCCAATACAGCTAGACACCGCAGTAGGCTTGTATATCTTCTAAAAAATCACGTCAACGATAAAAAAATAGTTCGCTCAAAGACTCTGTACCGAAATAACCTCCCTCGTTGATCCCTTCCGATTTTCCGACATGTGAAAGGGAAATTCACCGCTCCTTGTCCGTAGCGGGTTTAGGGGGGATGCGTGCCGTAGTCCTTGCGTAGAC
This sequence comes from Lamproptera curius, assembly GCA_029286875.1. Taxonomy (NCBI): domain Eukaryota; kingdom Metazoa; phylum Arthropoda; class Insecta; order Lepidoptera; family Papilionidae; genus Lamproptera; species Lamproptera curius. Next base: position 351,293 of record JAGSMT010000219.1, read on the forward strand.
GACACGGTTCAGTTTAGCGCGCGCCTCCGTCGAGCGCGGTCGTGTCTATTTCGCTCACCGAGTTATTACTGACGTACGAGCCGGTCGCCCTCGGGTATCTTATCAAGGGCAGAGCGGTATTCCAAACATTTCAGTGTTTCTGTGGCGTTTGTGTTGTTGCTTATCGTGTGTGCTCGTCGGTCGGTTGTGGAGTGTTCCGTTGCCTGGATTGTGGTGTTTCCGAATAGTCCGGACCCCTGGGTCCCCGAATAACAGCGGGACGGATCAATAGACCTTACTAGGATACTGCGGCACCGGTTCACTTAAAGGTAAATTTTGTTTTCTGGCGATACAGAACGGGCTAATATTAGATGTTGACGATTTGGCGGTGTCCTCGACTATGTAAACATTCGCCGCACGTGATTGAGATTGGTAGTTTAATTGCGGTCGGAGTTGTGAACTCGGTTTTACATAATAACAACAATTGATCTCATGATGACGATACGTTACTTTCCCTGCGTTAGCCCTTTTAGATATACAAGTTATTTTAAGTTCCATCCAACATTCGAGTTATTAGGCGATACGTTTATGGCAATAACTTTAACAACAATCATGCATACGCATACAATATAAAGTAATTCGCTATTTCGAAAATAACCTAAGAAACGGCAATACCTTATATAAACCGCAAAACGTATTAAATAGCAATAAAACAAAATAGTATCATAAGTACTGTAACACGCACAATACGATCTAGAACGAATATAAGTAATGGCACTTAAAATATTTAGGATACAGACACTACTGGTGGCACGTAGTTTGATCCCGGGTTTGAATTAGATGAAAACTGAATTTTACCTAATTTAGGTTCAATTCGCATCTAAGGAAACTCAAATTAGCTATTGGTGCAAAAGTTTAATGCAATCCCAAAACACACGACGCGTATTTTTTTCTAATATAGCTTGAATCCGAAAGAATATGTCTACAATAAATTCTGTTTGATTTATTTTCAATGGATTGTAGTAATTTATGCTGTGCTCTACACCACAGCATAAATTACTGCACATCTTCGTCCTCGATATTTTAAGTTTGTAGTGTTGTTATTGACGCTTTTATGAGTTGATGAGTAAATAATATGAGCCTACTACATAAGCTGATTTAAGCGGATTGTTTTTAACTTTGAATGTCTTTACTTAGAATATTCGTGAAGTGAGTCGTACTTGTTGCTACATATTTTTGTTTAGTCAGAAGCGTCCAACTAGTCTACTTACAAAATATTCAATGACAAACACTTTTTTCTTGTATATCACTTTTTTAATATATATACTGTGTTAGTTTTCCGGTACCGATAGTTCAGTGAAGGCGAACTTGTGGCAATATTGTCGACCTATCCAAAACCGGTGTAATTTGCATGGAATAGTCATTTTAGTCCAAACTGAACTTCAATGTTAACTTAGTTTACTCAGTCTCAAACATTTTTATAGATGCTGCGCTTTTTTCCAAGCCTGATCAAGACAACAAATCCACCTAGATCTACGTAATGATCGTGGTCATCCTCAGATAGCTTCTTTAAGCTATCTGACACTATCAGAATTATCTACTAGTTAAATTGGACTACTAGTTGCTGACATTCGCGTTCATAAACAAATTTCCGCTCGATAATAACAGTTTAGGTACACTTTGGGTTAATTTGCACTAGCTGCATTTTCTTTACTGTACCCCAAGCCAAATAACACACAAAGTTTTTGTGAAAATTGTTACCCGGGGCAACGAAGTGACTTACGTCTAGGGTCGTTATTGGTCGCTCTGACAGGATTGTACCTATTGGCGACTTATGGGGGAGACCTAGGCTCAGCAGTGGGTTATATTGTTTACATTAATTATAGTGTAACAAAGTTTAATGTCGATTTTTAATGGCGTCACAAGTATTGTTTATGATATTAGAAGAACTTTGCACAATTTTACCTTTAGCGGTAGAAATATATCGGTGCGGTTTATCGTAACTGTAATTTGTAATAGGACTTTGTTTATACATTCTAGATCTTATTTAGGTCAAGTACTTATGACAACACCGATTCGCGACCTTCAGAACCACCGCATTATGACACTTCCTAATGCAGCTCTGGAAAGTTATATAGAACAAGACTAAAAGCCAATGCTTAGCTATTGCTCCATTAACATAAAGAAGGCATGTAAAAAACCTCATGCCAAAATTTCCGACTTATTAGTGCCAATTGAATTTGATTTTTGCAATACCATATGTATATTGGCCCGACTATAGGTATCTATATAATCCAAGTCTGCCCTCTGATCATCATCATCATCATCAGTGTTATACCACTGCTGGACATAGGCCTGCCCCAATGCACGCGTTCTTCAATACTGGACCAATGCGTGTTTGCGGGTGGACTGCCTTTTTACATACCTATCCGACGCATGGATCATCTTACTTTTCAGACTATTGGGTCATCGGTCCAAATTGCCCTAACCGACTAGGCAACAACTAAGAAAAATAGTTGAATCCCCGCAGGGTTCATAGTCACGACCTTCGGTTTTTAAAGGCTACGAAGGCAGTTTTGCTCATCAAGAGGCATTATAGCTTTTCACCCAAATTTATTGTCGTTGTAAAACTACGACGATTTATAATTTAGTCCAATTAAGGCTATTTATATAACAGCACAATTACACTCGCCAATATTGTAAAAGAAGTAACCCATAGATACAAAGCGGCTTCGAACGATTGGTGTTGTTACCTGCTGACTGCCAATAGTAATTGATGTTTCGATGACAATTAAGTCAATGAGAACACTAGATGTGTGATATGTGACACAATACAGATGCATTGGGTTACTTTTATATTTCGAGTCTAATTTAGCCAAATTATAGAGGATCTTAATTATTTATTTTATTTACTCGATTATTATATCCACTTTTAATGGATTTTCGTTATAATTATTTATGTTTATACCCAACGTTTCGGACTTTTTCCAGCATCCAACACGGCCGTGATCATGGATCTGTTAGTATATATTTTGTATGCAGCACTGTTTTTTTTACCCGAACAATAATGGAAATCGATGCATTATTCGACCATGTTACTACTGATTCTGGCCTCGATGTATTCAATTCATATAAGCATATATGACACTTTTTTGTCTGTCTGGTAGTTTTTTTTAAATTATTTGGCTGTAAAAGTCCTTGATTTACGAGCAAGTGATAATGACATCGACATTGACAGTTAAAACGTAAACAGTTTATGTTTTTGTGCTTGTGTGTTCAAGTGCGTTTGTATACGAGTGTGTTGTTTTAAAGGCATAATCTGCTTGGGCAATGTCTTTTTTTCTACTTCTGCTGATAAATTGCACGTAAAATTTACGCTGTATATTTCATCATCATCATCAGCCTCTGTCTGTCCACTGCTGTACATAGGCCTCCCCTAATGCACGCCACCGTTTCTGATCTTCGGCTAGCATATCCAGCCCACACCGGCAACTTTTATTACCTCACATTTTAATAACTCACGTTAAATACATAATAAAAGTGGCCATTATACATAATAAAGTAATACATCGTGATTTTAACTGATTTTGACAATGATTGCGTGATGACAGTGTAATTTACTTCTCGATTATCAGAGAAAATTGTAATTAGTATCTTTATTTTACCTAATTATCACCTAACATTGAATAATTTATAATAAGCAATTGTAAATGATTTGACGATTTAGATTTATTTTTCTTTATTGAATAAAAAAATACTTTTACAAAAAAAAAAAACCTTGGACTCAATGTTTGTAAAATTAAGATAATTGAATCATTAAATAGACTAGTAATTTAGACTACATTTCTTTAAAGCGTAATAGAGTTAATCTAAACTTACATTAGAACGTAGAGTGTTAGTACTAATTTCGACTTACGATTTGTCTGACGATTAAAACATCGTTTGAGATGAATCCAGATATTAATCGTTTGACTCATCCATCAACAGAACTTCAGCAGTATTCTTGACGTCACCTGATAAATATTTCAGAGACATTGTAGCAAAATTACGGTCTGCGTCACAAAACAGTTGTTGTTAGTTTGGTTAGGTCAGAATCGAATCGTTCTGACCAATCAACAGTCTTCTGAGTGAATCTGACTATGGATGGATAGTATAGATCCATTTGAGCAAATGTGTAGCAAATATTGCAAGTGGCTTGGGTTAATAAAATAGTTAGATCGAGGGTGAGATTTAGGAGAGACGCTTGCCGCGTGGACTCGAAATAGTTCTGTGATGTGAGACTGATGGTCAGACTTAATTATAGTAGGACGTCCTGCGGCAAGTATGTTAGACTTTCTATATTCTGACAACATGGTTGTGGGCTGGATGAGAATAGATCTGAGATCGAAGCGTGTGAATTAGAGCTGATTCGTCTCAGCAGTGGACTCAATATGCTGATGATGGATAATTCGTATGATGTAGACTTTTATATGTAATACAATGTGTTTAAAGCTCATTTACTATATTCGACTAACTAACATGGTTTGATAATCAAACTAGATCTAGGAGAGATTAATGTTAAGACTAAGCTGGACTCTTTCATTTGCCTTTCATATTATTTCAATTGACAGCAATATTTTTCAATAGGACTAACTTTTTCAGTTCACAATCTTCTAAGTGAACAGAATGATTCTAAAAAGGAAACTGATGTTATGGTCATGTCGTAGCTGATCTATGTCCATCGACAAGCTTATGATGTTATGAGAGGATTAATTGTTCAAGTGTAATAAGTATGTTATTTGGCTCAAGCAGTAATAATTCACGCAAGCCGCTAGGCTGTTATTATATAGTGTACCCTTAATTTATCATCTTCTATTATTAAGAATCGATTTGAAGGACTTAAGTTTGGTTAGCGGTCAGCAGGGTCCAGATTATCCTTTAAATTATGTCCACTCTAAAATAATTGAATATCGATTCTGGATTATAATTGAAGTCTGCCAACCCATTTAAATTATTTAGGTAACTCTAAAATTGTTAAATGCGTAATCGATCGATATAAATAATTAAAAATAATTCCTTGACTTGTGTTGAAATGTGTATTTAAAACATTGGAATAATTTTAGTAACATAATTGTGTAACGTACAGGACTGACGCGCATAATATACAGCTATTGATAATTTTATGACTGTCGAATGAAACCGACTTTAACAATAAGTTGTTTATTGAACGATCTACAACATATAATATTGGGAATATTTCTAACTAACACCGAACAAAGCGTTAAGCGCAGTTCGCATACAGGAGGGTGAAAGTGATGTTGGGGTGGAATGAGGAGAGCTCACCCCATTTCATCGCCAGACTCACCCCCTATGCAGTGGTTAAACGCTTTCGTGTACGCGGTGTTATTCGAAACGTACATCGTGAGTCGTGTTTGAACTATTTCAAAGTCACGCTATTTTAGTCTTTCTCACTTGGATATAGCAAGATCAGTGGCGGTGACACTTACTATTGCGCCAGTGAGCGCGGGTTCGATTCCAATCGCGGGAAAAATATTGCATTATGAAGATAGTGTTTTCATTTTGTCTAGTAATTATGTATAAATAATAACATGTAAATAAGTAAATTCATGTATATGTAAGTCATCTAGATTCCGTAGTTTCAAGCTTTGTGTTTTGACACTTGATGGCTTTTTCCTAAATATTTATAGTTAGGTAATTTATTTATTGTAGATTCATCATTTTGAAACAAATGGGTCATTTAAAAAACAATAAACTCGGCACAGGCAAAAATGTTACGGCCTAATGCCTTTATTTCGTAAAAATAATATAATTGACAGAGTATCTGTAATCAATTATGAGACTGCCCATATGTAATGATCGAAATTTAACTTGGAATGCAAATAACGTTTAAATAATTCTGTTAGATTAATGTGATATTGGCACTACGCAAATATAAGTTTTCAATACAAATTTATAATGTACCGACTCCCGCAATTTCATTTGTTGGATTGCTAATAGAATTCACTGAATCGCAAACGATTTGAAAACACTGGGCTTTATTTCAACAGACTCTGCAATCACAAATGTTCATTGAAATAAAATCTTCGATTAAGTTTGTATCAATAAAATTTAGAGTTAAGTTCTATTAAATTATTAAGCCCTAAAAATTTAAATAGCGTAACTATAATGTGAACATTTAAGGATTAACAAGATATAGGCGATGAGTTTATACTTTTAAGAAAGTATTTAACCTTTAGTTGAATAAAAAAAGTCCTCTACCAAAATTTACCTAAGTTTCTATCGTCATTTCATATAATCGAACAAAAGCATTTCTTGAAGATCACGTTACGACCTTCATGTTCAAGAGCGTGTTTAGTTTTGAACTGTTGCCCGCCGATAAAATCATGGCTGTTGCAACATTATCACATGGTCGTCACAATAAAGTCGATACACTGTGATATATATTTACTCTAGATTTATCGTCACTATTATTTACTCTAGTAAACTCGATATAAACTGACCTCCTACCATCGCTCAAGCAATTACACGCTTGTCGTACAAAAAGTTTCAGAAGGTTCCCGAACGTTCAGGACGCCAGCATCAAAGTTGCACTGCTAAACGTTGTTTCAGTGGATCTGTAAATGTAGACAGATATAAACATGGCCAGTATTAAAGTTAGCTTGGTTAAATTAAAGAATGTGATACTATTTTAATTTTATAAGGTTATTTTTTGATGTTATTATATTGTTTTTTAGTGTTTTTTAATGATTCTTGTAATAATTATCGTGACCATTTATTGGTTCCGATGAATGTTTCGTGATGACTCATTCTCAGTTAACAATAGTGTTATTGCATTAACGCTAATAAGCAACATAGAATTGAAAATGTATGAAGTCAGTATTAAGGAAATTTCCACACGGTACTTTATTTTCCATTGTAGTATATAATAGGTCAGTGTTTATTTGTATACGTCCTATGACACCTTTTTGGGTCCTTTTTTGTTCTTTTAATAAATTAGACTAAACAGAGAAAAACTCCTGCTAATACGAGACGTATACAAGCATACAAATGATTGAAAATACCTAACAAATTGTGTAGCGTTCAATGGAATATTTTTAGACGTTATCAGGAGCATAGTCTAAATATCTCCTGGAATAAACTTTTGTGTTCACTGGACAATGCATTTTTCTTCTAATCGCGTGTATATGATTTATAAATTATTAGAATATTTATACGTAACTGATATTAATAATGATAATATCGATTCCGATACGGCGACCGATCTATATTAGATATCAGCCAACTGCGCAGGATATATTTATAATAGTACACAAGTATAGGCGCAATCCTGGGTGTTCTGTGTTTGCGCATTCCTTTATACTCTTGAAGACCAATGGGACGGATAACTGTTACGACCGTAGACAGATCAGGCGTAGGAACGACTTGTTACATGCCCATCGACGCATGGATTTCTACTTTACAGGCAATCGGGTGATCAGCACGCATTGCCCTAACCAACTAGGAAACAACAATGAAAGTTGTTGAATCCCCGTAGGATTCTAACCTACGACCTTTTTAAGCCCATCCCACTAAGTTACGGATCAATATATATTACGTCAATCTTGAGCCGTGTAACTAAAAAAATATTTATTAATGATAGAGCTTGATTACAATATATGCCTAAGTTTTTATTAACACACAGAAGCAAATGTTCATAGGATATGTTTAAAACATATCTTATAGTATCTAGTACTTAAAATTGCGTCGATAATAGTAAGCAGTAATACAAGGCGTCGATAATAATAATATACGCATGAAATGTACATTTCACAAAGTATCTTTTTTCAATTTTTCAATATTAATAAATTGCAAATCGTTTTTAGGGCACCGATTTTAATTATTTTTTATTTCGGTATATTCATCAATAAATGTTGTCGATGAGGACAAGAAATGTACGCCACATTTCCTGTCGAATTCACTCACATTTGCAAAACTTTCTTTGGAACTAAAAGAGAGAGAGGGATTAAAATATTTAACTTGATATGTCTATTTCGTGACCATAAACGTTTAAAATCATCAAATTAAATATCGCAAAAAGATGCATTATTTAAATACGCAAAAAGTAGTACCATTAATCGTCACGAGTCCTTAATGATGAATTGTCATCGAGATGCCAAACGCTTTTTTTTTTTTATCCTTGAAGTTATTATCCAGACTCATGATCTTTAGTAAGCTTCATCTAACACAGAGTTCGCAGAAGCTCCCTGTCCCTCGAACTGGTGGCCACATTTTTGCTAAAATTGAGGCCACACGTACAGAGGTACGTCAATTAGGTATAGTTATGTCCCTAGGATCGTCGACGATCGGTTTACGGACCGGACGCCGACGGTCTGTGCGACTGTATTAATTGATTGCTGGGGCGGTGAGAACCGCCCTGGAACGGGTATCTAGATCGCGTGTGTTGTGTCGCTGTGCTCGTAAGCGAGGGCGAACTACAGGTGAGTGTTGCTATCCCTACTCGTGTGGTGAGTAGGGTCTGATGAGGACCCACGTTGGGTCCGAGTTCTCGCGACCTTCCTCGTCCGGGTCAGAAGAACGTTTCGTGGTCGACGCTTTTGGCTAACGCGTTTGGATACCCGTATACGTTGCTGCTTTTACCAGCAGAGGTTGCTGTGTTGACTACCTTGTCCATGTTTTTGCAGAGTTAACTTCTTAAAAGTGCTCCGGAGTGTCGGCAATTTGGTCGCTGTGAAGTTACATTTCGTTAGTTACCACTCAGCTCCCAGTGGCGCAGGCAGGATAATTTATTTTGAACTACTTGTAGTTGATTTAGGAGTGTGGAGGATGCGTGAGCGAAAGTTTGCAGCATGAATAAGCCATGATTGGTCGTATGCATACCTTGTACAATAAAAGTTTATATTTTAGCGACATTTTACTGTTAGAATTCGTTGGGTGTAGAGTCTGGTCGAAACAACAAAGCCTTTCTCCAACGTCCTGAATATGACTTTTGAACGACATGTTGCAGTCGAAGGTCACGCCTAGGTATTTGGCCTTCCTTTCCCATGGGATCGGTTGGCCGTAAAGTTTTAAGTTGCCCTAGTGTCTGGTGTCGGCCAGCGTGTGGCCTTATCCTGACGCCTGGGTTGAGGACCGGGGTATCGTGTAATCACGACGTAATCTAGACCGATGAAAGTGTATTGCTACACTTTTATCGGGATTGACTCGATTCTCCATTAACGAAACCATTCGCCTAAACGATTGATGGTTTTAATAATAACAATAAAAATTCTATTCTTGTAACTTAAACTTATAAACGTGTTAAATGTTTCAAATTTTTTGTTTAATTCTGTTATAGGTAATTGTATTAACAGTTCATAATAATATATTTGATATCGAACGTAATAACGTGCTATGCCGTATCAATATGAAATCAACCAGGTCTTCGATCCCTTATCAGTTTTCTAGTTTTGCTCCATTTCTTCCTTTCTAGATTCGTTCTTGTTTGTGACATACCTTAATGGGATAGTTGCTCATCTATCAAAGACACTTTTTGATACGCGAACGTAAAGATTGCCCATCTATTAGTTCCGCGTATCAAAAGTGTTTTATGAATACAATTTCTATGTGGACTTTACTACTTTTTTATTGAGGGTCTATTTGATGCTTAATTTTACAGAGCTCATACCAACATCCTTAATGATGTTTCTGTTTTTAACCGAATCTTGTGGAGCATATACCGCTTGATTATTCCAGATTGAGGTTTCACTATAACTTAAACTTGCTAGTTTTTATAACCTATCAAAATATATTAGTATAACTATCTGCGAGTGCTTAATTAGCCGATATTGCAGTACTTTTTACTACGCATATTTTTTTGCTTTCCTTCAAAATGTATCATAAAGCATTTGTTGTTATTCTAGACTCTAAAATGGAAGTTTATTTTTTGAATCTAAATTAATCAAAATAATTTTCCATATAAAAGGATAGTCATGAGTAATTTCCTGTTGTAGTATCAATAAAAATCGCCATCTTAGGTTATACAAAATAATGTAATGATGTTTATAAATTGTTCAGTAATTTAAATAAAATAATTTACTGAACAATTTATGTTCAAATATTCTAAATATTTTACGCAAATGTTATTTAGATCATGAATGAATGTTTATAAGGGAACTAATCGGAAATTGTGGTTAGGGTTTCTGTTATGAACCATAACCGTCTGTAAATTGATATTAACAAATCTATTGAAATGTATACAGATAGTCAAAATGTTTGCAAGCTATACGGCTCAGCTCGTCTGTACCACAAGCGATTGATGTTGTGTAGACGAAGTTTGTTCGGGATCAGAGGGATTGAAACTTTTACTACTGTGGGATCATAAGGGAAAAAGTAATCCGCACAAAGAAGCGGTTGGCCATGTAGATGTTTAATAAAACTGTGTTAAGACTAGGGAATATCTGAAGTTTTCACCTGCCCTGAGAAGAATGGGTATAACATAATTACACCAGTTGTCAGGGAATATACCGGTGCAGGGGGATAAATAATTTGTACACATCTTAGCCCAACAATTAGAACTTTACCTTTTTAGTATAAGTTGCTCATGAACTTTGCATTTTATTCGACCCCGATGTAGTTAAAGACTTTCGTCAATATTGGATTTACTTTAGATTCTTTATTTTAATATGATACATTATTAGTAGGAAGATATTGCACAATTTCGTAATGGTTAAATTAGAATTAGATTATCTTATATACTTGTGTGGTGCTAACACGTCTGAATACTTTAAAATCGGTTATTTTTACTCAGATTTGGTTATCCCATAGAAGGACTTTTCGTGTGGCAACCTAAGACATTCACGTCAATGTAAATTGTCCCCAATAATTATTGTAATTAATTATATTTTATTAAGTTATTAACAATTATTCTAACGTTCTTAGCCTCCTTTGTATATATTTAAGTCTGTCAAATACTAGAATTCAGATTGTGAACACGATTATTGTGTTATTGTGTAATATTGTGTTTGGACGTCTAGCTGTCATTGCGCAGGTAACGTCTTTCTATTTAAATTTAGCGTATTGTTCCTTTATCCTCTTCAAGTGCTCATTTCATATACATTCTTACTAAATTCAAATTTTAATTACCTAAAAAATGATGACCCGCAACACCAAGGCCCGTCAGGCTGAGGAACAGCTCCATTTGGCGCTTAAAGAGTTAAAGGGAGCCAAACTGCAATGTGAGCAATTGCTGAGGGAAAGGGATGATAACGAACAAGAAACTTTGCAAATTATTGATAGAAATCTTAAATTAAAACAAGAGCTAGCTCAAATACACTCAAATTATTTAACTTTACAAGAGCAAAATGATAATTTGCAAAGTGTAGTCGATGGGTTTGATCAGTGTAGGGGTGAGTATGAGGCAGCTCTTGACCTCACCTCTAAACTGAAGTCAGAATTGAATGAGGCTCATAAAACAATTTGTATTTTAGAAACTCAAAACCAGAATTTAAAGACAAATCAAACCCAAAGCCTATATTCTGAATTAGTAGGGAATGTACCGAATATGATATCCTCAGTCTCAAATGTTACAAACAATGTTAGCACTATAGATCTGACTGGTGATGACTCTGGAGCCTACCACCTAGGTATCAGCAGGAAAAAGCAGAAGAAATTCAAGAAAATAAACAAATGTATTAGAAAGACAGAAAAATTGTTAAAATATAGGCGTAGTATTTACAAAAATTATGGCAAAATATGTAAAGACAGGAATTTACTTAAAGATAAAGTAAACCTATGTTATTATGAGGCTAAGACAGCTCAGCTGTCTCATGAGGCTGCTGTCAGTACGCTGCAGGCTGAGATTGCATCTTTAATGCAATCTTTAAATGTTCTTTCTAAAAAATATGAGGCATCCCAGAGGGAAATTTCAGAACACATTCTGGCTATGAATGACCTTGTGGATTTGTGTAAACATAATTCTGACAGATTTGATTCCTTGACAAGAAACTGTGTATGTGACTGTCAAAGCATACAGGGTCGTTCAGAGCTGAAGTGTGCTAAGCCTTTGTCTAAGACTGTAGCGTCTCACAGTGGCCTTAAAGACATATCAGAACATATTTCTTCTAACAATTATATTAAAGTATACAGTGATGAACTGGGAAGAAATATGGGCTCATCCCTACTAGACAAGTGTTCGAGGGAATCAGTATCTAACATCTGTATGCCCGGAGCTAATGTTGGACGATAACTCGTGGGTAGGTTAGAGGGTTTGTTCGGCTTGGAATACCGATGACGATGAGCTTCTTTCCAGGCATCAGGAAAAGTACAAGTTGATAGTAAAATATTGAAAATGTTGACCAATACAAGACAATAGGGCCTGCAAGTATTTTAGAGTTCTATTTGAGATACGGTCTGGGCCAGGTGCCGACCGGGGTTTAGACCCTTAATAATATCGCGAACCTCCTCCAGGGGTCTGGCTTTAAATTATCGCCCTCTGGTGGTAAGGCAGCCTAAGTTCGACTAGACGGTCCACCTCCGATAGGTGGGCCGCGTCGGCGTGTGCGCGAGATGGCGTACATTGCTCTTCTAGCGTATCGGCTAAGCATTCGGCCTTTTCGAAGTCATCAGCTAACAAGCCCCCAGGTTGGCTTTGATAATGGCGGCATGGCGTCGCGGGGATCCGACTTCAATCAATTGCCAATAGGCAGTGTGCGATGGCTCTAAGTCTTCCGTCAGACTTAACCACGATTCTTTGCGGTGTAATTCTATCCTGTCTCTGACCTCTAACTGAAGTTTCCTAAAGCGAAATCGGTTTGACTCGGACGGATAGCGATAAAACGCCCGCTTGAGTGTATTTTCTCTCTTATCAGACATCGAATACTGAACGGCAAGCCAAAGTTGCGGTCACCCGAAACCTTGACTGTCCTTTCGGAGTCGTCGATGGCTGATGAGATATGCGTTGTGATACTGTCGATGGCAATATACGCTTTGTCTACACTATCAATAACCTCCGGTAGGTTAGAGCAACTTTGGGGGTCCATAGCCTTGAGTTTGCGTTCAAGACAATGCCAATTTGTTACGGTTTTGGTCGTAGGGACCGCACCGGCGCCTTGGCCCAATTTGAATAAGACCGGCAAGTGGTCAGAGTCTAACTCACAGAGTGCCTCTATCGATACGACATCGAGCGAGACGTCTCTAACTAATAGCAGGTCTATAGTGCTAGGAGCGCCTATGCCTGAGTCTGAGTATCTAGTTGGGGTCCCGGGAGCTATTATGTTTATGTTGAGTGGCTCCTCCAGTTCCAGCAATTTATTGCCATTTGTGTTTGGCGTAATGCAATTCCAGTCGGGATGTTTGCTATTTAAGTCGCCTGCGATAATGGTTGATGGACCTAGGCCGAGAAGCAGCTCTAGGTCGGATCTAAGTAACTTCTTACTTGGGGACAGAATACGGAAACAAGTACAAGCGGTCTGTGGCCGGTGAGTGCAATCTGACACGCTGTCCCCTCTAAGTTAGTTAGTGTAGGTATATCTAATGGTGCGATATGTAGTGACCTTTTATAGTATATCAGTGTACCACCTAGCGGTCCTGACAACCTATCGTTTCTAATAATGTTATAGCCACTGATTCTAGGATTGGCTATTGACGGTTTTAAAAGGTCTCTTGCACTAGAAATATGTCTATACTATAATCCTGCAAGTATTTGGCGATTTCGGATCGCTGTTCTTAGCCGTTTGCGTTAAAATACATACGACTAAGAGCGCGGTTTTGCCCTACCTAAGTTGGTAGCCATCTTAAACGGTTAACCTACTTGTTTGTGTCTGTGTCGTTCTTATTTAAATTTACTAAGTGCGTCTAAAATTTCGGCGTGAGCGAGCAAGACGTTTATTTTTCAACTGGGCTGATTGCCAGGTGCATTTATGGTCCAAATCAGTATAACTGACATGTTTACTTTTTGTGCGAATTCGAAGTATTTCGAGATTAAGTCGGAAGTCGGTGGCGGACGGACGTAATTACCGGGCCCTTTGTGTGACGTGATTTGCGCGGCGGGCGCAGGTGCGAGTTTATTGCTCGCTATTGTGGGACCCGCCTGGTCGGTTCCCTTACTGATTGTTGCCGCCGCAGCATTAGGGACGGCGACGGATTTTTAATTACAACTGGCTTTGTCCATGCACTAACTGCCGGTGCAGGTGCAGGGACAAAGCTCGGCTTCGTAACCGCGGAATTCGCGGAGTTCGCGGAACGTGAGGCAGATGGCCGCGATTGTTTTTTGGGTGCTCTCGAGCAACGCCTGTAACTAGCCGGGTGACCTACGTTTTCGCATTTTGCGCACGCGGCGGCTCGACCGAATCTTTTGGCCTTGGGCACTCCGGAGTGCTGTGATGGCCGGCACATTTCACGCAACGTGCACGCGCGAAGCAGTTGCGCGTTGTGTGTCCGAAGTGTTGGCAGTTATGACACTGCGCGACTAGGCCGGTCTTGCGTGGAGTTTCAACCCGTAAACCGGTTAATTTACATATTGAATGTACGTTAAATATTGATTTTCCTCGGGGAAAGATCAAGCTCGACCATGAGTAGGTCCATTTGAAATTTATGGCGTGGGTGGTGCATGCGGCGCACCCTATGCAGGGTATCCTTGCCGTTTGAGATCCGCATTGACCTCGTCTAATTCGAGTTCCTTCGGAACTTCCCCTAATGACTGACTCGAAGGAGTCGGTCTTCCGGCAGAGCGAAAGTGTGAAACAATTATATTAAAGTATAAGGATGAATAAGAAATATGGGCTATTCCTACTAGACAAGTGTTGGGAATCAGTATTCAACATCTGTATGCCCGGAGTTTTCGATATAATGAGAAAATTTGACCGATCACATTGCCCCAACACTATTTTAATCATTTGATTGGGAGAAGGAAATGTTAATAGACAAAACCTATTGTACTATCAAGAGAAACTTAATAAACTTAATGTAAAAAGGTATACCTGTTCACATTTCCTACTTAAAGAGTTGCCACAGGAAAACAATAATAGATATAAGCTTAACAATTATTTAGGCATATTATATAAAAATAATTGTAAATATTTAACGCAGACCTATTTAAATAAAATTAATTTAATTGACATTAATAATATATTAAATTATAATAATTGTTATTTGACATTTGATAGGATGTACCTATCTAGTTTTTATAAAAACAATTAGCTAGTTTATGCTATGTATTTCTAAAAACACAGCCAATGGCTTGGCTAACCAGACCCCTGCTTCTATTGAGCAGGATCAAACATTGACTCTCAATTTGGAATCCGTTCCAAGTAATTTAAATTAAATATTAAGACAACGGAGGAAACCTCTTGCACAATAAATAAAAATTTTTTACAATTAAGTAATGTATTTTAAATAATAAAACTTTTAATAATAACAACTATTGTATAAACCTGGTACATCAAAATATACAGGAATTGCCAGTAAGGAACATGAAGTTGAGTTATTCTTAAATAGCTGTAAAATAGATATTTTATGTATAACTGAGCACTGGCTTCAAGAACATCAATTTATGCCTGATTTTGATGTCACCAGGTTGCTAGCCTGTTCAGTAGAGATAAAGCTATGGTGGTCTTTAATATTTATTAATAATGCTTTAAAATATAAAATCGTAAAGATGTGGTGAGCCTCTCATTGAACGGACTATTGAAATAGCCTGTGCAGAGCTGGAGCATTTCATTGTTGTATGCGTATACAGACCTCCCACTTCGTTATATGAACCTTTGAAATTGTGTTAGAAGAGATATTATTAAAGCTATCTGAATCTAATAAATATATTATATTTTATTTGTGGTGACTTCAATATTAATTTATTAGATAAATCTACAACCACAATTAGATTCAGATCATTGTTAAGTTCATATAACCTAATCAATTTATTTCTTGAACCTACTAGAATAACTGAGACTTCTGCTACATGTATAGATATATATTTACAAACTGTAAACCTTTAAACAAGTCAATAATTAAAAATTAAGTTCTGACCACTGTGGCAGCTTGTTCTTTTAGATTAAATAAAATATCGGACAAAAATACAAATAAAAAATTATGTTTGTTCCCATGTATAAAAAACGTATTGAGAAGTTTAGAAGTAATATATTACAAAAATTGACTATTTACAGTATGATGATAACCCACATGTGCTGTATAATACATTATTCTCTTTATAAAGGAAAGAATTTAAATCCATATTTACTTCTAAAACGGTTAAATCAAAGGGTTCTGTAGCTTTTAGTGAATGGGCAACAGTTGAATTCACAAAGCAGGCAAAGATTATATGAGCTTTACAGTGAAAAAACATATAATCATAATAAGACCTTTGTTGCACTATGTCAAGCTTATTCAAAAATATTTAAAAAGTTTGTACTGTCGCTGAAATCTTATATATAAAAAAAAAATTAAAAATTCATCAGACAAAATAAAATGACTTGGAGTATTATCAACAGTGAAGCTGGAAGGGGTAAGAGCAACTCTAATATAGCTCTAAATATTGATGACCGTTCCATAGAAGCTGACGAAGATGTTGCTACTTATTTCGAAAAATTCTTCTCGGACATTCCGGTTTCTACTACCAAGTCACTTTTATCTTCTCAACAGTTGCCGAGTCACTATTAAAGATAATACCAATGAATGTACAGAGAATTTTAATTTTACGGACGTAAATACCGGAGATATTGTAGATACATTTAAAACTTTAGATATAAAAAAAACTACAGACCTATGGGGGATCTCTGTTAAGGTGATAAGTTCTATTATCGATGTAATATCACCTCACCTAGCAGCAATATTCAATGTAAGTATCAGAAGGGGCGAGTTTCCTGACCTGATGAAGCATAGCAAAATTATTCCGATATTTAAATCAGGATGTAATGACGGACCCCTATAACTTCAGACCAATATCTATACTGCCTACTCTTAGTAAATTATTTGAAAAACTCTTACTAAATCAATTAGTTAAACATTTCAATCGCAATTGCCTTTTAAATAACAAGCAGTATGGATTCACTAGGGGTCGCTCAACAACCGACGCAGGCATCAGGTAGTCAAAAGCATTTTGAGGCTTGGGAAGCATCACAGGATGCTTTAGGCATTTCTGTGATCTCAAAAGGCTTTTGATTGTGTACACCATGAGACCCTGGTCAGGAAATTACGTCACTATGGTATAAGAATACGCACTGAACCTTTTGTCTTCGTACTTGAGCCATCGAATTTGGAGGGTTGACGTGAATGGTAAAAAATCTCCCGGGACTCCAGTAAATATGGGAGTCCCACAAGGATCCATTCTTGGGTCTTTTCTCTTCCTCATTTATATAAACGACTTACCATGTGTGATAAATAATAGCGAAGAGATAGTATTATTTGCAGATGATACCTCCTGATTTTTAAAATTAAACGACATACGTCAATAAATGACGATGTAAATAATACTCTCTCTAGAAAGGAATTGGTTTAGTGTTAATAACTTGCTATTAAACCAAAGGAAAACAAAATGTATTAGATTCATGACTCCTAATGTGAAACATGGTAAATTTGAAGTGGTTATAAATGGGAGGCGTTAGACGTAGTTGAATCAACTGTATTTCTAGGAATAACTGTAGATACGAAACTACAATGGGCCCCATATTAATAGGCTAGCAAGTAAACTAAGCTCTGCAGCTTACGCTGTGAAAAGAATTAGATTATTAACCGATGTGGAGACAGCTCGTTTAGTATATTTTAGCTATTTTCATAGTATTATGTCTTATGGCATTCTACTGTGGGAAATGCGCGAATACTAATACGATCTTTGTCCTCCAAAACGCGCAATTCGTAGCAGTCTATAACCTGGGCCCCAAAGAATCATTAAGAAAGTTGTTCACTGAAATAAAAGTAATGACCGTTAGTTCTCAATACATATTTGAAAATTTAATGTATGTGCAAAAAATAGAAATGATTTCCTAAGACATTGTGATGACATAACATAGATACAAGGAACAAACATAATCTAATTCTTCCAGCAACTAGACTGCGAAGAATAAGTAAGTCTTTATGGGACAATGTATACGTTTTTACAACAAAATCCCAGTAAACGTTCAGAATTTAACTATTAATAAATTTAAAAGGTAGTCAAGGAACGTTTATGTGTTAAAGGTTATTACGATATTAATGAATTTTTAAATGATAACACAGCCTGGTAATGGAATGCTCGCCAGGTCCTGTTTCAAAATTGCATAATATGTAATGTCCAATTATCAAAATGTTTGTTATTTTAAAAGATGACATAAAAAATAGCCCGCTGAGTTTTCTTTCTGCCGGTTCTTCTCAGGTCTGTGGCGTCCTTTTCCGAACCGGTGGTAGTGTGTTTGACAATCAATAAGCAAGTGTAAACTTCTATATTGAATAAAGATATTTGAATTTGAATTTGAATTTGAAAAAGAACGTTTAAAGTTACTTGTAAGTGTATACAATGTGATCATTTAAAGTGTTTTACTAAAGTAAAATCGGCTTGATACTTTATATTTTTATTTATGGTGGCGGACGCGGCGGCTTTGCCTTCAAATACAAGGCGACGGTAACCAGCGTGGATTTTGCCCAATATTCCGGGGCGGACTCGCGGAAATAGTCATCTATTGCCTCGCGGTAGTTGTGCGGGATCGTAATCGTCCATTTTAGCCATTGGGGCGACCCCCGCCGGCACGGTGTAAGCTATTCTAACCCTCCCCACCTGCGTGAGGAGGTGTGTGCCTATTGAATAAGTGTAAGCGCTTTAGGAGCACTAGGTGTGTACCTAGCTGCCACCTAATGCAGCAAGCACAAGTTAAATTTAAAAGATAAATGCCTCGTGGGCTTTTTGTGTATATGTGTAACTACTTACAGTTAAGTCGAGAACCTGCCTGCAAGCACTCACTACAAACGAAACACAGCACTACTAACACGGTAGCGCTGTGACACCAACAAACTTCGTAACGCGTAAGCGAATAACGAACTCATGCGGAACGCACGAGAGAGGTCCGTACTGCCGGCGGCTCAGAACGGAATGCTAAACGCTGAACGTCAGCCTACTTATATGCGACGCAATTTCGTTGACGTGGGATTTAATAATACCAATAAAAATTCTATTATTGGAACTTAGGCTTATAAACGGTGTTAAATGTTTCAAATGTTATTTGTTTAAATCTGTTATAGGTAATTGTATTAACAGTTCATAGTAATATATTTGATATCGAACGTAATAACGTGCTATGCCGTGTCAACATGAAATCAACCTGGTCTTCGATCCCTTATCAGTTTTCTAGTTTCGCTCCTTTCTAGATTCGTTCTTGTTTGTGAGCATACCTTAATGGGATAGTTGCTCATCTACAAGTACACTTTTGATACGCGGAGTGTAAAGATTGCCCATCTATTAGTTCCGCGTATCAAAAGTGTTTTATGAATACAATTTCTATGTGGACTGTACTACTTTTTTTTATTGAGGATCTATTTGATGCTTAATTTTACAGAGGTTATACCAACATCCTTAATGATGTTTCTGTTTTTAACCGAATCTTGTGGAGCATATACCGCTTGATTATTCTAGATTGAGGTTTTACTATAACTTAAACTTGCTAGTTTTTATAACCTATCAAAATATATCAGTATAACTATCTGCGAGAGCTTAATTAGCCGATATTGCAGTACTTTTTTACTACGCATATTTTTTTGCTTTCCTTCAAAATGTATCATAAAGCACTGGTTGTTATTCTAGACTCTAAAATGTAAGTTTATTTTTTATATCTCAATTAATCGAAATAATTTTCCATCAAAAAGGATAGTCACGAGTAATTTCCTGTTGTAGTATCAATAAAAATCGCCATCTTAGGTTATACAAAATAATGTAATGACGTTTATAAATCGTTCAGTAATTGAAATAAAATAATTTACTGAACAATTTTTGTTCAAATATTCTACATATTTTACGCAAATGTATTTAGATCATGAATGAATGTTTATAAGGGAACTCATCGGAAATTGTGTTTAGGGTTTCTGTTCTGAACCATAGCCGTCTTCATCATATAAATTGATATTAACAAATCTATTGAAATGTATACAGATAGTCAAAATGTTTGCAAGCTATACGGCTCAGCTCGTCTGTACCACAAGCGATTGAAGTTGTGTAGACGAAGTTTGTTCGGGATCAGAGGGATTGAAACTTTTACTACTGTGGGATCATAAGAGAAAAAGTAATCCGCACAAAGACGCGGTTGGCCATGTAGATGTTTAATATAACTGTGTTAAGACTAGGGAATATCTGAAGTTTTCACCTGCCTCAGAAGAACGGGTAAAAATTTTGCGGTCGTTTTATGTATAACATAGTACAGCAGTTGTCAGGGAATATACCGGTGTAGGCGGATAAATAATTTGTACACATCTTAGCCCAACAATTAGAACTTTACCTTTTTAGTATTAGTTGCTCATGAACTTTGCATTTTATTCGACCCTGATGTAGTTAAAGACTTTCGTCAATATTAGATTTACTTTAGATTCTTTACTTTACTATGATATATTATATGTTATTATATCCTATGGAAGATATTGCACAATTTTGTAATGGTTAAATTAGAATTAGATTATCTTTTATACTTGTGTGGTGTTAACATGTCTGAATACTTAAAAATCGGTTATTTTTACTCAGATTTGGTTATCCCATAGAAAGAACGTTTAAAGTTACTTGTAAGTACATACAATTGTGATCATTTATAGCGTTTTTACTAAAGTAAAATCGGCTGTTACTTTATATTTCTATTTATTTAACTGTATAACAAATGTAATTTGTTATATAAGGCCAACATTTTACTCAGAACATCATTTCGTCGTTCTTAAAATTATAAAATTTAAAGTAGCGTTGGTCAAAGTTGAAAAGATCAAAGTAAATAATAATATACGTACTATATGATGGTCATAAATTAATTTTTAAGTAGAACTCATATATGTTCGACTGCACAGTACACCTCTCACAGTCGTATCACCTTGAGCTATGTGAGAGTTGTGTTCATTCCTAACACTCCGAGTTATATGAACTTTTTCTATGACCCAACACCATTGTTCGTTCCTTAGTTTTATCGGCGACAAAAGCGTGTTTTGATGACAAAGGCACGTGTGCAACGTAATACCGTTTCGTGCTTCAGTACACGGCTATTGGAGTATTTCAGCTATTGTTTTAGACCGCTCTATTGTTTTGATTGTTCCCGTTTATTTCGAAGCTGAAAAGCCTAGGACAGGGTACAGGTTTTGGATCCTCTGTGTCGTTGTTAACGGGTGTATAGCTAAATTAAATTTAATCACTAAAATTAATCACCGTACAGAATTATTATTTAAGTTAACTTTACTATTTACGTTAGCTTATTTGGATAGAGATAATAAAGTGTTAATTGCGCTTAAAATCAATACAGTAATTGCCTTCCCCTAGATGTGCAGAATTCTGTTTGTTATTCGCTATGATAAGCCTAAAATTGCAGTCATATAAAAACTATCGTAGGTGATTAAGTCAGTGATTTATGCGAAATATGTACGTAGTTGTTCATACTTTATAAATAAAACTGGAAATTTTGATAATACTTTCCTTATGGCACCATGCTACTTCAGCGTCAACGCAGGCGCGTTGTAGTTACGTATGAATGGACTAAGTGGCTATTTTGAGCCGAAATAATTCTCAAAATACACATGCGATGTGTGTAATCTGTTGTGGTTATTGAAGAAGCAAAATGGTTAATCTAAGTAACTAAAATACATGATCCATTCCTGAATACAAAATCCCGAATAACGAAAAATATTCATGTGGGACGAGTTTAGCCAGAATATTTAAATAAAACTAGTTCCGCGCAATGAAAATGGTCCCGATTTCATTATTATGTACATGTTTTTCCGTTAAGAAATACAAGAATAACTGCAATATAACTCAACTCAAGATAAATAACAACTTATCGAGCGGAAAAACGACCCGCGTATTATTCCGACAGATGTCTGTAAGGATTATGCGTAGGACGATTTTCCCCTTGAATCTAAAAAAATAATACTTATTCCGCGCAATGAAAACGATTCCGAATGCACAATATAAGGTATTGTTTTTCCTAAATAACTATGACCATAAAATAGCTGAATGAATGTAGAAACAAAGGAAAAAACGACCCACGTCTAATATAATAGCGTAGGTTGATTTCGCTTAAATCTATTAATATGAACGATTCTCTGAATGTAATTTCCAGTCCAGTTGGTACAGCTTAGCGAGAACTTGTTGAAAACTTGTGTACGCTTTTGAGAAAAACCTACTCGTAGATCGATTATGAGGGAGAGTAGGCGTGATCTGGCATTCAAGGTCGAGGTTGAAGCGTCAGACTTTGGAGATCACTTGGTCGTACTTATTTGTTATGCTGTGATGTAACGTATAACGTAAGGTGGTAGGCCTCCGAAGCTCGGTTTCTTTATTTTCTTTCGTATTAAACTGACTACCTGGTGTTGCCATCAACTTCGATTGTCTGTTGCCCTCAACTTCGTCCGCGAGGTAATATGTATATTTTTACTGCTAGGTTTTTTCTAAATCATCGGCTATTTTCCAAAGAAAATCGAACCAGCCATTCCAGAGATTAGCCATAGCAAACAGACAGACGTACAGACGGACGGACAATAATTTAAAAACAATTTTTGTTATATGCACGGGTTTGTTACAATGAAATCATTTAAAAACGAATATATTGATGTTACAGACACTTCGATTTTATTTATTTATATAGATAAATATTTTTTAATTTTAAAGTTATTGTGATATGATACGATACGACTTGTGCTAATAGTGTGGAATACATCATGAGTTTTGTACAAGAAAACGTTCTAGAATGCGTAGGCAAACAGTAAAATAGACACTTCGAATGGGCTATTACAACAAACAAGTTATTTGGTGTTAGAGATTATCTTAATTTTAAGACTTTTTATATACAACGTATCAAATTAATTATTATAAACTCAATTGTTATGTAATTGCTTTTAATATCATTACTAGAATAAATGTAAAAAGTCGGAAAAGTTATTTATATTTTTATTTAAGGATGAAGTTAGGTCAAATATTTAAGTAATTTTTTTCATAACTATTTAAATCATTGATAGTTAAAAATAGTAAAGTATAATTTTGAAGATATTTTATGATTGTAATAAAATTTATTTTAAATAAAATATAATGTCAATAATTTACAGTAAGAATCATTTTGTTTTATAATCTTAACGCAAAGTTATTTTTGTAATATTTTGTTGTTCATTATGATTTAATAATTTACTACTCTAAAGTAATTTGCGGCAAACTATGTTTAACTAGTAAATAATATCGTTAAGCAAATTATGACATCAATTTTCAGAACTCTATTTGTTTCTAACTGTTTACTTTTGCGCGGGCGTCTAATACAATACTTGCCGAATACTAATTAATAATTTTATGAACATTTACGCTATTATAAATACATTGACGCGTTTATACATTTTCTACGTAGAATCTTTAGAGTATTATATATATTGGTTTCTCTTACTGACCTTGTTTTTCCTTATCTACGTTTCGTTTGATGCGCAATATATTTTTTTCCTCGCGTTACCTTGAATTCTATTTGATTATCTTGTTTACTAGAAGTTATCTCGAGATATAAACAAAATGAAATGTGTTTTTCTATTGAATATTGTGATAGGAAAGTTCTAATTTTATTATATTCTATTACGCAATAAAATGGTGGAATATCTTTTATTTTAATAAGTTTCAACTATATTTATTTGAATTTCATTGGTGTCATAAAACTACGTATATGTTTGTGGATATAGCTGTTCTATTTTTAAGTCCTTTTCCCGCCTAGTTCGTGGGAACGGTGGTTTCCCGCGAACTTTGTGTTAGATGAAGTTAACCAAAGACATAAGTCTGGAAGCATAACATCCTTGCTAAATAAAAAAAGTCCTTTAACTCATTTTAGAACAAACGGAATCAGGCGTTATTCCCTTATTTTTATTTAAACACGCATAATGATATTGATCTATAGCTGATAAATATATTTTTCAGCTATTGATAAGTGTTCATGTGACAGCAAGATGTTGTTAAATAGTATTTCTCTTTCATTTATCGATTTGGAGATAAAGTTGCGATTTGCTCTATCGCATCGACGACCTTGACCGTCGTATGACTAATCAAACGGGTATGTTTTATGAACAAACAAACCGGTAGGTTGTTTGCAATATCTCGCGCAGCTATGAGATTTACTCTGGAGCACGTGTGGGTTGATATTGGTAGCTTTGTGGCTGTTATGTTTTTATGCGCTGTCGGAAATAAAATTACGATACAGAACTTCTATTGAAACAGTTCGTATCGGTTATATGAAGCTTAGGTGAGTGTCCATGCTACGTCAAACTTATATTTAGCTTCATTCTGAAGATACTTAACTTTGTCAAAGTTAAAAAACAACAACTTACATATCAGTTGTTGTGTTTTTTTCTAAATTTTTCCATAAAAAATTACACTCTTCGACTCTTTTATTCGCAAATAATATCCATTATACCTTTTAAAACTTTTTCATTTAAGACATAAATAGATCGGCTCTTTAGAATATGGTTTCCGATGGCCATTTACAAAAATTTACTGCAAATGGATTTTCCATCGGCCTCAGAGCGTTGCTAAAGCTTTTAACGAATGGTCAGCGGCAAGTTTTCCAAGAAAGAATAATGTTCTACAATAGGCTTTGTTATTATATAATTTGTTTTCTTTCAAAAATATATCAGCATCTCTTCTTGGCTGTAATTAATCGCTGGGTGCTTCTATTTTCGCCTTAAAGGTTTCTTTGATAAAGAAATATAATAACTGAGAGTATCTACTGCTTTTCGGATGTCGAATGTTTTAAAGTAAGCTAATGAATTTTAAATTAGATAATCTCGCTTGGCAAGATGTTGGTGATGTTAAATTCTTTTGACGTTTAAACATATCCGTGGAGACGGTTGTCCTTGACGAGTTTTGTAACGCTGTTTATTATTGCGACATCGAAATATATGCCAATTAAGTTTATAGATGGATGAACCAGTTAAAACTCAAATGTAAACAAAGTGGCCCACAGCAAGGAAGAGCGGCATCGTACTGTTTTTACGGATTTTCGGTTATGACTTTTAAAGAAAACTAAATCGACGCAACAAATTGAAAAACTTTCATTTGATTTAAATTAGATTTAATAATTATAATGTGTGACGAAAGGGACGAACTGAGCCTAAAGATAGTCTAGTGTCCAGTGGCTCACAATTCTGCTGACCAAGTATAGGATAAGATGTAGCATGGCTAAGACTAGTGTGAGGCATATTATATACAATGACTATATATAACAGTACATATGGTGTTGTTGTATTAGTCGGCATAAGAAACATATGATTTTAAATAATTCGAAGGCTGAATTTTAATCCTGCCTGTCCTTGTTGCTCAGTTAGTAAAGGCAATTTGGGCTCATCACCCTACAACTCATCAGACAATTGGGATATGATCCATGCGTTAGATGGGCATGTAAAAAGTCGGTCCTGCGCCTTATCACTCTTCGGTCATATCGGTCCCATCGGGCTTTGAGAGTATAAAGGAACAAGGAGTGCGCCTGCGTTTCCGCGTACACTTGTGCACTATAATATCTCCTGCGTAGTTGGCTGATCTCTTATATAGATCGGTCGCCGTAGTCGAAATCGATTGGGGAACATTATTTAAGAATTTGTATAGATTTGCATAAGGAGTCGGTAGACCCAACATTGAATAAAGATTTTCTGAAATTAAATCTGAATTTGAAACGAATTTAGATATGTAGCTACTTTAAATAAAATCTGGTATAAAAGTATTTATAATGTTACGATAAATATATTACTACCAAAGGCGGGTTCAAAATAAAGAACTGCTTTTTTGAATTCACGGTCGATTGTGGCGTAAAGATATGTGCATTACACCTGTAAGCCCAAAGGTTTAGGTTTTAGGTAAGTAAAAGCCTGTAACTTATAGACTAGTTACTGTAAGTTTTATTGTTATCCATAATGAAGTTTTACGTGACACAACAATTTAATACCACCATATATTAGTAAAGCACAAATTCTTCATCACAATCAGAGTTAGCGTAACGAACGTTCACACTCAAAATTATATCTATATGTTATCTGTACATCGTAACCAGTTATTAACATTCCACGAACGCGGTGATAAATAGTCTATGACGTCACACGTGTAGTATTAAACCATTTTACGATTACGTTTTCCAAAAGACGATCGTAAACTCTCGCCATCATTCATTCAAGTCTACTATTGAAGGCTGCGTTTCTAGCTTATCGGATTCGGGAAAATCGCACAAAATTCATTAAATCGAATGCCTGTTCAATACCGATTTGCGGTACTTTTAACAAGGTATTAATAGCAGAACGAGTGTGGTATATAATCTTTGAAAACGATGCATGGCATGGCAATTAAAATGGCGTTGAATGTAGAGCTTGCTTTAAAAAAGTTTTGCGTTATCTATTAATATGATAACATTTTAGAATTACATCTGTCAATTTATATAGACTAGAAAAATATGACTGACTTTAGTAGAACTAAATGCGACATGGAAGTTTAGTAAACAAATTGTAATGTTAAGAAGAAATAATATATACAATAATTAGTCATAAACTAAATCGATGTGTATTTAATAAGAGCGCGTAATGTTTTTACTTCAATAGACTTGGTTCACGTACACTCCACTTCTTATTCGGCCTGTGTATATGAAAACAACCAAACTTGCGGATAAGAAACAGCAGATTTACAACAATGAGGCCGTTCTTCGTTTACTCGCAATAGCTAACTGGTTGATATATAAAGATTACAGGTGCCAATATAAATTAAACATTTACGTTACCTTCAAGGTAGATCCTGGTTTACAAGGGACCGTCCGGGATAGTTGTAGTATTTCAGCAGCAAATCAGTTGTGTCTTTATTAATGGGTACTGGTTTACCCAGTAATAAAATTGGCTCAGGGCAGTGAGGAGATTGTAGCGGCTTAGGGTGCTTTTTTATGTGCAAGGCGTATCCTTTACCAACAACTGAACGTCCTGGTCATTTCATCGCTCTAACAAATCTAACAAATAAATGTTACCGGCACGGTGTATTCGCACCTTTAGCTCTCGTCTGCAACGCAACCGGGATGATTAATATCCGGGCGTGGAAGGTCGCCGTGTGACGTCACTCTTGCTTCCGGCGCCGTACGTGCGCCGCTCGCAATACAATTCGATCC
This sequence comes from Lamproptera curius, assembly GCA_029286875.1. Taxonomy (NCBI): domain Eukaryota; kingdom Metazoa; phylum Arthropoda; class Insecta; order Lepidoptera; family Papilionidae; genus Lamproptera; species Lamproptera curius. Next base: position 378,541 of record JAGSMT010000219.1, read on the forward strand.
GTCGAGTCGTCTCAAATATATTTAGAATCCATTACTATTGAATTCTTCGATGTATTGATGTTGGAGATATTGTTTCGTAATGGGCTCTCGATTCGGCGTATTGTTTGAGTTTAATTATTTAGAAGTGCCTAGATATATTGTATTTGCGTACGATTGTTTGGTACTTGTTAATTTTGTGCTTTATCTCATTATATATTAAATATGGAATATACTAGCTGTTATCCGTGGATTTAAAGAAATATCCGCGAGATGTATTGAAATATACTGTATAAAATAATATAAAAAAACACCTCTTAGGCTTTATATATTGGCTTATGCTTCAGCGGTTACTAATTTACATATCGACTTACATCCCCATTTCAATCCCTAGTTCTTCCCCGTATACATTGAAAGTACGAAATTGCTAGAAAACCATTACTTATGGTCGTTTCGAGTATTTGACAAAAAAAATTATCGTTATATACTCAACACAACATAAAGTCTCATCCCCTATTTCTTTTTAAAGAGTTATTATCGCTAGTAAAAACATAATTAATTCAATGTAATAGGTACGTGTTAATTTTACATTCTTGGTGTATGCTATCTAAATTATTTTATTAATGCGTACAAATGATTATTCGTTGATAAAACTTACTAACAAAGATTGAAGTAATACTCGTAATGAATCCATGATAACACTGTCGTTGAAGGCCAGCCCGCTATTGGCAGCTGAACAAATTTATGGGTATTTAGTTTATTTGTGCATGTACCTTGAGCTGACGTAACTTGTAACGAAATGGAAGGCTACCTTGGCCGAATTATTATGTATCTTTTAACAATGGCGGTGTAATCTATACTGATATGAAGCCGATTAGTTTTATTGTATTGTATGAAGTAACGTCATTCACCCGCTTGCTGTAACGTTTTTATGTTATATATCGTTTCCCCCATAATTACGTTGGTTACGATGAATTTTAACATAAAATATTGAAGGGTTTGCACGCTACTTATACTACTTTTAGCAAGTAAAGTAAACAAGACATTTGGCTTTAACCTGATTGGATTGATATACAATCAGTTGTCGATTTAATTATTGTTTCGATATGTTTTTTATTTTTTTATATAATCTAAATTCATATTTTCTGTTTATAATTTTATTATACATTATTTAGAGGAAAGATTTATTTGTTTGTTTCTGAATAAATTCATACTATTGAATATAATTGAAAAGGTTTTTTCAGTACTAGAAAACTATAGTATATCTTGAGTAACATACGGTATTTGGTGCTCCAGGAAAATTCAGTACAAAAATTAAAAAATAATATGAGCAGAGCCGTGGACGGACTGCTATTTGTGGAAAAAACAATCGAAAAAACTCGACAGAACCAATATTGTACAGTTGTACCAATATTGTTCTTATTGAATGACAAATAAAACAACACAAGCTTTGAAAAGAGAAGCAGCGATTTGAAATTGTGTTTGCGTATCCCTTTGTCGGTTCCTTAGCGAACACTGGATCATGTAGCGTTTTGACAATTTGATGTAGGTGAGGTTCATGAAAAAATTGCTCTGCATTTCATTTATTTCTGCTTGTTGCTTATGCTTGCTATTTTCTTTCGTAATATTTTTTTTTTGTGTAGGTAGAATTTGAATGTTTTAAACCCTTACGGATATCTCGTGTTTATCGTTTAATTGAATAAAATATTTGTTTTCAACGTTTTGGATTCTTAACAGCGTAAAATTGTTATAATGTCAAAATACGCGGTAATCGAGTAAACCGTAGAAACGGTTAAGTTATATGTAGAGCTGAAAAAGGTATTTTAACTATGAAAAACGGCTATAAATACTAAGATAGTTAGAAAAGAAATTGCGCCAGTTTGTAAGTATTTTACACAACTTCCTACTAGTTAGGCTTCGAATTTAATTTCCCTCCTCCTAATAGAATTCTGTTCCTTCCCTTATTATTTCCCGAGCGACGATGCTGGTAATATGAGTATGTAGTTTGCGGTGTTTCATTCAACGTTACAATTGCGTGTAATAAGAATCTAACTGACTACAAAAGGCGTATGGTATTTAAGAAACAATTTGAAATTCAGAAATATTTTATGTACTTTTACATGATTGTCTAATAATCTCCTCCAAATCTTATATCTACTAATATAATACTTTCGACGTAATATTAACTTTAGTATTTATTTATTTATTCATTCATTCTTCATGCACAAACAAAAATTGTACAATGGTGGATTTAATGCCGGTGGCATTAAATATCAGCCGACCTTTGTGTGATGAAGAGATGGTAGGTGCCAAAATAAGCAAAAAAAATATGTTAAAACGGGTTTTTCCATAACAGAGTTCGTTTAATCTATTCCTAGTAAGCACTATTATTAGCATGTTCGAGCAAAAGAAGCTTGTTTTTTTTTTAATAAAACGTCGAGACGAATAGAACGTTAACCTGATCTTTGGTAATAAGTCCTGTCCATAAAAATTGCGACGTAGGACGCCACAAAGCGGCTTAACGCCAAAAGACATAAAGTGTTAAATCTCTTTCACCCAGTGATTACGCCGACTACGATGACTACAAACCACAGTGTAAAACGGCGGTGTTAATACAGTGGGCTTTGCAGTAGATGCTTTCCCAGACGGTCCTCTGTGAAAAAGGAGACTACCACCTTTAAATTGTAAAGCATGTATGTATCATCCAGAATGCAAACCCGTTGAAAGTTTTCAAAATATCGTCATCATCATTATCATCAGCCTTTAATAGTCAACTGCTGGACATATGCCTCCCCTAATACAGCCCTATCCATTAGGGGGTTTTGGACCGTATCCCATCACGCTGGTCCAATGCGGGTTGGTGGGTGGACCCTTCTACATGCCCATCCGACGATTGGATCATCTTACTTTTCAGACAATTGGGTGATGGGCCCAAATTGTCCTAACCAACTAGGAAACAACAAAGAAAATTTGTTGAGTCCCCGCAGGATTCGAACCCACGACCTCCGGTTTCTAAAGCAAACGCATATACCACTAGGCTACGGAGTCAGTAAATATATTTCAAAATATATACTACAAAATTTAAATGAGATAATATAGCACTTTTTAATGCGTAACTCACATATTCATTCGGGGGCAGTATAAGTAATTAAAGCGAAAAAAGCACCGGAGATGTGGCAGAGGACATTTTGCTAAGAGCATGTAGTAGTTGTGTTAGAGTTTTTTTTTTTTTTGGTTAAATAAATGAATCTATTAATTCGTATTTCTTGGAGATATATCAAGACGAAATAAATTATTAACAATAAATCTTTATGCACGTAATTCTTCAAACGTGTGTTGATAGCTGTCTCCAACGGTATTCCAATTAGAAAAACGATTTCTCAAAATGACATTCCTAATAAATTTTAATTGCTCTTCTAATTTATGATTTTGTTTACTCCAATACAGCCAAGATTGACCGGCATTAAATTCTTCGTTCAATTTTTATCGAAGCATAACTTATAGCTGTTTTTAATGTTTTGCAATAATTTACTTAAATAATTCCTATATATTAAGATTTTTGAGAGAAATTGGTATATTAGAGAGGTTTGAAACCCGATTTTATAGCATTGCTTGATTGATAACATCACTTATAGTAAATAAAAACATAGTGCACAATCTGTGTAAACATATTATTATTATGATACCAACGGAAACAGTATTCGTCGATAAATTTTGATATTAATTTACGCTTACATAAATATATTATACTTGTATCTTGTATAGATTAATTTTTTATTTTGGACATTTTTTTGTAGTTAAAACTGTGACTTAAAACGATATTTTTCTAAATTATATCATTGTATATATTTTGTTTATCTATTATAGTTTGACTTCTATTATATCTAATATTTGTATTATATAATAGGTAATTTTATTTTTGAGTCACTAGGTCACATGCTTTCAATTATAGAATCACTCTAATTATGAATTCATCGAACACAGTATAAAAATAATTAGCCAACTATACAACAAAGTAAATTAATATGAATTATTTTAACTAAATACCGAAGTTATAATTAAGCCCGTATTAATGAATCGCCTATTAAAATTCGTGACGCGTAAAAACCGAGGCATTATGAAATACTTGCGCCGAAATATAAGTACCCCAGTTCTTTGGAATAGATAGTTTAGAATTAGTTGATTCGCTTTAGCAATCAAAACGCTTTCTAGCAAGTAAAAGGTTAACAAAGTTATAGATTAGAATTTTTTTTCTAACTAGGCTATAAGAATAAACGTACATTATAAATATATATGCATATATCATTGACTACAAGAATAATGTACATACCTTATTAATTGCATGGACTTTACGGATCATATCTAGCTTTTTTACCTTTAATTTAATATGCCTCTGAAAATATATAAGGTTTTATTTTATCAACTGCCTCGTAGCCTGTGGTATGGGCGTTGCTTTAGAATCCGGAGGTCGTGGTTCGAATCCTGCGGAACGCAACAAGTTTTCATTGTTGTTTCTGTTGGTTAGGCAATTGCCGATCACCCAATTGTCTGAAAGTAAGATGATCCATGCGTCGGATGGGCATGTAAAGTCGGTCCACCCCAACCCGCATTGGACCAGCGTGTGATACGGTCCAAAACCGCCTAATGGATAGGGTATTAGGAGGCCTATGTCCAGCAGTGGATTAACAAAGGCTGATGATGTTTATTTATATATATTACTAAGTAAAGGGCGACGCTCCTTTGTATACTTTAGTCTTTTATCGTGTTGTAATTGTGATAGAATGTTGTAATGGGTTCGATGAAGAAAAAATAAAAGATGTACGCGTTGACTGTGCGTTGACAATACACAATTCAATTTCGCAGCCTATTTGCGATTTTTCATAACGCGTACGTAACGCTAGTACTAATTGTTTAAAAAATTACTGGAACAATTCGTGGACCAAGCAAACTATAACACGCGCGGTTCAGGGGTTGACGACGCGCCGCGTTGACAAGTCGGCGCCGCGTTGACAACAAGTCGGCGCCGCGTTGATGTGTTGACCTTGTATCCTTATTTCAACACCTTCATTGATGCCAATGTGCTCATGTAACTGCATATCACTAGTAGCGTTCACGTTATTTCTATAGACGATAATTTAATAGGCTTTGGCGGCAACATATATAATATACTCATAGAAAAGATCATGACAGTATTCAGCATTAGAAGTCAAAAAAAAAAAATTAATTAATTCATAGAGAAATCTCATCGATATCAAGTATTATCTACGATATCGATATTTAATCGCTGCCAGTTTAGTGTGAAGTTTCGGAAGCTATTCCACTGACACTAGTACGGATTACCATTCCAGTAATTGTATAGTTTAGCGGTATGTTCTTGATTGTTTGTGGTTTTGACGAGTTAGTACACACCAACTGGGTATTGAGACGAGATTTTATTATAGACATAGTGAGAAAAGATTTTCCGTGGTAATTTTTCGGAAAAGTTTGTATTGGTCGTGCTCTCTTATCCAGTTTCAGTACCTATACATCTTTATATAATACAATGACATCATTCATTTTGTCATTTGACACTGAACAATTAAGTTTCATATTAATGGATATGAAAATGTCGCTCATTTAATACGATGATTCATCGAAAATTAAATATGAAAATAAGCTTTATTTCTAAAACTTCCCTTAAACGAAGCGCAATGATGTTTTTGAATGCGAAGTACTGACTTTTTACATAATCGAGACAATGCAGCTCTCTGCGGAGCGTCATTTTTAATAAATCGGCTTTATTTATGTAAGGTGTGACGTGTGTGCGTGACGGTACAGTAAAACGAAAGCGCGCACATGCATTCTGCTGAATCGCTGAATCAGTTGTTCTGTTCTAGCTAACTACCTAGGGCCATAGATGACATCTGTAGTTAAGTAGTGATAAAACAAGTGAATCGCACAATTTTACGCGTAAACTGGTACTTAAGAAATTACGTACTTGATAAAGAATTTTTAACCGGTAGAAACATTTTCGCACACTTACGAGAACGTGGATTTCAAATCGCAAGGTATCGTCTATTATAACCCCCAAATTACGTGCTTCATTAACCCTTCCAATCGGACTTTTGTTTATTAGTATTTAAGGATTATATGCCATAATGTAGGTTATTTGCATTTTGGTTATAATAACCATATATTTACGTTTCAAGGGATTAAGAATTAATGGATTATAATATTTTACATATTTAAATTCCCGATGTTTCGAACAATACAGCGGCCGTCGTCACGGGGTAGATGAGATGGCATGCGTCTTGTTGCCAGTGCTGAAGCGGGGTTTCCAGATCTTAATTGTAATTAATTATTTATAGTCTACTTCGACCTATGCAAAATGAACTGATTTTATCATTACAGCCGGCAGTGATATAATGCTCGGGTTTAAATTTTAATTTATTAGTTGTGGGGTCCCAAGCAGGTGGTAGAACCCAACCATCTTCTCTATTGAAATTTGGATGTTTCTAATTTCAATAGCCTCACGTAAAAAGTCATTTTATTTAATAATGTATAGTATTCGCGTAAACAAAAGAAATAAATAATGAATTTTTAAGAGACCACTCATTTATTCGACTGAGGTCGTCAATTACCATCTTCCGCTTCTGTAGTGTTTTTGGAATTAGTTTTAATGTATATTAGAAGGTCATCTGCGTAATGTCATGCGGCGTTTGCTTTGGATACCGGAGGTCGTGGGTTCGAATCCTGCGGGGACTCAACAAATTTTCATTGTTGTTTCCTAGTTGGTTAGGACAATTTGGGCCGATCACCCAATCGTCTAAAAAGTAAGATGATCCATGCGTCATCATGGAAATCATTTCTCACTACGTCTATAAATGCACACTACTACAGTTGCGCCAAACTGGACACTGAACAATGTATCCATGACAACCAAGTGAGTTGTTACCTCTTGCTTTATTATCCATGAAAAGTCACCGAGATGATTTCAATCACCGAATAACTAATAACAACCGCATGCCTAAGACGCCGCGTCATTGCTATGGGTTAATTTGTTTACATTTATAAGCTGAAATTATACTAAATTAAAGTTTTTTTTTGTTTAAGAACACGGTTTTCACAAGCATAAGTTTATAAGCATTGCAAACTTTTTGTTGCGGCTGATCCTTGCTGGGGTGTATATTCTTTGTAACGAAACGTATAGAATCAATCGCTATCAGGTAAGTCTGGTAGACAGGCATGTCAACAGCCTCGTGTACAGCGCTGTTTTAATGGAATGGGGTGCCTCTATATAAATGAATTATAAAGGGCAAGTCGGTGCCACGTTTGCAGCTGTCGCCAAGTCGTACATCTGCCAGCTGGTAATAATGGTACACGAAGTAGTCGTTTTCGTTTTAAAGTGCTGATTCGATGTCAATAATACATTGTTAGCATTCGTATTGGGGTTAAGGCTGATTGAAAAAGTGATAACTGTTTAAACGTGTCGTATTTTGTGATCTGTATTGTCTTTACTTCTGAGATATGGATATATAATCAGTGTAAATAGTTCAAACGAGCCGCAATGGCACATATAAGTTGCAGGTGATTATATTTTTGTTTCAGTAGGTGAAGTGAATGAAAACCTTTGAAAGCGAGCTTACGAAAACTTTTACGTTAACTTTTTGATGGAAAAGTAGATTTAAATTTTATATTAGTACATATGTAGAGCTCTCTCTTTTTGCCGGAGAAAAGCTACCGGAGGATACTTGAATGCCTGAATCAGTCGTAAAATAAAAACAAATTATTGCGATATTGAAATACTGGCCAGTTGTTAATTCGATAGTACTTAATTTATTTTCTTAAGTAAAACACCGATACATCAGATTATTGTGCGCACCTACCATCACAAAACGATGTTTCACCACACGCCATACGGTGGCTTACTTCAAAGTTAAACTATTTGCTCATTCGACGCTCAATTGAAAAAAAAAACACCAGGGCTGTTACAAGTTTAATGTGCTTGCAGTTTTGAATATTTAAATTAAATAACCACTTTTTTATTTTATTCACGCATAAAAATTGTGCCCTACGCTATTGCGAGTTCCAAATGAGTTGCGCAATTCGAGTGAAATTATTATTGAGTACTCGAATTGGATATTCATGGATGGCTAAAAGTAAAGAAATGTTAAATACCTACATTGTTATTACCATTACAAGATTTTATAATACATTATATTGAGTAAAGTAAGTTATGCATTAGAATTATAAGATATACTTATCTGAACTTAGTCTAAACTCGAAGAGCCAAAAGTTTTTGCAGGTTACTTAAGAAATCATTTTGATTTTTTTTTATGGCATACGCAGGCAGACGAGCATTCGGGCCAACTGATGGGAAGTGGTCACCGACGCCCATAGATATTAGCAATACCTGTGGTATCGCCAACGCTCTGCCTACCGTCAGACATAGGGTGTTAAGTCTCGTTTACCCAGTAAATACGCTGGCTACGGTGCCCTTTAATCCGGAACACAGCAGTGTTTTCACAGTAGTGTGAAAACACTGCTGTGTTTGCTTCGCGGCAGAAATAGGCACCGCGGTGGTACCCACCCAGACGGTTTCCTGTAAACAGGACCTACCACTGGTAAACAGGGAACCTACTACCACCGGTATTACAATCTTCATACACTATATTTGTAAGTTATGTTAATCTTTAATCACAACTTATAAGAAGTTCTCCGTTCAGTTTCCGCCGATTGACAAAAAACAGATGACAAATACGAAGGGAAAACGTATTAGCGTCATTAGTCTGTCATTAAACGTTTACGCATTGAATTGTGGTATGAACGACAATGACACTTAGTTCTAAGACGTCATGGCTGAAAAAATCCATAAAATAGGATTTTTTCAAATTGTTTTTAAAATTTAACTACTGATTAATGCCAATAGAGGTATCTGACGGTCCACCGCCAAAAAAAGCGATAGTGAAAATAAAATAAAACGTCGAATAGCATATTGCAACAAAAATTGTAATATTTTGTTTGCATACAGTGTATGATGAAGCTGTTCGTATGTGTTATAAGCAATGCGGTTTGCGGTTTTAATGTTTTCATGAACTTTAATAATGATCTATGTAACTGCGGTAAATAAAATCAATCTGCTGATTCGTGTAAACACAAAATCTTGTTAACAAATGTTAAAAGAGAAAAAGTGATTTTGTTTGACACTTTTTTCCGACGACTCATTCTCTTAATCGATTCGCATGAATAACGCCACGCTGTCATCTGTTGAAGGCTTATTTACTTTCTGTAAAATATTCCGAAATTCGCCGATAAAAAAATTTACACATAATGGCAAATCATCTAAGTGTGACAATTTTTTTTGAATGCTTTTCGAAGAAAGCTTTTTTTAGTATTTCTAAACGTCTCAGATTAAGTTATTAAAATTAAAACCAGTGATCAATTACAGTGTTTTTTTTTTTAAACTAATTCACTTGATTGTCGATGGATATTAGTAATGTTTTATAAAAAAATCTTTGCACTACTCAAAGAATGTAGTTTTCTGGTTTAAATTTACTTTTTTGATTTATTTGTTCAAGTAGTCATCGGTTTAAAATACTCGAACTGGTACAAAACGACGATGATAATATATATAAAATATTAAAACATACGCAAATAGTACAGATAACTGTACTGTTGAAACAGAGACCGACATATTCAATTCAGATTTATCTTTGTACCATGTATTTTTTGGGAAATCGCAAATAAATGAATTATTTTGGTATGATATAACTGAACATCGTTGAATAACGTTGACTTTGAATGACTTGCCTGAAGCAGTTATGCCACTAGTGTTATTCGGATTTTAGCGCCAAATGTCGTAGGTTCTATTCTCAGGGGAAATGAACTGAGTGATGAAAAATGTTTTATTCGTATATGTAATCTGTATTTAATTGCAAACAAAAGTATATTTATATATTTAACAGCTATCTGATTATCGCAACGTTGCTTATTTTCATTCTATTAGGAATGTGCATTTATAAGATAAAAATTTCGATCTATATCCCTATATTTAATTGTATTTTGATTACTAACTCTGATGTTTTTTTTCTTATTATAATAATATCCACGTACATAACTGTTTAGTTAATAGCTATACAATACGGCAATAAGATACGACGCACAGTGGTGATATTTGCCTAAAAGTTGGCCAAAATTATGTTTTTTGTTTTTACACAAAATCATGGCTTTTTTAAGTAAAACTATTAAACTTATGTGTTATTAATGTATTTAACCTCAAGTTTATTCTTTTAAAAGAATATAAATACTAAAAAAGTATATATATACAAAAGTTCTTCTAGTTCTTGTAAAAGATTAATTGGATCTCGAGAATTGGGCTTCCCAAGTCTTTGTGGTATCTGAGAGTTTTCTGAGACTAATTATCTAAGGATGTGACGAAATTAAAAGTTGGTGAAACAAATCTTCCATGGCATGTTTCCTGGAAAATTTACCTTGTACAATATTATTATCCTTATGCTATGTACCTATGGATTAGTCTTCTGTAAACTGTAGTTGGTATATTCTACCATTTTAAATAGACAACCGCAGTATTTAGAAAAAATATTTTAAACTGTCCTCATTATTGCTAGCACTAGAAATTTTCTTCAAAATAATCCATAGCATATAAATAAAATTTCTGTTGAAGTTTGTTGTCGGCCTTTACACTGACTAGTAAAATTAAAAAAGTCTTGTTTATTGGAATATATAAAAGTACTTTTTAAAGATTTTATCGTGTTTATTTCACATATTTAAATTCCCGATGTTTCTATAATATTTTTAATAAAAAAATGAATGAAATTAATAAATAAATAAATAATTCTTAACGTTCATTTAAAATATAAGCTCAAAAATGTACTTAGTTATACAACTACTAATACTGTTTAATTGCAGTGTTATAGGTATCTGAATAAAAAGAGTTAATCGTTATAAAATTCATATATGGATAGCGTCATTCATCTTGTTTCTAAATTAGGCTGATTAAGAACTTCACCGATGTGCGATGATGAAAACTTGTTAAGCAAGTAGAAGGTGTTATGCTATGCTTAGATAAAAAAAAAAAAAAACTACAAAACAAATTACGTTCCTGTATCTTAAATTGCCAACATTTAATAATAGCCCAATTTTTAAGTTCATATGAATGAATATGTTATTATCGTCTATCGAGTTTTCAGTGCGATATAATTTTTAAGAAATAAAAATATTTTTTTCCATATAAGTTGTAGAGGCGAAGATTTATATTTGCGAAATAATCAGAGACCGTATTTTTGACATCTTTTAAGAACTTTTTTGGTGTACCTAAGTACGTTTTTCTTTGACCGAAGACAGGTGTATGATAAGTTTATACTTTCTACTATTAAATGCAGTACACACGCTAGTCGCCCAAAACTCGATTCAAATGAGGAATCAACCGGAAGTCATTGTTACTACTGTACCGTGGTTGTCGTCGAAAATTGGGCAACCAACCGTATTATATGTGATATAGCAGAATCATTAATAATAATAATGTTCTCCAGTTGATTACGACTACGGCGGCCGTTCTATATTAGAGGTCAGCTAACCACGCAGGAGATATTATAGTTCACAAGTGTTCGCGCAATCACAGACACACTCCTTGTTCGTCTTATAAATCTTCTATACTCTCAAAGCCCGATGGGACGGATAACCGACACGTCTGATGAGAGTAAGGCGCGGACCGACTTTTTACATGCCCATCCGACGCATGGATCATTTCACTTTTCAGACAGTTGGGTGATCAGCCCAAATTGTTCTAATCAACTAGAAAACAACAATGAAAATTTGTTGAGTTCCAGCAGGGTTCGAAACCACGACCTCCGGTTTCTAAAGCACACGCCCTTCCCACTAAGCAACGAAGTAATTAGTATCATATCTCTTAAAATGTAAATTGTATTCTTATTAAATAACGCGACGTGAAAGGACGGTCACCTGATAGTAAACGATACAGCATACACCAAACAAACGCTGCGTAATACCTTATCCTTCGTAGCAAGCATTTGTGACAGTTTTCACGATCTAAAACAACTTATATAAGCTAACTAGCAGATCCTGCCACGCGTTGCTGTGGCTAGATTTTGTCAAACCTGCTCTTAGCTGATCCCTACTTGACAAAAGGTATATTCATACCAAATTTCAAGTCTTTTGGCCTTATAGCTCAGAGATATTGTTATCAGTGTATTTAAAATGATATATAGGTGTATATAGATTACCGCCGTCGTGTTCTAGCGGTATTGGCCTTTTTTTATAAACCGAAGGTCGTGGTTGGCTAATGCGTGTCAGTATCGTTATGAAAAGTGTGATCATGCGAGGCGAACGTACATTAAAAGAGAGAATAGGATATAATGAAACTAAATAAAAATAAATCTTTTTAAAAATATTGATTTACTCATTAATACCAATTATACATTGAAATGAATGTTGTTATCATTACTATATACAAACATATAGATGAAACTAGTACACTTGTTTTATGTTTTTTATTTCAAAGAAAAAAGACATTTGTAAAAGTAAACTATCCTCGTTTTGTTTAAACATCTTTCATTGCTTTTAAGTTTTAATTGGTCGTATTGTTCAATACTGTATATTATAGCCTTCAATTTACACAAAGTATTGAATTTCACTCTTTACATAGCACGAAGAGTATAATCTTTTCTTCTCTTTCTTTTTATTTTATTGTTTAGTTTGATTCTTAGGAGAAATCTCTTCAGAATACGTTCGCTTACCTTTAAAAAGAAATAGGATGCTGCCTCTTTGAAAAGTATCGTTTACTTGAACTTGAAAGAAGCCCGTCAGTTTTCAATGTCGGGCTTTGTAGCATATTTAATTCCTTACCTAGTGTTTTCTTTGTTACTATGTTGTGAATAAATCATGTGATACACAGACCGTCTTGTATATGAGTGACACTAGGAATTAAACTTAACATATAATATATTATTTACTATACTTATATAACGTACGCTGTCCTGTCGTTAATTAGGGCGATATATTGAGAATATATTACATGCAATGAAGCGGTAGCATTTTGTTTACATTTACGGTACCTGCTTGATAAATAAAGCACGTCAAAAACTAACAAGGTTTGTCTTTATATGAATAAACGGTTATTATATTATTGAAAACACACCTACTAAGCTGCTTTTACTTTACATGCTACAAATATTTTGTGATATCTACTATTTTTTATGTATAGAATTTTAGAGATATTACATAATATATGTGTATAAACGGTCCCACAAAATCCGTACACAGTTTGCATGACCTAGATTTAGTGTTCACGGGGTCGGGTGTCGCCTGGATGTCGGCCAATTTTTGCCGCGATGCAAAAGTACATGTTCAAACGAGGAAAGCATTCTAGTTGCCAAATTTCGTGTTCCCTTTAACTAGGGTTGAATTGAGGTAAAGTGAAAGTGTAAAGTGACTCGGGAATAGAACCTTTTTACAACACTATCTAAATAGTATGTATGGATAACATAGGTAAAGGTATAAGTCGATTTACCTAATATCTATAGTAATCGCATAAATATGATAAGTTAAAAAAAATTAACTATAAAACAAATTGATACAATTATCGCTTATTGAATAACATTTCACAGGCTATAATAAAACATCTTTAGCATGAGTTTTCATTTAAAACGTTAATGTTTTATATAGTGTTTAGTATTTGAAAGTACTTTAAGGTAAGTTTTTTACTTTGTATTTTACCTATTTTTTTGTAGTAAAACTAGCATTTATGACTGTGAGCTGGATGAAAATGCAAACTAAATAAATATTGTTATGAAATAGTTTACTTACCGTTCGCAAATAATATAAATCGTCTTTAAATAAAAAAATGTTTTATCTTTTTTAAATCTGCAGATGTACTGCAGATTTTAGACTTTTCTAGTACCGTAAATGTTTTTTTTATTTCGTGAGTGGTAAAATAAAAAAAAAGGCTGCTGATATAATTCTACGATTACTTTTGATTCGTTTTCTTGTTTGCCTATTTTTCAAACTATCATTAAATGGATTTAAATCCCTATATTTTCTAGCGGGGTTTAATGAACTTAATTAAAAGATTTCAAAATGTTAATTGGCCCCGATTTCAGATAATATTTGTCCAAAGTCGTTACGAAAGTTATGACCGATGTCCGTCTCATATCTCATATACATATTAATAAATACTAAGAAATTTTAACAATAGCACGAGTCTGTTTCCTAAATTGCTAGATTCGAACCTACGATTTCTGATTTATATTGCTAAACCATGTACCATATGTATTAGGGTGCTATCCTAAACCGATCTTAATGCACCATTAAAGAAAGAAAAAAATCTGAACAGATTCCGGTTATAAATCTGGAGTAAAACAATACGATAATAGCTCAATTACTGGGGCTGTGCATCTTCCTTGCGCTCCAATTTCTGCGGTTTATAGGGCAGCGTTAAATTGGCACAGCGTTGCTGATTATAGCGTATTATAGAGTAGTTTACGCTGCGCTTTTGTATGTATTTTTTTGCTTTACCAGAATACTGACGTCTGCCTGATTGCAATCTCGAGCCAGGAATAGATGTGAACATTGTCACTAATGGCAAAGAAGTGTCGTCGTAAAAATAGCGTTCTTATTGATGAATCGTCACCGATATGTCGATTATTAAGTGACTGACGATTAATAAAAACATCTTACGTATGACGCTGCTATGGGTTTAGTTTACTCAAATTATTTTCAAGTCTAATAGGACAAACTATAGGTGTTACTTTAGTTTAGATACTAAATTTCTATGCGCTTTGATTACGGTATTTCAAGGCCATGAACAGTGAGTACGTTACGTGAACATGTCAAACTCGTAATGGCGCTGACCCGTGATGGTTTTACGGGTCAGCGCCGTTATGAGTAATGTCGATCAAATGTCGCGTGATGATTGACGTTTGTCGGCTTAAACCAATTAGAACAGCGCCGTCAGAGATTGACGGTTAATTTAGTTTAAGAGACTACATTTGAATCTGGTATACTGAATGTAGTAGTAATAGTGGCTGTATTAGCCATAGGTATAAGTATTGAGCCCTTGAAATTTTTAAGCTCCGGAAAGGTATCAAATAAGAAGGAAATGAAACTTTTATATAAGTTCATATAGCTATTTAATTATTTAGGAACAATATTTAGTTACTTTTTGGAATAGATCTCACAAAATTTTACATTTGGGGATCTATTGTGTGGCGCCTAACCTTGCGCTCCAATAAACCCTATAAATGTTCTATGGGGTTTCGGTCCGGCGACTGGGATAGCCAGTCTAAAAGCTTAATGCCATTTTCCGAAACCACGCCATGGTTCGATTGGATTCGTGACAAGGTGCGTTGGCTTGTTGCAATTCGACGCCATCCATGTTAGTGTCACCATGAAGGGCTGAAAATGAGGGTAGCGACGCAGATTCAAGCACGTTTATGCACTTTGTATAGTCCATGCGGCCCACGCATACAAGCATCTCTCCTACTCCTTAGTCAGTCAAACAGCCCCAGGCCATTACGCTACCGGCGCCGTGTTTTAAGCTTGGACACTGGCTTAAATTGTTCACCATCGCGACGGCGTACACGGCGTACGTAAAGGTCACGCCAGGGGTACCAAAAACCTGCCATAAAAAACACAATATTTAAATATTGCCAGGTCAATTCATTAACTAACTCAGCTCAAAGTTTGTTCCGTCTGACCACCAATCTTCTACGGTGAGATGTTGGTGTTTTTGAGACCATTCATATTGTTTTTTCTGTTATTGTAGGAGAGCCGGTATTTTTACAACCCTTAAATCCAGCTTCCTAAAGTCTTCGACGAGTTGTTCGTGCAGATATTTGTCGCTTAATATTAATAGACAGCTCAGGATCGAGCTCTGATGAAGTTTTCTTTCTATTTTTAGTGACTCTGTCAGCAACAGACGGTTCTGGCGATCTGCGTCCTAGTGATGCTGATAATCAGGTGTGATCTGGTAGTAGCAAATCCTGCAATTGCATATTGCCCAGTTCCACGCGAACATGTCACTTTTGTTTTTGTCTTTGGATTTGTCTTGCTCATGCGAGAGTTGTATCCACACACGTTGGTCTAACGAAAGTTCTTGGTTTTTGGGCATATTAAAACGATAAAAGTTTGGAATAACAGAATAAAATACATAACGCACACTAGATACTTGGATGTGTTTACAACGAGCGATAGTAAAAAAAAAACTAATCAGTTAGAAAAAAATCATATAAGTACACATTTCATTGCATATATATTTAATGCATAGTTATCTTTTACACTTATTTCGCTTGCGCTATATTTGAAAGGTGCTCAATACTTTTGGCCATGGCTGTATTATTCCAACCGAACCCTTTGCAATGTTTTAGTTTAACTGAATATTCGTGATTTCATTATAAACACTTAAAAGTATTTGTATTTCAATGAGGTAAGGTGTGTCGTTGTTTTTCAGGTCATTTCAATGAAGCGTTTTAGGTTAACAAATTTAAAATAAATGTCCCAAGATTAAACCGGAAACCCGTGTATCGTAACCTTATTGTCTTACAGACTGCCTCCCGTACTCCCGTGTATATTTGGGGCCGATTTTCGGGGACACGATCGTATACATATCTCGGTCTAACATTCAATCCCACCGCGATCCCGCTGCGGTTGTTATTGCAACGTAGGTAACTAGTCGAAAAAACTTCGCCGTGGCCTTTTGGCGGCATCGTCACGGGAATTTGTAATTCAAATTTCTGTATACCCGTCGTAGCAGCGTACAAAGCGTACATGCGTCAATCGCTCGTTCTATTTTTCGATGAGCGTGATTTATTTTTTAGTGTAGCGATCAGATGAGCGATAAGTTCACCTGATGGTAAGTGACAGGCCTTGCCCATAAGAAGTCCGCTCGCCATGCGCAGACATGTAACGTCCTGTTTACCCAGTAAATACGCTGGGTACGGTTCCTCTCAAACCGGAATACGGTAGTGATTTCACACTACTGTGTGTCCGGCTAAAAGGCTTGCGGCGCTACTGTCGGAAACGGGCCCATGTGAAAAGGGATTCTACAACTTCTATTACTACGATACGCACAATTATTTTAATAGTCAGCAGTTTTCTCATTCATCATTTTTTGTTGTCTGCCGCCTTAGAAAAACACGATAGCTGTTTATTTTGTTGCTGATGAACACAGAGTACAAAAAGGCATTGATTATATTATATTCTCTGCAAAGTATCGTTGTCGTCTCGTTTATTGTCCTGCGATGAAAACTCGGTCAATTTATTGCTTACAAAAGCGCGAGACCTACATAGGCTGCTTTAATATAGTGCTTGAAATGATAACGCAGATAATATAAACAATTATGTTGTAATATACAAAAAGTTGGTTTTACATACACACAAACACACACACACACACATTACACGAAATTTGCGTTTACATTAACTTATAGATATCTTACAATGTAAGCTAGCAAATTTTTAGAAATATGAACACTTTTTTACTCACGTAAAAACTTAACTAAAATAACTAACTAACTAATTAAGTAAAAACGCTTTTTACTTTTTTAGTTTATTTCTTCAGCAGTACACCGATAACAACTTAAACTCATATCTTAAACAACGAAAGCATTACTTCTACAACTTCTTCATTTAAAATAGGTTCGAACTGTCCATTTACATGACCGAACATCATGCATGTTTTCGAATGTAAACATAAAATTTATGGTAGTCTAAATCCGGCCAGTATAACACGCCATCTAATTCCATACTACATAAAACCCATATTCGCACAGAAGTATAGCAATCAAAAATTATTTCTTGACCTTCTGCTTTTTTTCAGTTCGTTTTAGCCAGTCTGTAGAAAACATACATAATGTGATCATATTAAACTTTTTGTGTGGCTGATTGTCGCGCAATATCGTTTGTAGTAAACAATATTTGCCATTCGTATGAATTATGCACGCAAACCTCTATAACACTTCAGACCCGAGTTTGTTACGTGAGTATTGTAATGAATTTAAAATTTATTATGCATGCGTCATGTCACGTTGCAAATCGAGGTCTTACGTGACAGCTTGTTTTTGTAAACACACTACGTCGCAGGTATCATTTTAGGTATTCTCCCAAGTCGAAAACATAGTCATCCTGTGGCAAATCTTGAATCGAATAAATAATTAAATTAATTAATAGTTTCTAATTAGTACTTTATTTTGTTAAGAGAGTTGTCTGAGATGATTTTTAAAGCTTTCATTCAGTTTTTTATTATGTTGGAAAATATCGTAAGTACCGTTAAGTATTAGCACATACTTGAATAAAAGAATATAAGACGCTTGACATCATTAGGATTGAATTCCATGGCCAAAAAACAAAGGCATTTTTTTATCGCTTGTACATTGTTTGGAAATGGACGTTTTGCGCAGATATTTTACTTTCGTTACAATTTATTTACTTACATCCTTAATACAATGACAACTGTGATTTTTTCCATTTAAATAAGGTGACATAGCAAACAGGATATTCTCTAAATTATAATAAGGGGTGACACATAAGAAGTACAAAGAACATAAGACTAATAACCGCCGTAGAAGGTGGACTTGGTGGGTCCAAATGACTAGCTAAAACGGCCGTCGAACCGGAACACATTAGCACTGTACTAGTTGTAATTTGTAGCAAAAATACGCATAACATGCTTTCCCAGTCGGTTTTACCAGTTATCGTAATATGTTTTATATTTACCCCAAATATCTGGTAGGCTGTTAGGAGGGATAGGTAATGCGCGTTAAGTGTGCTGAGTACCTACATAGCTTTATACCTAACATTGTAATTACGCATAATCAACTATTTGTGTTGTGTACAGCTTCCAATTACGAAGCAATTAAATGCATACTGTGGCCGTGTAAATTTAGAATGTGTATAATACGTTATACATATGTTTAGTTCGAGTTGCCATTAAAGTGGCAAAGGTCAATCTGCACGATGTCTGTGTTTGTGACGATGCTAAATAGAGCTATCGTCGAACTTTGCTTTGCCGTATATTTTTGTTAATATGCATCATCATCATCATCATAAACAGCGTTTAGCAGTCCACTGCTGGGCATTACCCTTGTTTAATGAACGCCGAGACAGTGTCCATTAAAAAAAGTTGCTTACAATTGCCACGCTTAGCAAGTCGGATTGGCAATTGACTAATTGCACTTGTACTGCGATCTTTCTTACTCCCACTGTGAGGTAGGTCCGTTGTCAAGTGGGCGGTAGGATCATCACATCCATACAGATAAATGCATACACTTACTTTTCTTTTGTAAATAAATATATATTACATAGATACAAAAATAGATACACAGCATTAGAAATGGTCCTTTTTAAAGATTTAATTTACACGAAGTCGTTGCGGAAATGAATTAGATACATCGAATGTAGATTAACGTTATAAGAAAACACTAGATCATCGTCTATCATTGTCGGAGTTTGTTGGCTTGGAGCCAACTCTCCTCTGTAGTTGTTTCCAGAGCAGAATTGTGTCAAACATGAGAAGACATCGTGTAAGGTTGATTCTACTCGTTTGATACACCGAAACAGTAAAATGAAAGACTGTTCTTTTCTCGCTGATGAACGGAAAAGCCTTTGCTTGTCTGATGATAAGTAGGAAATCCATTAGGCGTTTCAACTAAATTAAATGTTACTTCTTTAATACACTCTGTTGCTTACGCAACGACTATACGGTGATAGATAATATAGTTTTACGGGTTCTATTACGTTTAATAATTTTCCAAATATTTGTTGTTACCTGACGTTTTCGATCCTTATATGTACGGTCTGTCCCGCCTGTGACTTTGAAGTAAAATTAAAAAAAAATATGATGTATTTTGCTTCTCTACAAATTATTAGTAGAGAGTAATTGAGGACGTGTAATATATATGTCGTTTAAGTGCTTTAATATATAAATAAATACATTTCGGTCCATATTAAAGCCACGTAGCATATAAAACTAATGTTAACAGTTTAACCCACAATAACACTTTGTCGTCATGCGATAAATGCTTCAATTAATCAGTTGCTAGCGATATCTCAATCGCTTAATAGTCCAAGATGCCAGAGCAATACGACGGAACTTATTTTCTATTACGACAACCTATTTTCTAAAGCATAAAACTTTCGGTTCTTAGTAGTCTCTCATGTGCTTTTTAATACCTGTACGTTTGTGGAGTTGGCTCGGTGACAACTGCACAGGTACTAGGTGAGAAAGGTTACTAAAAATCGGAGAAGTTAGATTTTAATAACTGATTTTTATGTTCATTTTTAGAATATCACTACTAATAAAGTCAAAAAGTCAGACGTTCTCCATGGGCCAAAACTTTTGTTAGATGCTCTAAAGCTCTACAAAAAATGAACTTAATTTATTTTGAAATGTCTAATTTTTATATATGCTATTAAGATTAATATTACAAAGTTTTATTTAATCAGTCATACCAAGGTATATATACTTTAAATTAAAGTTCAATCATTATATTTATATCATTATATTATTCATTTATGATACGTTTAACATGAATAATTCGATTTAACAGCGACATTATTAATCTGATCTCTAATCTATTAATCTTAAAAGTGAACTATATTCGCATTGAATTTATAAATGTCTAATTGTATTTTTATAATTATTCTTCATTCTTGTTTGAGGCATATTTATAAATATGAGGAAAGAATCTAAATTGATGCAAACATCGAACGCATAACAACGAAGTCGCGTATATTCGTTTTTTTATGTATTGTACTGATGTCAGTAAATCCGAAGAGTAAATCACTTTGCTACAAAACAACATCGTTATCAGATGTGGAATTTGTATTAATAATGACCCTCGCTACGGGTCATTATTAATACAAATTCCACATCTCTTTTTAGCTCAGGCTTGGTGGTGTGTTATGGTGTGATTGGACAGTATCCACTTTGAGAGTATGCTCACTAAAGGTCTCATTACCGGCCTGAATGCTCCTATTTTCCACCTTAAACGGGGATATACCACGGGCCTTTGACCTTTTCACGCCTCAAAGGACCCACGTACTGAGGAGGGTACACCGCGTAGCGCTTTATGTTCTTTAAATAGGGTGCTTTTCTAGTATTTTGTGTGGACATAGATAGAATTTGTTGAGCTAAGCTTCTAGTTTGTTTGTTTAGTTTTAGTGCGCGATATTAGTTTCATAATACTTATGTAATAATAGTACTTGATGTGTGTCTAGTAACGTTGGTTCTAATTGTAAAATGCTTAATTTACTGCTAGAACCAACGCTAATAGAACCAATGCTAATATTTCATGGTGTCTATGTAGCGAAGAATATGTGTTACAAGGGCTCTATTTGTAAATGTTTTTTTTCTTTTTAAATTACTTCATTTTAGGGAAAATCAGACGCTTTTCATTTGGGTAAAATCTCCTGTGTTCGTGTCACTTTAGATTGAAAAGATGCCGTACTCTTAGACATTAGTGTAGTGTAAGAAATTGGAAAAAATATATTTCTTTAACCATTTTTAAATTGAATGAATATAGTGACTGGAGTTCAATACGTATACAGTCTGCATCGTAAAATATTACGATGACTGTATACGTATTATGTGTTTTTGTTTTATAATTATTAAATTTATTCAGTACAAAGGTAAGAACCAAATCATTACAAATATTACTACTGTTACAAAAATGTATAATTTTTAATTTTGCATGTAAAGTACATATCATTCATTTATTTCAATAATTTTATTAAACACTATATAATCTATTGCTGTTTGTTAATCTTACTAAAACTCCAGAACGGCTGAACCGATTTGGCTTGAATTATTTGTGGAAGTCTAGGAAAGGTTTAAACGGTAAATAAATATTAAAATTATCTGAGTTTAATAAAAAAATATATTTTTCTATCATTTGTTCTCAAGAGGTGAAAAATAAATTGAAATTTCACTTACTACAGTTAGTATATTTACTACAGCTGTTAACTATTTATCAGATTTGTTTTTATATTAAGATTAATAAATCTTATACAGTAACATACATGGTAGTACGAAGTCTGCCGGATCATCTAGTTTAAAATATTAAAATTTAAAAATTTCATGGTTTTTAACCGTCATTCCTTGTAACTGACTGTGTGATATAAAAGACTTTAATGATTGTTCGAACGTGTATTGTATATCTATATGATTGCGCGTGATATTGTCAATGCCATTTCGTCTTTTTATTATATGAAAATTAGCTCAGAAACTTATATTTTAAATCTAATTTGAGCAGTAACTCGCGCTGCGGAAAATTGTTAGACCTAACATCGTTACCGTGGCCCTAATATTATTTTACAATTTACCTCGGGCGCTCGCAAATTGGTTAACCGGTGGAGCTTATAAAAGTAAACTTAAATAAAGTTTCTAGGTAGCTCAATGTTTTTCTAGTAACTTTTTGTCAACATTTCGTTTTTTTAAAGATTTCGTGGGTTCTATTTGAATTTGAGCAACCAACCAGTCGTCGAAATATAACATAAATAATACCAGTAAGGTTTCATCGTATACTTTAGCCAATCAAAACTTGGATTAGATCTCGTAAACATAGTAAAACATGGAATTGCGTCATACGTCTGAATTTCAAATTGTCACCGATGTCGATTACTGACAGTCGACTCATGAAAATACGATACGGACGATGCCTCGAACATATGAAATTTTACGTCTTGCTTAATTATTATTCAAGCAGGCTACGGTGCTCTATAAATCAAAAGCCGGTTATGTTTATACACTAGTAACTTGCAACCACAGTGGTACTTCCCAAATACTCTGATCCTGTGGCGTCAGCAATATATTACAGGTATTACCGCCGGTTTAGACAGGAGTGTATTCAATAACTTAGACGAAGGGCACAGTCTACGCAAGACGAGGGCACTTACCCTGCTCGACTCGGTTCACAGAATTTCAGCTGCAACGATTGTGAGGGCATTCGAAGGGGCATTATTCTGCACTGCCCAGTCTAGACCGTGAACTCGGCGGAAGAAATAGCTCGATGTGTCCCCCAACCGCCCACGCTCGAATCAAGTTCAACCTTTTCATTTGACCTTTGATCCGTTCTGATTAAGCCTTCATCATTTCCGATCGACCTTTAAAGGTTTAAAGGTAAAAGAAGAACTTCATTGGCTATTTTTAGTTCTGAAACCATTTATGTATTTTTTGAAACTGCCTTACATTTTTATTGCAAATTGTTTTTGATTTTCTTATAGATAATTTATATGAAAAGTCTTTTGGTAATAGATATTTTTTTTTATACGGGAAATAACTTTTAATTCAGAATGCATGTGTGAACGTAGTGTATCTGAAGAATTGAAGGTACTTATCCTAAAGCTTCTTTTAGTGTCAGTTAATTACACAAATGGTTAGTGTTCTTGCACTTTTGTTATGGATTTTTTTCCTTTTTGATACTTTACAACACGTTGATAAGTCTATATATTAGCATTTATCGTGTTGTACATATTCAAAGTTCGATAATTGCTTTTGATAATTATTATTATGCTATTTTTATTTCGACTATTTATTATTAGCTATTTTTACGACTTAGTTTAAATATAGTCCTCAAGCATTCTAATTTTGCTCTGAGTTAAAAGCTCTTCAACCTTTGAATCGCCTTGATAAGTTTTTCCAATACCTTTCTTGCCTATTCTTACATTATATTATTTACAATATGAATTGTAGTAATTGGGTTATGTTTTGGATTGAAAGTTACTAGTGTGACTGTGGAGATTCTAATATTTATCTGATTAATCTTTTATAATTGTTTTCAATTCAACGCTCAGTTATTTACTACAACTTCGTGATCTCTTTTTTTATATTTTGTAATAGTTTATTCCGATATTAAGAGTTCTTTAGCATATATAATAATGAATACTGGCATAAGATAAAATAAGAATTGGGTAGAGATTGTACGATAATTAAAATTGGGGTTTAAGAAAGCCAATTGTATATATGTATGTAATTCTAAAGTATAAAACATTTCAAAACTATTATTCTATATTTTAAAGCTTTTATATTTGTGTATTTGCATAAGTCCTTCATTTCACATGTGAAAATATTATTAATTTTTATAGCATGTGAAGTTTAAAATCAGTTTAATCTTATATAGGGATCGATACCTGTTTAATAAAATAGGTCTAAACAGTAACAAATTTAAATAATTAGGTAGAAAGAATATTTATGAAGAATAAAATATTTCATCTCTTATTAGGATATTATGAAGAATGACACTTGTGTTTTATTGCTGCAAACGTAGCTTATATTTTTTTAATCGTGAACAAAATATAAAGCTAGTTAGGGGTATTTTGCAAAGTTTTTTTGTAAAGACAACTCGATGTCAATGTTTATTAATTAACTACTATCCCACAAAGGTTATTATTATATATTATATTATGTTTGCAGAAGTCTGCCAACACGCGTAGACATTAAAATTCAGCGTCGACTTAATTGACTCGTAAGTACCCGTCGGGGTTCGCGTTTCAGTCTTAAACCACAGTGGCTGTCTTATTTCGCCCTTTTTGATGATTAATTCTTCTTATATAATGTCTCCATTATTTTTTGGCGACACATATGAGTAGATTTTTACGTGCCTTTAATAGCGAAACAATCGCTGGGCTTATTTTTGCTGTAAAGCATTAGTGTTAAGACTTTAAGGTTAAGCATTAGGATTATGCTTTCTGACTCAGAGTTTCAGAGTTCGCAGGAAACTACCGTCGCCGCGAAATAGGTGGCCGACACTTTTTGCTAAAAGAGAAGTCTACAAATTCGTACGTATTTACTTATTATGAGTTTATATCACTTGGCGATTGACGTCTAGATGTATGTGGCTATTTCGTTCCTTGAGTGTACAATCTGAAATCATATTCCAGTCTTATTTGGAATATGTATAGTCTGATAACCAATTATACGTATCGGCCATTGCCTACTTATTTTATTATCGCGTTGTTATGTTACGAAAGACTAGACGTCGTTATTGTGTAACAAGAAGGTATCGTGCTTACATGGAAAATATGTAAAAATATGTAAAGACGTGTGAGATAGTATCGAAAACGAGGTCAATGTGGGCGAACGCTTGTAAAAGCGATATGTTTATGATGGGAAAGTATATTTTTTCGTCATTTTCTTGTTGGCTTGCCATTTGGGATGGAAACCCGATTGCCTGAAGTACAAGATGATTCATGCTTCGTATCTTCAAGAAAAAAATATTTTTGATCATAAAACATACTTTGTAAGGTCGTAAAAAGAACTTCAGACGTCTTAATTCGCAATTCAACGGTCAGAGACAGTTGATACTTTATTTTTGTGTTCGTCAAATACGTATACATATACGGCTCTGCGTAGAAACTCTACTAAGGTAACATTTAGAAGTATTATAAGAATATCCAATGTTATAGATCGAAATGGTATAGAATATTTATAATAAAAATTTATTCACGTATCTTCTCTTACATATTTATAAAGTACAAATTAAAATTACCGACTTAATCGAGAAAGCTTTTCTTTTTGAATTGGACAAGTCATTTTTTTGACGTTTATCGTTTTTGAAAGATATGCCATTCATTGAGCTGCTTTGATAATAGTAGCGTTGTGTTCATTTACTGTACAATCGGATTAAGAAGCTTGTCTTTCGGAACTAAGTCTTGTAACAATCGTTGAGTATCGTATATATACTAAGCGTGTTGGCCAATTAACAAGTCTGACCGCGGTCTGTGGCTAAATTTAAACACGCGCGGCCATGTCCCGCTTTCATCTCCTGGTCTATTCCTGTGGTCGGCTTGTCGAAGAGATGAGGCCCCCCTCTTTGACGCTTGTACTAGACATAGTAATTGCTTGAATTAATATAAAAAGGCAATGTCGATCACAAAATATACATTGGTTGTACTATTGAAACTAGTTTCCTTATGTTTACTTACCTGCGTTGCTGATATTTATAATTTAAAAGTGTGTGTTAATAAGTCAATGTATACTTGTCGATGAAGAAAAACAGAAACGTCGTTACTGACATGAATGAAATTGTTTTAAAATTCTAAATATAAAAAAACGAAAAATGAAAATCAATATTTTTGAATATAACTTTCCAGAGTAATAAAAGGTATGATCAATATGTTGATATAGTAATGTAAAAACTCAAGAACTGGGGAAGCATTAGGAACCATACCTGCAGAAGGTGTTGCTTGTCACCGTCACACAAATTTTAATCGTTCTAATAAGTCATACAGATTTCTTATATGTGACGTTTTAAACCCTCATATAAAGACGAAATATTCTATAAATATAAGTTCGGCTTAGCAATTTCAGTGTCTATTTCGCTCTCTATTTACTGGCTCGCAACCTTTCCACTCGACTACACGGCAAAGCATCCGGAAGCGACGAGTGCACTTAAGAAATATTGCACGCAATATTATACCCAGTTTGAGTTCTTGTATTCGTGATTTTTAGAATAGAGTAGAAATAGGAAAAACGAAAAAAGCTATAGTTTGTTAATATAAGTTAATATAAGATATGCATATAACTATTTCTGCCTTTATCGTAACAGAATGTAACGTTTTATTTACATAAAGAAATATTGCAGCATGGTCTCAATAGGTGTATTAAACGTTGTTGGAAGATCTGTTTTCGTTTAATAGCAATATGTTATATATTGCTATTTACATGGATTATAAATAATTAAAAATCATATGTTTGTTTTGTTTTATTTTGGTATGTTTGGAAAAACTAAGCCAACTTTATCAACACAATTTGTAAATATTAGTTATTAGGTTTTATGTTAAGTGATTAATCATACGCTTCAAAAAAATTCATACGCTTCAAAAAAACAACTTTTTAATGCTGCAGCTACCGTGCTTCTACGTTGCTTAAGACAATCAGTCTCTACAAATTAAGCTTTAGTAAAAGTAAAGCTTTACTAAAGCCTAAATTTGCCTTACCATTACGAAATGGAACGTTTATATAAATGAAATGGTCTATGTCCATTTCTTTTGTTTCGTGAAAATTTAAATTTAAAATACAGGCAAATCATATGGGGTCTGGCATTTCTTCTATTGTTTAATCAACATCTAATTTGTTTATATTAATTTGTTTTTTGGCTAATTAGACTACGATAACACATATTTATGTGCTGTAAATGCTCTTACACCACTTGAAAAAGTAGACAATTGCAACGATCGTTTAATTTCAATTTTGAAAAATATAATATCGCTTAAAATATACTTCATTTTATTATAATTTTGTTTTGGATAACAACACATGAAATTTTATTTTAGGCGGCAATTACATTGTCTTTACAAGACACGGATTACAAGTATTTACTTATTCTCTGCATGTGGTAGTGTTTCAAAATATGCATGATGCACCCGAGGTATATAGGGTAGTAGCTGCTTCATGTCTTTATATTTTTCGTACGTAACATGTCTGGCATTTTTGTAAAAAGGCTCCTGTGCGGTTTTTTTAATTTTAACGGTCTTCCAGGACATACAGGTAATTAATTTATAATTTTAAATTCTGCGTCCGCCACTGTTGTTTTATAAAAAAATTGTATACTCAACCAACGAATTTGCAACCAATTGACCTATTCTCCATTAGTATTTTTTATCTATTTTAATAGTATTTTGGCGATTTTTTGTTGAAATAAAATTCTCCCGTTTCATTTTACATAAAACTAGCAACCCCCCAAACCCTATAGGTGGTAATTTATGACAATTTATCCTGTTTTCTAGATTGCGCTATTACTTTATAGTAATCTTGTGGTGTGTGCACAAAATTCATTTTTTCCAATGCCATTTCTATGATGCTAAAATCTGCATCGTTCGGAATGTATGAATGCCCAGAGTAAAAATTTGTGGTCAATTATTTTAATGCTGTTTTCCGATTGTACAACCTTCTTCTACATCCATACCAAATGTATATGTCGATTTAGCTCAGTACACACGCCACTGTAAGCAATAACATGGCTTTGGGTCGTAACATTTTCTTATTGCTTCAAACAGCATGAAGCCACCTCTAACGATATCCTAGAAGCAATGGTTTCATCCCACACGCACATACTAACTTTATTATTATGTAAATAGTGGAAACCCTCGTTTAAGACGTACACATTTCGTTTGTAATATGCGATTGAGACAGAGAATTTCGGTTCTGGTAAGGCTTTTTGTAAATCAAAAGCGAAAGCAAAGTTAAATACGTTGCTTCCACTTTTGATTCTGATCTGATCTCTCGATCTCGATTTTCAGAATTTTATCCTCTTGTAATGCTTTTTTTGATAATTCAGCATTTTGCAAGTGACTGTCATGTCTTTCTACAAAAATAATCATTTCGTCGTCATCAGTTTTAGTCTTAATTTCCAAGTTTAGGATTTCGCATTTCGCACTGGTATCTTTACCTGGCAAATAAAAGCGTAACTTGAAATATCGTTTAAAGATTTCCCTGTATGTCCATTCATTAACTGAGCTCAAGTTGTTTTCCTTGCATTTTTTCAAATATAAAATATACTGCCTCCGTAGCCTAGTGGCATGTGCGTGTGCTTTAGAAACCGGAGGTCGTGGGTACGAATTCTGCGGGGACGCAACAAATTTTCATTGTTGTTTCCTAGTTGGTTAGGACAATTTGCGCCGATCACCCAATTGTCTGAAAAGTAAGACGATTCACGCGTCGGATGGGCATGTAAAAAGTCGGTCCACCCACCAACCTGCATTGGACCAGCGTGGTGGGATACGGTTCAAACCCCCCAATTGATAGGGGTGTATTAGGGGAGGCCTATGTCCAGCAGTGAACTAACACATGCTGATAATGTATGTATGTATGTATGATGTAAATATAAATTTGTATTATATTTAATTCCGGATTTTAAGACATTCGTTCTGGGTTTTGCGATCGTGTGTAATGGCTTTTAAATGCCGGAAAGCTTTTTATGTGGTCTATCACTGTATTCGTCTGTAGCTTACTAGTCTCTTCTGCATGAGCCATCCATTTTTCTACGCTTGTCATTCGGAATGTTCTCATGCGATTTTAGGATATGATCAATTCGTCCAATAGGTATTTGGAAAGTACTAATAAAAAACTTCTTACATACTAAAATGTTTTCACCAGAAGTGACTAGGTAAAATATATAAGCGTATACTCTTTTAGTGCCCGAACTATTTCATGGCTGTCTTCTATTAAGAGATTTTAGTTGAACTCTACCATATAAATTTACATTTTGCTTATTAAGTCTCCTATATTCCAGAACTTATCAAAAATATCCATACGTTGTGCTTTATTAAAACGTTCTATACATTTCTTCGAACAATTACAATTTTTTAATCTAAATTATTTTGCAGGAATTAATTTTCTGCTTTTCGTATAGTACTTTTGTCCATTATTTCGCTTAATTTTGTTTATTTGTGGCAAACATTTTTCTTTATTTTGTTCTGCAGAATCCGTGTTCTCATTAACAGTATCTTCAACTGATGTAGATTCTTCCTCTATAATTCTTCTTCTCTTTGTTCGATTCGTTAATTTCTTGTTCCAACGGAATTATTTTCATCCTCTTTAAGTAATATTATTCTTCTGTTTCTATTCATAGGCTTAATATATGTAAACTTATAATTAAATAAAACAAATACTTGCAGTTGTTTTAATATAATAGTGGTGTACCATTCGTTCTTATCTATATCACTATCTGAGGTTAACCTAAATTAGCACCACTTCACACGTAATCCTATAAATATTATAAGTGAAAAGTTTGTATTTTTTTTTGGTAAAGGTATCGCCAAAAGTACGTAAAAGATTTATTTATTTATTTATTTATGCTTCTTGCACAATTTAAGTACAAAAGGCGGACTTAATGCCTTAGGCATTTTCTCCCAGCCAACCTTAGGGTGTTTCAGAGAGATCAACGTGGGTGCACATGAATTTTAAAAGAAAATAATGATTACCAATATTATACATAAAAATATATATGTATATATATAAATAATAATAATACATATTATATGTTAATAATAAATACGTA
This sequence comes from Lamproptera curius, assembly GCA_029286875.1. NCBI lineage: Eukaryota > Metazoa > Arthropoda > Insecta > Lepidoptera > Papilionidae > Lamproptera > Lamproptera curius. The sequence continues at coordinate 408,528 of JAGSMT010000219.1, forward strand.
AATATATATATATATATATATATAATATTATATAAATACTAATAAATATATACTTATATCGTTGTTATAGAGATAGTAGTTCTGCCGTCGTCCCATCTAAGAGATATTTTTGTACCTTTCTTTTAAACTGATGAAGTGTCCTAGCCATCCTGATCTCTAACGGTAGCGCATTCCACAGAAGAATGGATTGAATAAAGAAAGATTTATGAAGAAATCAGAACGATGTGAAGGACAAAGCAAAAGACGATTGTGTGTCGAACGAAGCTCTTTTTAGTAGCATCACTAAGGGGTTGAAATGAGGAGATAAATATGTTGGGATCGAAGAAGAGTAAAAAGAAGAAAATTATGGTAAGAGCTCGAAGCGATCGTCGTTGACGAATTGTCAACCAATGCAGTTCTGAACGATGTGACGATACGATCGTATTTTCGACGATTGAATATGAATCGAATGCAGTTATTTAGAAGCCGGTCAAGTTTATTGAGTTGATCTGCATTCAGGTCAAAATAGCACACGTCACCATAGTCGATTATAGGAAAATTAAGGATTGCACGAGCGTAATTTTAGTCTGTACCGGAAAGAAGTTTTTAAATCTGTAGAGGGGCCTAGGATGTTTGTTACCCTTTGAGACCCCAGCTACTTGATCTTTCCAACTTAGTGCTGTATCCACAATCAGCCCTAAATTCTTCACATTTCCGCTATATGGTATAGGACAATGGTCAAATTTAAGTGGCGTAGTGTACGCATATCCAATTTGCCTAGGACACGAGTACTTATAACAATAGCTTGCACTTACTTGGGTTGACAGTAAGACCAAATTTAAAGACCAATTTTTTATAAAATCTAAGTTTTGATTTAAGTCACTAATCATTTCTGGGAGTTTGTCGACAGTTCCATGCAAGTAAAGCTGTAGGTCATCGGCGTAAAGATGGTACGAACATCGAAGATTAGATGTAATGAATTTATAAAATAGAGAACAAAATCGAGAGAGAATACGCTGAGGTACGCCACTAGTAATATCAAGCCAATTAGATAAACTTTCATCAGCAAAAACTGACTGTTGGCGTCCACGAAGATAAGAGAAAACCACTCCAGAGCTTCATCAGAAACCATTAAATGAGAGCATGGCTAAGAGGATGTCGTAACTGACAGCATTAAAAGCATTAGAAAAAATCAACCAAAACCAAGACTGTAATTTTGGTGTTTTCCATACTCACTCGAATGTCGCCAGTTACTTTAGGAGCGCGGTAGTAGTGCTAGGCCAGGCCTGAATCCAGATTGAAGTGGACTGATTAAGTTGTTGTCAAGAATGAAGCGAGAAACTGCTTCAAGACACAGAGACTCGAGCACTTTTGAAAGAAAGGAAGGATTGAGATGGGGCGAAAATGTGCAGGTATAGAAGGATTTTGACATTTAGGAGAGGACGAACATATGCTTTACGCCACAAAGCAGAAACGATCGGCTAGTGATGGAAAAATTTATGATGTGGGTAATAGCAGGAAGGAGGAACTCAATAATGGTAGGATCATGCGACGTCCTATGTGGTCACATCCGAGGGCGTTGGATTTAATGGAAAGGATTGTTTTCTGGTTTCATCTGAAGTAACTGGTGAGATAGAAAAGAGTTTACTATAGAGCGCGTCAAACCATTTATTTGTGAAATTGTACTGAATATGGTATTGGGATCCATTGAAGAAGATGTAACGAAGTACTGATTTAAATCATCTAAAGATATTGAAGATGGAAGGTTTGATAGGCGCGATTTGCCAATACCTAGAGTTCAAGAAACTTCCAAATATCAGCAGAAGATGAAGCAGAGATGTTTTCAAGAATGTGTCGGCGTTTAGCATTACGTACCATCTGATTACACGATTTCTGGCCAGTTTGTATCGATTCCAATTTTCTTCAGTCGCTGTCTCTAAATTTCGGAAAGCAGAGTCACGCCGTCGCATGGCGATACGCACTAAACTGGTCATCCAAGGAACAGGGGGCCGTCTGATCTTGACTTTTTTGGAAGGAGCATGTGTGTCATATAACTTGGTGACAGCATTATTAAAAATAGACACTTTCTGGTCAATAGTGTCCGCAGCCAATAAAGTTTCCCACTTGATGTTCGTTGCATCCATAATAAGCTTCTCGATATCTAAAGTTTTAAATGAACGGACGTGCAATACCTTGGATTTAGGTTTGGGAGATTTGAGAAGTAGAAAGGAAAAATTAAATCGTGACGAGAAAAGCATGGGGCAGGATATTGGCCATGAGCGGAAACCATGGAAGAGTTAGAGTCAGGATTACATCAAGCCAACTGTCTTCACAAGTGGGTTGTGGGTGAGTAGCTAGAAGCGGTAAAATATGAAAACTAGATGACTTGATAATATTTAGGAATTTGGAGGTTCGGGATGAACTGGGTGCAAGGAGGTTAGTATTAAAATCTCCCATGATAACGTGGTGAACATACTCCGAACCCAAAGATTCAAGAACCGATTCAAAATCAGTGAAGTAATCAACATTTGGGGGACAATACACAACACCTACGATTATCTTGGCACCTTTTACCGTAACTTCAAGGAAGATGTACTCAGCCGAAGATGAGTCAGGGGACGAAGAGGCCAGTACTTTATACGAGAGATCACTCTAACGTATATAGCAGACACCCCTCCTCCTCCTTTCCTATGCGGTCATTGCGTACCAAGACAAATCCAGGGAGTGAATATAGGGTAGAAAGAAAGATTGGTTTGAGCTCAACTCTCGGAAATCAGGATGACGTGAACATTGCATTAAAAAAGTGTTGTAAAATCATCATAATGACTAGGTACACTTTGAGCGTTAATGAGCATATGTTAAATTGGTTTTGAAGATTTGTATTAAAATTTTGACATAAATGTCACCGGTGTATCACTACACGAGGAGAAGCTATCATTATCAGAAGACGTGACAGAATCATTTGCTGAGAAAAAAATTCATCGTCCGATTCAACCGACATAATAATATAGATAAAATAATAAATATGTATATATATCAATATAAAACAATATGATTAAATTTAAAAACTAAAAAAAAAAAGTACAATGAATAAAATAATAAAAATTAAAACAACTCCAAAACACCCGCCAAGCAATAATAGTAGAAAATTATGACAAATAATAAAAAAAACACAACACCAGCACGAAAGAACAAAATTACAACAACAATGAAAGCCAACTTCAGAATTAATAAAAAAAATCAAATATAAAAGAAAATACACATGGATCCGCAAGATCTTGTACAATATGTTTATAACAACAGTAGTATTTAAAAAAAGGAAACTATTACATGTAACAACAATTACACTCCAAACAAAATTAAAAAAAAAAAAAACATTCTTTTACTAGAATGTTCAATTGAGAAATAAATTTTTAAAATTTAAAAACTTTCGTATTAAAACGGAAATTTGTAGAAAGAAAAACAAAGTCTATAATAAACAAGCGAAATGGAACGCATTCAAAGAATTGTCTATGGCAATATTGTTTGTCAATAGACGTAAACATGTTTGACATGACAACAATAATTACTATTTTGCATACCATAACCTAATTATTATACAAATAGAACTAAATTTACAAAGTTACATATAATAACGTTTCCAAATGAAACTTATTAAATATTTTAGGTTTTTCTTAAATTTTTAACAGGTTAGCTTTGTAATTGCACATAATTATATTATACAGATTTTTGTCTATAAAGTGAGTAAGTAGAAATAAATATAATTATATTGTAAAGGTAAACATATCTGTTTTTCATGAATTCAATACTTACAATAGAAAAAATAAAAATTTAAATATTACTGAGGTAGTGATAACATAACCTGAACAATAACAAATAAGTTGTTATTGTTTTTAATATTAATTAAACCTTGCTGTCGTGTTTGCCTTCTTTGATATGCTTGGATATTTGGAAATAAGATTAGCCAGTTCCTCTTCAGTTGTAATTCGGTGCATGGTGCCATCTGATGCTCGAACAACTATAATACCGTTCTGAGTCCAACAGAACGCATACTGAAAGTGCTGTCGGGTTCATAAAACCTCTTGTCTGGCGGTGTAAGAAATTCTTTGATGGTAACTGAAGATCCTTCTAATTTTGTTTTACATTTCCAAACAATGAACTTGGTTGTCAACTGTAAATCGACAAGATAGCCGAGACCTTGCATTAGAGAATGCCAAGTCTGTGACATAATTTAATCGATGATTTACTTATATTACTCAAGGCCCAGGTTGGTATTTAACACCGTCAAAATTAATTGCAAGCAGTCTTCACTTCATTTCAGGCAAACCGGACACAATGATAGCCTTTCTGCGGTTCCACATCTCGATGCTATCAACCTGCTTAGAACACTCCTTGATTTGTTGGCGAAGAAGGCCAAGAATTCCAAAAACAATCTCCCGGAAGTTTCGAAGCTCCTCACCGATTTTAGCAACCGTATCCTTGGACGATGTGGCATTTGTTATCTGACCTTGTAGATCATCAAACCTTTTCGATATACTTGCTTCGAGCGTCTGCTGAATTGATAAAACTTCTGACAGATTAGGCATTATTGGTCTTAAGTGCTTGTTCTCTGTTTAATAAGCGAAGTGCAGAACAATTGGGTTGAGCTGGCAGGTGGTAGGAGTATATAACGTTTTAACGGTGACACATTAATGTATAACTAAGATAATAAACCGTTAGTTCACTTTAACACTAAATATAAAGCGTAAATTAGTCGCAATTATAATGTTTATAATAAAAATCCTAACAGCTGTTACTAATCACGTCTATACTTTTTGCCGCCTACCCACGAAAAAAGATTGGTCTCAGTATTCTGTAACGTTTAAACAATTTCATACACAGCTAGAGTATGAAATGGAATAGTACATATACATTTTATTCAAAAATTCATCTCTAAATAATACAAAATTAGAAAAATCCTTATAAGATTGCAGGATTTTTCTGCAAAAGATACGTCTACTGTTGTTTTTGTTGTTTTTAATTCCTTAAAATTCAGGCAAAATACGGAGTCATATACCTTGTCATGTATTGTTTTCTTCTCGTAGGCTATGCGCTGTACATTTTCTCATACATTTCTTAATTTTTAACTTGCGAGTAATGTACAAACACGGAGGAAAACAATAAAAATCGTCCGTGGGTGAAACCGCGGGACACACATAGTATAAAATAAATGAAAAGTAACGAAACACTGATCGGAATCCATCTGCTTATGACTGACTTCCTTTGTCAATCGGACTTACACATTTTTCACAATCGATGATTATGCAATTTCATTTACCGAGCGATTTTAAGTTGCACAAAACTTCCCATGTTTTTTTTGAGAAATTAGTAACTACTTATATATGAAAAAAAAAAACAGAATAAATTAAGCATTAAATACGTGATTGCTCATTTTTCTCAAAAATAGACTTACACCACTTTCAAAATAAACGGTCCAAATGTTGTCATCCAACTGAAAAGTTAGAAACATAGTAATTCTCTGTCTTTTTATTATGAGATATTATCGCTTAATTGTTGAGGCTATCACGACAACAGCTTTATCGTTTCCTTTTGCTCCAGGGTGGGTACCCGGCCAAGCTGAAGAAGGTGCTGATCGTGACAGCGCCTCTCTGGTTCAAGGCGCCGTTTCGCATTCTGGGCTGTTCGTCCGCGAAGCTGCGCGAAAGGTGCACGGTAAGATGCACCACAGCTGGGGGCCCACGTGCCTCGTGCAAGCCTCCCCCGCCAGTTGGGTGGGCAGCTCGTGCCGGACCACGCCGCATGGTTGAGTGCTTATATCGCTTTTTTAAATTACTAACACTTAAGTTACTATAACATCGTGATATCAAAGGCCTTTCAAAAAAATTGCAAAATGCTTGACAACCGCACAGATCGGGTTTAAGAGCCAGTGCTCTTCAGTTCCTCCGTTTTTAATTCATTACAAGTATTTCAATTTCTTCTAGTTTTAAAATTAGCAAGGGTAAAGTGGCGTTCAGTCTTTATATTTTCGAAACAGCTTTTTTTTAAAAGGTCGTGCGGTTTTTTTTTAATTTTAACGGTTTAAAAGGTTTTTTATAATTTTAAATTCTGGTCCTCCTGTTGTTTAATAAAAATTTAACTCAACCAACAATTTGTTGCCTATTCTCATTAATATTTTTTTTATCTATTTTTGGGTTTTTGGGATTTTTGGAAATAAAATTTCCCCGTTTCATTTACATAAAAACTACAAACCCCCAAATGGTGGTAATTTATGACAATTTATCCTGTTTTTGATTGGAAACATTATAGTAATCTTGTGGTGTAAAAATTCTTTTTCCAATCATTTCTATGATCCAAAATTACTTCGGAATGTTGAATCCCCAAAAAAAATTTTTGGTAATTATTTTAAGCTTTTTCCGATTTCAACCTTCTTCTAACATCCATAAAAGTATATTTTATTTCTCGTACCCAAATAACATGGGGATTTTCCAAATTTTTTATTGTTCAAACACATGAAGCCACTCTTACGATATCCTGAAGCAATGGCCCACCCTTAACTTTATTACAGAAAGTGGAAACCCTCTTTAAAGGAACTATTAAACAGAAATTTTTGGGTTTTTGTAAACCAAAGCAAAGTTAAAAGGAGGTTAGGACAAAAGTCACCTTGTCTAAAAGAAGATATCCAACTCGGATGGATTAAAGTCGGTCCACCCACAAACCATTGAAGGGGAATTGGTGTTCAAACTTTGGATAGGGGTTTTAAAATAAACCCCAGGTGAACCAATTTTGTTATTATGATGTTTAAATTTTTATATTTAATTTGATTTTAAAACATTTTTTGGGTTTTTCTTGTGTGTAATGGCTTTTAAATGGGAAAGCTTTTTTATTGGGTTCACTGATTGTTGGCTCCTAGTTCTTCCATAAACCAACCATTTTTCATTTCATTGGAATTTCTCCCGCTTTAAGGAAGATCAATGCGTCCTGGTTTTGGAAAGTCAATAAAAAACTTTTACATATAAAATGTTTTCCCCAAAGTGACAAGTAAAATATAACGTATATTTTTTTAGTGCGAACATTTTTGGCCGTCTTCTATTAAGAGATTTTCGTTGAACACTACCTTATAAAAATACATTTTGCATATTAAATCTTCTATATTCCAGAACTTATCAAAAATTTCCATACGTTGTGGTTCCTTCATTAAAACGTTCTATACGTTTCTTCGAACAATTACAATTTTTTAATCTAAATTATTTCGCAGGAATTATTTTCTGCTTTTCGTATAGTACTTTTGCCCAGTATTTCGCTCAATATTGTTTATTTGTAGGAAACATTTTCTTTATTTTGTTCTGCAGAATCAGTGTTCTCATTAACAGTATCTTCAACTTCCTGTATAATTCTTCTTCCCTTTGTTCGATTCGTTAATTTGCTGTTCCAATGGAATTATTTTCATCCTCTTTAAGTAATATTTTTTTTTTATATTCACAGGCTTAATATGTGTAAATTTATAATTAAATAAAACAAATGCTTGCAGTTGTTTTAATATAATAGTGGTGTACAATTCGTTCTTATCTATATCACTATCTGAGGTTAACCTAAATTAGCACCACTTCACACGTAATTTCACACGTAATCCTTTAAATATTATAAGTAAAAAGTTTGTATTTTTTTTTGGTAAAGCTATCGCCAAAAGTACGTAAAAGATTGGTCTCAATTATTTGTAACGTTTAAACAATTTCATACACAGCTAGAGTATGAAATGGAATAGTACATAGGCTACATTTTATTTAAAAATTCATCTCCTAAATAATACAAAATTAAAAAATCCTTTAAGATTGCGGATTTTTCTGCAAAAAGATGGCGCTGCTGTTGTTTTTGTTGTTTTTTTAATTCGCCAAAATTCGGGCAAAGATACGGAGTCATAAAGCCTTGTCGTATTTGTTTTCTTCTCATAGGCTATGCGCTGTATATTTTCTGTTACATTTCTCTAATTTTTTACCTGCGAGTAGTGCAAACACGGAGGGAAAGCAATAAAAATCGTCCGTGGGTGAAACCGCGGGACACACATAGTATAAAATAAATGAAAAATAACGAAACACTGATCGGAATCCAAGTGCTTATGACTTCCTTTGTCAATCGGACTTTCACATTTTTCACAATCGATGATTATGCAATTTCATTTACCGACCGATTTTAAGTTGCACAAAACATCCCATGTTTTTTTTTTGAGAAATTAATAACTACTTATTTATAAAAACCATTAAAATAAGCATTAAATATTTCTCAAAATAGACTCACACCACTTTCAAAATAAACGGTCCAAATGTTGTCATCCAACTGAAAAGTTAGAAACATAGTAATTCTCTGTCTCTTTATTATGAAATATTATCGCTTAATTGTTGAGGCTATCACGACAACAGCTTTATCGTTTCCTTTTGCTCCAGGGTGGGTACCCGGCCAAGCTGAAGAAGGTGCTGATCGTGACAGCGCCTCTCTGGTTCAAGGCGCCGTTTCGCATTCTGAGGCTGTTCGTCCGCGAGAAGCTGCGCGAAAGGGTGCACACGGTAAGTGCACCACAGCTGGGGGCCCACGTGCCTCGTGCAAGCCTCCCCCGCCAGTTGGGTGGGCAGCTCGTGCCGGACCACGCCGCCTGGTTAGTGCTTATCTAGTTTTTTTTAATTACTAACACTTAAGTTACTATAACATCGTGATTTCACAGGCTTTCAAAGAAAATTGCAAAATGTTTGACAACCGCACAGATCAGGTTTAAGGCCAGTGCTCTTCAGTTCCTCGTTTATTTGAATTAGTTGTATGGGACAAAGACATTGTATCTTTTCAATAGAAAATATTTTTCTAGTGATAAGATAGAATTGTTTGTGGATGATATAATTAAAAATTTAATGCAATACGAAGTGTGAATAGTAAATATCTGCGTAAAAGTAATCTCTCTATTCATTTAGTTACAAAATGGGTGCTGTTAATGTAGACATAACAATATACGTAAAAGGCTGGTGGGTAAACTTTTTGTACTTATTTAAAGTTAATCAAATTATTGATGTAAAATAACTCCTTTTAATTTTTACAAAATTTCGTAAATACTTCAAAGAACACTTGGCCTATATCAACATTACTTTGATAAGAATCGTCATTTGGAAGCCAGACCCCGCAACACAGATCTTGGCAGTCGCAATGCCGTCGCACTAATCAAATGCCAATAGGCAGCGCTATTTGCCAACTGAAATGGGAGCCAATAGTTTCAAATCTATGCACCATCCGCACATTATTTGCACGTTTCCGCTCCACTCCGCTCTTCCCTATTTACGTTCCGACATTTTCTACTCAAAGTTTGAGGATGCTCTCTTATTTATGTGTCGGTAGAATTTGCTCTGAATGTCAATCGCATAAAGTCTACGGGGATTTAAGTCGAGTGCGTATTCGTCTTGTAATGTTTATTGGTTTGCGTCGTATACCTATAAATTTCAGACAGGGTTAGAGGGGCAACCCTTTAAAGCATTCGGTAGTAACTCGATCCTTTCCAGGAGCTCTTCCCCTCTTGAGCTGCTTCAGAGCTAGACTAACCTCAAAGCTGACGTTAGGAAGCTCATCAGAGAGATGCCGAGTCAGACTGGCACGTGGATCGTTAACCCGGAAATCAGGTTGAGGAGCCTGTGACGCGTGCAATTTGCCATAGAAATACTCGATCTCAGCCACATATACAAGCTGTACTCCAGAGTCATGACAAATCGCCTCACCAACAAGCGTGATGAATTCCAACCACCGGAGCAGGCTGGGTTTCGCAGAGGATTCAGCACCACAGACCACAACTTCACCATAAGGCAAGTTGTACAAAAGACCAATGAGTACGATCAGCCACTGTGCGTTGCCTTTGTGGACTATGAGAAATCTTTTGACTCTGTAGAAAACTGAGCTGTTACTGCTTAGCTGATACGTCGAAGTGTTGAAAGGTCCGTATAGTGCTGCGTTTATGTCCGTTCTGATTCAGAGGGTTCAAATTAGATCAATTCAATTGCATCGAGGAGTAAGACGGGGGATTCACTGGGGTTAACTAATGCATTGGAGGACTGTACTGGATGTATCGGACTCAGTTTTAACTTGGACTAGACGAAAGTCATATTCAGCGAACACGTTCTCCCGAGTCCGGTCCATGTCGATGGCGAAGTTTTAGATGAATATGTCTACTTTGGGCAAATATTGCAGTTGGGAACACACAGCTTTGACAGCTAAGCCGATAGGAATATTCAGTTGGACTGGGCAGCATTTAGGAAGCTACAGCACATTCTCACGTCGCCGATACCGCAGATTTAAAAGACAAAAGATTTTAACCAATGCGTACTCCCCGTGATGGGGATGGGACAGAAACGTGCCCTCTGACTATGGTACTGGTCCACAAGTTTTCCGTATCTCAACGTGCTATGGAACGCGCTATGCCCGAATAAGACTCCTAATGAATTCATCTCACACAAAACGAAAGTTAACGACATAGCGCAAAAGATTAGCTCGTTGAAGAGGCAGTGGGACGTTCACGTGGTCCGAAGAACGGATGGCCGATGGGCCCATAAGGTTCTAAAGTGGAGGCCACGTTTAGGATAACGGAGTGTACGGTCGACCTCCGATCAGGTGGGATGGCGATCTCCGAGCAGTAGCCGGTTCCACTTGGCAGCGAGTAGCAGGGGATCGGCCGTCTTGGTGTTCTTTTATTAAGGGCTATGTCCAGCAGTGGACTGATGGAGGCTGATTATGATGATGATGATGATGATGAAATAATTTTAAGCGTAAACAATATATTTTGACGTTAAATTAATTATTTTATGGCAAATTAATGGCTAAAGGTCATTAAAATTCCTTTGCTTTTACATGAAAGCACAAAAATCTCACGTATATTCAACTGTAGATGCTTTGTCATTTAACTACGAATAAAAAAAACGAGTTTTGTAAAGATTGCAAATTAATAGCCCGCCAGTAATAAGTAATAATTCTGTATTGTTGGTATTCTTTATAATAAACATATATGATATGAGGGTTTCTTTAAAACCATAACGCCTCTTAGCTTTCGTAAAATAATGATGTCTATTTAACTTTTTTTAAGAGTAAAGCTAAGTTGGATTCAGCATAATTCTGTTCTAAAATCGTGTTGGCTTTTTTGTCCCCTTTTGTTTTTATCTCTGTATGGGATATTTCTAAGCAGGAACATTGTATATACACGTATACTTGTATTTAGGTCCCGTTATGGGGAGTAATTGGAGCGGAATCCGTCACACCGCTGCACGGGGGGATCTGGTTCCGTGCTTGAAAAATATCACAAAATAAGTTAGATTATCTTTGCTTGTTCCTATCGCAATTAAAATATTTTTTATACACGTTATGTACAAAACATGTACACAGACAGAGTAAATGGTGGTGCCTGTGATATAATCTTTTGGTGAATCTATATTATTATTGAGTAACACAGGTTTATCCGTGTTACTAAATAATGATAAAAATATTTTTATTAAACAGTTAAGTATAACACTATTGTCCAAAACACTTTCACCGGGTTTATGTTTATCGGTAAATTTTCCGTATTGGAGATTGAACCCACACCCATTGGCCAGCGCAGGTGCGGCAGTCAGGGTCATTTACCACTGCGCCACGCGGGTCGTTATAAAAGCGATATGATTTTGACTATTATATATTCACATTATTGACCTTTAGTTAAGTTGTTTATAGGTGGGATGATATCGAGTTATTTGCAGTAAAATTGCGTGGGTTGATAAAACGTGGGCGGTTGGCGATACTAAGTGGCCGTTAATACCCGGTAGGTCAGCGTTAAAGAGTATATGTTCTAATTTCGATCTAAAACTAGGGTTATTAAGATCTTAGCGACCTAAGTTTATCGAGTAAATGGTCAGGAAGCAATTCTTAACGTTGTCAGGCGTACTAAAGCTATTAGATTGCAGTGAAAATAACTTTCAGCTTTAGATCAAAGCGGAAACTTGTGCAAGCAGATAATTAGGTATGGATTACCAGATAATTTGAATGTTAATGTGAAAGTAATTTTATTTATTTCTGTTTACGCTTTTTTGTAAGTATAACTAGGTAATTTACTCTCATTATTTCTTGTTAGATCTGTATTTATTTTATCTCTGGAACAATAAGGCGTAGTGACTTGAAATTGGGTAGGAATATTCCTTTCGTCGAGTAGAGGTCAGCTAAGATTTTACGGATGATACGAAATTCCACCCACAAGGGGGGTTGCGGGGTTGCTAGTATTTAATAAAAATAGGTTACGTAACGTTTATTTTCTGCCTTTCTAAATCACTGCTAACAATCTTCTATCTATATTAATAAATATGTCTATAAATAGAAATAGTCTAGTCCTTTAAAGTGAGATAAATCATTATGTTTCGAACTAAACCAATCTTTAATTTTCGGTAAACAATTAACTTAGGTATGCGTTAGTATTTGCCCAATAGTCTAAGTCATTACACTAACGTGGAGCTCAATTGGCGCCAGAAAGTCAGTTTTTTAGGTTAAACCATGCCTGTGGATTGAAAATTTCAGCGGTTTACAAATAATAACGCTTCGCTTCTGGTGCTATTACTGTTAACTATTGGATTTGTTTACAATTGTTTCGAGTCCAAATTAGTTAAAGTAACTAACTACTACTATTCCGTGGCAACTTTAACGGGAACACAAAAATGTACACACATCATCGTGAAAATAGATTTCGTACAAATCACTCAATAGCCCATAGACAGTAAAGTTGCAGCTAATTAATTTGATGCCTATTAGTGCTTCTAAATGTATTGATCTCTGATATTCTTTTCAGGTTGGAACACTGTAGAAATTGTTACACAAACAACCTGCAGAACAACAAATTGGACGGCGTTATAGATGAATATGTGATCAGTAATTATATCCCGCCCGTTAAGACGCAGAATGGTAAGCGTCTTTTGAATATTAACCATTTTGTAATACATGAGAAAAATATCGTAATAATTCATTACTGTTCACATCTTAATACACTTTGTTTCAATGTTTTTTTTTATTTATGTATTAATCACAGTCAGTCCATACAACAAAGGTGTCAAAGCTCTACCTTTAAACTTCATTATCGTCCTCAGCCTGTGTTAGTTAGTCCACTGCTGGACATAGTCTTCCTTTATTGCACGTCTTCTCCATTAGGGGATTTTCGAACCGCGATATCCCACGATGGTCCAATGCGGGTCGGCAGGTACCTTTAAACTTGTTGATAAGTAATTTTGAAGGAGATGTCATTATGTAATGACATTTTTTATTATGTAATGGAGGTTCTTGGTAATAAGCGTCTCATTATCTTAACTAAGTATCTCTTTAAGTATGTCAAATAAGAGACTAGATTAAATTGGTTTAAATATTTTCAACAAAATTCATGAATTAAACAATACATGGCTACGAAGTGATATCACTTGCGCTGAAGAACGACTACTCGACTACCCGTCGCTTCATTCAATATAAACAAAATAGTTCCGTAAAATTGGTTCTATATAAAAGCCTTGCATTATAATCTGTCTCCTAGTATATGTAAATGGGGGGGGGGGGGTTTCGTAGGTTCGCCTTTGAGAACACTATTGCGTTTCGGTTTGAAGAGCGCCGAAGCCAGCGTATTTTCTGGGTAAACGAGACCTAACATCAGTCTCACGGTAGACAGCGCGTTGGTGATAACCCTGGTATTGCTAATGTTCATAGGCGTCGGTGACTACTTTTCATCAGGTGGTCCGACTGATCGTCTGCCTTCGTTCGCAATAAAAAAATATAAAAAAATACTTTCCGTTTCGTTTCCTAATTGTTTAGAGCAATGCGGGCTCATCACTTGATTACCTCTAAAGTAAGATGATTCATGCGTCGGATGGGCATCTGAAAAGTCGTTACTGCGCGTCTCGAACTATCGGGATAAAGGAAGCGGGAGTGCACCTGCGTTAGCGCGTTCTCTTCTGTACTATATTATGCCATGCGCTGATCTTTTATATAGATAAGGGCCTTGGATTTAAGAGTCTAATAGCTTTTAACGTATATGCCATGCAATTGTGTTCCTTATCCACAGGTGTGATAGATCACGAGGTCCCGTGCAACATGACTAGCGATCGGGTGCCCAGGTTACAACAGCAGCCGGCTGTTATGCACATCAGCGACGATGCCCCTTATACGTGCGACACAAGTCCTCTGAGGTATGATAAATACTATTTCCTCTAGCCAATTTATAACTGAGAGAGTGAATTCTCCTTCTCTTGCCATTTAATTTAGTCAGCTTTCCGAATAGCAGGCAGATAACAAAAGAAATCCAAATCTTTCTATTTCCTAGCCATTTTCCCAAGTTAATATTGGGACGGCTTTAAATCCGTCAAGGTTTACTTTAATAGTTGCCAGATACTAAAAACAAGAGAAATATCTATCAAAAAGAAGTCTAACCTTTCTTTTTCCAAGTAATTTTCCCAAATCATCAATTGGTCGGCTTCTAACACACTCGGGATTACTTGAATAGTAGCCAGTTTGTTTAAATACCAGAGAGATACATCCCAAAGAAAAGCCTAATCTTACTTTCTCGTAACAATTTTCCCATTTTATCAGTTGTTCGGTTTTTAATCCACCCGGGTTTACATGAGTTTTTACTTTCACGCAGAGCGACAGGTATCTGATTTACAGAAACCAAAAAGGTAAACTGCTATTAATGGATTAGGTGTTAGCCAATGTGAAGGCACTGGTACCCACTGATGTTAAAGGCAATCAAATTTAGACACTCTTCACGTGGGTTATTTAGGTCTTCAGCCAATCGGGTCAGCACGACCCATTGTGTCATAACAGAAAATAACGAATGTCAAATGCTATTTACAACCCTCTCAGTGAATAAATAGCGCGAGGTGATTGACTCATGCTGTATAGATAACGCACTTCACTGGTGTTATCCTGTGCCAAAAAGATGTGTAATTCATGTAAACAATGTTATTCATAAAAAAAAATTCTGGTTTGTTTTACGAGTGCCGCTCAGTGATAATTCATCGCTGATCGACCTCGAAGGCCGAGGTGGTAAAAAGTTGCTACCTTACCGCGGGTTATAATGTCCACGTTTATAACTTTACTTTTGTAACAACAGACGTTGAAAATAAGAAAACCACTCGAACTTCACAGATACGGTCGTAATCACGAGGTCCCGTGCAACATGACTAGCGATCAGGTGCCCAGGTTTACAACAGCAGCCGGCTGTTATGCACATCAGCGACGATGCCCTTATGCGTACGACTACAAGTCCTCTAAGGTATGATAAATACTATTTCCTCTAAACAATTTATAACTTTTTTTTTTTATTAGTAAACAATTCACATAAGATAATGGTAATAACACTTATTTTAAACCAACAAGGTTTATACATAAAAGTGCAGAGCGAGTAAACATCGATTTGCTGTGCTCATGTGTGCATACAATTATCATATACTAAATTATTAATAATAATAACACTGTATACACATATTATGTTGAGAGTTGGGCAAATGCAAGTCATAATGGTGTCATGTTTTCGAAATAGTTTTGTTTATAAATAAAAGAAAAGAAAGTCGGACTTTGGCTACAAGGTAATATGTTTTATGTGTACTTATCAATATTTTCTAGAAAAAAGTTTTTTAATTTATATTTAATATTTTTCTTTGTTATACTACTAGTTAAATACGGGGGTAGACCGTAAATTAGCCGGGGAAGAAGGTATCGGCTTGTCCGTTTTCCATACGTGTTTTTTACTTGCGGGACACATAACCGGTTCTCAGTGACTGCTCGAGTTTGTACAGGATGATTGATTTGGTTTTTTAAATGTTCATAGAAGAAGTTCTCTTTTAAAAAGTAATGGATGAATTTTGTTTGGACTGGTAAAGAGTATTGCAATATTTAAAGATGCAAATATCATTTGCATGGAATTTATGTTTTACTTTAGCCGAATAATTTCTTTTAAGATTCTTAGTTGAAGGTTATAAATTTGATTAAGATACGTAGCATAAGTTCGACCATAGCTGCTTATACCATATTGGACGTAGAATTCCGCTACGAATTAAAAGCAATAGCTTGACTTTAAAGGGTATTCGATTTTTTAGAATAGTAATATTTGCTAGAAATTGTCTTAGCTTTTTACAGATATGTTCAATGTGGAAAGACCAGCCAAATTTATCGTCAATTATAAGTCCTAGATACTTTTCCTTATTTACAACTTCTATGGAGGAGCAACTACATGCGTATTTACCTGATGCATGCAGACACCTGTGTTCATGAGCTACTAGGTTTTTAGGGCATGGGTGTTTATTATAGGGTGATTTGATTATCAATAGTTTAGTTTTGCTAGCATTTAAAACTAGATCGCAGTCGTGACACCATTTTAAGACAGAGTCTAAGTCATCTTGAAGTTTGTCTAATGCGTTTTGTGGGTTACTGTCTGCGGCTACGAGGCAAGTGTCATCAGCAAACTGATAACATGTGCAGTGTTTAATGTACTTGTTCATCTCATTCACATACGAAATAAAATGAACCGGGCCCAGGACGGATCCTTGGGTCGTCCTTCTGTTATTTCCATTGACGTACTAAGTACATTATCTACTTTAACAGTAAACGTAAGGTTTTCCAGGTAGTTTTGGCACCATTTAAGCAGAAGTCCTCTAATGCCACAATTGTCTAGCTGTTTAATCAGGAGTTTATGCTGTAATGTATCAAAGGCGCGAGAAAAATCAATAAATAGGGCAAAACTTACTTTTTACTATTCAGGTGTTCGTTGACTTCGTCTGTAAACTTACTGAAGTTCGTTTGTGCCTTTTCCTGGTTGAAAACCAAACTGATTTTAAAATTACGTTATTTCTTTCGTAAAAGCAAGGACTTGTTCATTAATGTACTTTTCCACAATTTTATTTATAGAAGAAAGTAACGTAATAGGACGGTAGTTACTGTAATCGTCTTTTTACCCTTTTTATGGATTGGTCTAATACAACCTTTTTAATTTATCTGGATATATACCAGTGTTGATACTACAGTTTATTAAGTTTGCAATAGCTGCAGATAGTTTATCTCCTACTGCTTTTATATCACTTATTCTAATGCCATCTAGACCTGGTGCTTTATTTGGATTAAGGCTACAATAATATTGCATATCTTGTCCGTGGAGCTTTTTAAATAGCATACTTGGTTAACAGAATTAGTATTTGCTTTAGGAACCATTAATTTGGTATTACATTTTGGAGTTATATCTTTCACCGCCCTATTCAATTCATAGCAAAACCGTCAGCAATACACTTGCTTGTTAGCCCTTGAGAATCAAATGCTTTTAATATGGCTTCATCGATTGATAAGTGTTACCGTCCCAACATTTGATTTACGATTTGGTATATTTTTCTGGTATTTTAAAATTATCGTTGATTTTATTAATGTAGTACTGATTTTTTTAGCATAAAAATTTTGTGAATCTTATTTCTGGTTGTATTATACTCTAGTTTGATTTTTGGATCATTGGACTTTTTCCAGGATTTTTTTTTTAATTTATTATACAAATTGTTGCGCTTATCAAAGTAAAATCAAACTGAGAGAGTGAATTCTCCTTCTCTTGCCATTTAATTTAGTCGGCTTTTTGAATAGCAGGCAGATAGTTTAAATACCAGAGCGATATATAAAACAAAAGAAATCC
The DNA here is from genome assembly GCA_029286875.1 of Lamproptera curius. Classification (NCBI taxonomy): domain Eukaryota; kingdom Metazoa; phylum Arthropoda; class Insecta; order Lepidoptera; family Papilionidae; genus Lamproptera; species Lamproptera curius. The sequence continues at coordinate 426,187 of JAGSMT010000219.1, forward strand.
AAATCTTTCTATTTCCTAGCCATTTTCCCACGTTAATATTGGGACGGCTTTAAATCCGTCAAGGTTTACTTTAATAGTTGCCAGATACTAAAAACAAGAGAAATATCTATCAAAAAGAAGTCTAACCTTTCTTTTTCCAAGTAATTTTCCCAAATCATCAATTGGTCGGCTTCTAACACACTCAGGATTACTTGAATAGTAGCCAGTTTGTTTAAATACCGGAGAGATACATCCAAAAGAAAAGCCTAATCTTACTTTCTCGTAACAATTTTCCCATTTTAACAATTGTTCGGTTTTTAATCCACCCGGGTTTACATGAGTTTTTACTTTTACGCAGAGCGACAGGTATCTTATTTACAGAAACCGAAACGGTAAACTGCTATCGATGGATAAGGTGTTAGCCAATGTAAAGGCACTGGTACCCACTGATGCTAAAGGCAATCAAATTTAGACACTCTTCACTTGGGTTATGTCGTTCTTCAGCCAATCGGGGTCAGCACGACCCATTGTGTCATAACAGAAAACAACGAACGTCAAATGCTATTTACAACCATCTCAGTGAATCAATAGCGCGAGGTGATTGACTCATGCTGTATAGATAACGCACTTCACTGGTGTTATCCTGTGCCAAAAAGATGTGTAATTCATGTAAACAATGTTATTCATAAAAAAAAATTCTGGTTTGTTTTACGAGTGCCGCTCAGTGATAATTCATCGCTGATCGACCTCGAAGGCCGAGGTGGTAAAAAAGTTGCCACCTTACCGCGGGTTATAATGTCCACGTTTATAACTTTACTTTTGTAACAACAGACGTTGAAAATAAGAAAACCACTCGAACTTCACAGATACGGTCGTAATTTCAAGTATGTCTGTCTTTTCGTACCTGTATATTACTAAAATAATTCGTGCAAATCAATTTGTTGAATGTGGATAAAACAACGTCACCGTATTTAGTTTAAAAATACTTTGTTTAAACAGTCGCGTAAAAAATGTATAGGGAAACATTGCCCCAGCCGAAAATGGGTTGGTCGGCTAGCGTTACAGCGCGCCCCACTTTCCGTGGAATAAATTTGCAGTCTGCCAAAACGGCCCATTGTGCGCGCACAATGCATACTTATGAATGAAAAGGCTCCACGAAAGACATCGGCGATTAGTCGAACCGGGTCAGATGCTATTCGCTTGTATTATATCGAACCTTATGGTGAACTGGGTAAGATACGATGAATAAGATAGGACAGAGCGTTGAAACTCATGTGTGCACCCTACTACACGAAACTCATGTCTTCATCATTATCTAATGTACGTCTTCATCATTACGGGTTTTTTGGACCGTATTCCACGACGGTGGTTTAATGCGGGTTTGTGGGTGGACCGACTTTAAATGCCCGTCCGATGCATGGATCATCTTACTTTCGAAGACAATTGGGTGATTGGCCCAAATTGGTCTAAGCAACCAAAAAACAACGATAACACAAGTTTGTATCCCCGCGAGATCCAAACCCACGACCGTCAGTTATAAAACAAGGGCTAATACCGCTAGGCTACCGAGATACACTCATGTAATAATGTCTAACTTTAATGGAATCTTGAAACTCTCTTATTGGTGTACCATCGCGCGGCGATTGAGGTTGGCAAAGAAAATTGCCCTTATTGATCTTTTAGTTTTAGTTAAGACTGTTGCAGTATTTAGTGGTCGTTGGCCTTGAATTTCTAAAGGATACAGAGCAGCGTGTAAAAGTGAATGGGGTTCTTCCGACGGGTTTCAAGCAGTTAAAATTAATTTTCCAAGGGTCGACTCTGAGACCTTATTTTCCTGTTATAAATCAATGACTTGCTTTCTTAGGCTAAGGTCTTAAATAGTTATATTTGCAAAAGATACTTCTGTAATGTTTAATGAAGAAAAAAATGTATAATTCTTCGAGCTTCCAAAATAGCTCCTAATATTACCTAACAAAACAAAAATTCGTGTCTGTACTTCGCACCCTCACTGTCATGCAATGTTATTTTTGATAGTAGGTATTTTTCCCTTTTGAGAATCATCATCAGCCTGTGATAGTCCACTGCTGGACATAGGCCTCTAATACACCCTATCCATTAAGGGTTTTGGACCATATTCCACCACATGGTCCAATGCGGGTTAGTGGGTGGACCGACTTTTACATGCCCATCCGACGCATGGATCATCTTACTTTTCAGACAATTGGGTGATCGCCCATAATTGCCTAACCAACTAGAAACAACAATGAAAATTTGTGGAGTCCCAGATTCGAACCAAGACCTCCGGTTTCTAAGCCATGACTATACCATTGGCTACGAGGCAGTTATTATAATTATGAGAATACGTGAATATTTTCTTTTTTGAGTCTCAGCAGGATTCAAACCTGCGACCTCTGGATATCAAAGCGTGTGCTTGTCGCCAGTTTACGATACTGCACCTATGTATTTAGGCTTGGTCGGAATACTTTATCAATGATACGCAAAACAACGAAACGGCGTCGTGCTTCGTGATTGACATCTCGTTGACAACTTTTTAGTAAGAAAAATAAATGTATGATGTTACGACTCCGACTTCCCATTGGCTCCAATAAAGGTTTTATATGGACTAATCATATCATTTTGACAATACTAAGTGGAATTAAAATCTATAGTAGTCTGTAATTTGGGCGAGCATTTAATTTCCGTTTTATGATTATTCTTTGAATAAAGTATATTAATAATTGTAAATCGTTTTGATAATTCAGGATTGTGTTTGAAAAGCCAAAAAACATGACATATTTATATTTTAATAAATAACGTGATGAGCTAAAAGTCTACCCTACGATAAGTGATTGTGCCCACAAGAAACACAACGTAAGATCCTACAAACATGTTCACCGCACAGAGACATAGGATGTTACGTTTCGATTACTCAGTAAGTGCGCTGGCTACGGTGCCCTTCAGGGAGTAAGAAAGCAGTGTTTGTGCGTAAATATTTTCGTTTATTTGTATGGGTTGGTTTCCTATACACAGTATGGCTCAAGGTCTTTTTAGGATTGCGAATAATTAAAACATCAAGAAACGCTAAAGAATTATTATTTTCCTACTCCATGTATTTTTGAATTTATGGAGCTAAGATGGTTTAAAAAATGCGTTTATTTTATCATGTGGTAACATGGTAAATGTATAGTCTACATAGCGCTTATAAAATCTTGGATAAATGGAAGCAGTGAGTAGGGCCTTCTCCTCAAGGTCTTCCATAAAAAGTCAGCAACAATAGGAGACAACCAATCGCGACACCATCCATCTGCATGTAGAACTCATCTTTTCACAATAAATGTTCGAAACGTCGGGAATTTAAAAATGGTAAATAAACGCGATAAAATCCGTAAAATCATTTTATTTTATAATATTTGACATTAATATTTTATTTAGCAAAGTACATTGCTGATCTTGCTCATCTGTAGAGCAGAGTTCTGCATAATTTAAGTTAGTTTCTGAAAAAGATTGAATAAAATATGTGATTGCAGGAACACTCGAGGCTTCAATGGCGACATGAAGGGTAGCCACGTCCATTCCTGGCGACGAGGACGACGTCGACTTGATGAGTAAGTTTTCTCTTTCACATAATATATACTCCTTGCTATCCGTGCGCTCCGGCTCCGTCCGTATTAGTTTTTGTAATGAAATTTTTAGGGTAAAGAGTAACCCTATGCTATTCGATTGCTTATAAAGAAATAATAATTTAAATAGCTACAGTAGTTTCGGAGCCTATTCGAAACAAACAACGATATAAACCTTTTCTTTTTTACAATATTAGTATACATTCGGCATAAAATATATTCAAGTTAAAAAAGCATGAAATGAAAGACGAATAATATAATTTCATTAATCCAGTTGTGTTCACTTGAGATATAGATGAATAACCTAGATATTTACAATTAAATGTTGTAATTATGATGATATTTTCTTACGCGAAGGTTTGTCGGATAGGAAGTTTGTTATTCTGTTACGCAAAAAGTAATTGAGCTATTTTATTTTAATTTCGGAATAACATCGCTTATACGGCAGTATAATATGTGCTCTATAAATTTTATCAATTCAATGATGTTAACAGTCGTATATGCGATCAAGGCCTCTGGCTAGTGTATCATCCAAAATGAATAAACATAAATGTCATATATATATGTACAATTCAAGCAAACATATAAACTAGTTTTAGTTCTTCTACATACTGTTAATGGATAAGAAAAAGTGACAGACTGCTAGAAGACGACCAAGTATAAATTATTGTTTATATATATTTTAAAGAAAAAAACAAGCTTTTTATTCCTGTAGTAAGATCTTTACTTCCACGTCACGGCAAGCCCGCCGTTCGAGGCGACTAAACAAGCGGAAAGATATAAAACTTTCTTGCCCTCAAGGTATAAGCTTACCTTGCTAGCTTATCTTCTGCTATCCCTTTTCTCCTGTCAAAAGTAGAACTTTCAAAATGCGTCCTTCAAAAATATTTTAGGACATCTTACTAAATAAAACATGTAAAAGTTAAACTCGTTTGTTTTCGTTCGCTTGCTTCCAATAACAAAGATGGGCGTCATAATAGTTATTATCATGATTTTTTATACGTTTCTTAATAGGTTATTGTGTAGTTGAATAGTTGTTGGTTTTACACAGTAGGTAGTAGTGAGTGTATTCTTTACGAGAAAATAACTGAGGATTTATCCTTACATTGTTTATTTCTTCAAATAGGTTAAGGTAAGAATATTTGGATAATTTGGAAGTTAAAACACTTTGTATGACCGCTAGCTGAACTTGTTTTGTTCGCCAAACGCTGGACAAATTACGGAGCGAGTGAAAGGTTTTATACCGTTTACACTTGTAGCAATTGCCAACGCGGTTACACTAAAGTGTTTTAAAACATATCACCAAATTACTTATATCACCAATATATCTCCTTACCCTATCACTTTTCATATCATCTATCATTTTATGTAATAAAAAGGCAGCTATGGTGAAACCATGGCTGCAGCCAAGCAACTTGATCCAAATAAAAATAAAACCAGGCGAAAACGTTCTATGGTGATTATTAGTGATCTTTGATAGTTAGGTGAAAATTCAACAATTGCTCAACATAGATGAATAACGCCACTTAATTAGCGTGGGTTACTTAATGTGCATCAATTCAGATGTTATTTGTATTATATTAGGGGGATTGTTCTCCTAGCGTTGTTCCCATTGAAGGATTATAATGTGCTAAAAGTAAGCTCTTAGATATTTATTTTCATTGATTTAGCTCATCTCCATTAATTTTCATCCACTGTCTATTCTATCCTATGGTTATATATATATATAGCCAAAACCTGTTTATGTATTATGACGTGGATTAATCGTTAAAAGGCCAACTTGAAATGTTAATTGTATTTCAAACTACTAACTAACGAGCAGTTTCCGCTAGTACTTTACGGACAAAGCTTTAAAAGCGTAATGGTAAAGTTAAGCGCTACCGTCAGTCGGTTCTTATGATGAGATTATTGATATTAACGCAGGTATACATTAAGAAGGTGGAAATGTTTAATAGAATAGCGACAAGAACATGCCAGAGTTATTAAATCGTTTTATATGCACACAAATTTCAACGAAATGTTTTTCAATTAATTAGTCGGAGAATTATCTTACATTGAGTTCCTAGATAAAGGATAAAGGAAAAAGAGGCTTTGTTCTTAACGGATAATGTTTACTTTGTGCTAATAGTTTTAGAGATCTTCCTTTTAAAAAAACTATTCAGCTTTATATAAATTCTTCTTACTCCTCCTTTTACCAAGTAAATGGCCTAAGTCGACGTCGTCGTCGACGAGCGACTAAATATATCCTCAATCTATAGGTCTTAATAACCTATAACTTTGATGTGTTGCCTGATGTCGAAATATGTTTTTATCTTTTCTGTTTATAAATTTGTGATCTATTCTTCAAAGATATGATATTATAATGATATAAGCCAGTTTTACGATAAACTTTGAAAATCAAAAAAAAACTGCTGTTTCGTATTAATTACATTACTAGATATTTTAAAAATAATTACTTAAAGCTTACTATATTTTACCTACTATTAAATATATAAATGTTCAAATTAATCTTAGCATCGCTTCAATAGTTTTCTCTGATAAATTAAACATTTTCAAAATACAATTTGAAATTATTTAACAAATACATCGTCACCAATAATTTCTTTTTAAGTTTTAAATAAACAAAACAGTTAAATTCATTCAAATTGATGCGTTGTAACTGTTGTTAAAGAATAAAACCTCTATTTATAGTCTTAAAAAAGAAAAAAAAACAAAGTGGGTGCCAAATTTGACATTGACGTTTTGATGTATTTAGATGATAGATGAATGTATTGTTGTGGGCGCGTACTTAATTTACAAATGCACGTGACACAAGTCTTTATAACCGATATGAGTGGGGGAAACAGTTTTGGTATATGTCACTTAATGCATTCGTACATTTATAGCTTTTCTATTAGCTAAAACATTACAATACCGGAGTAGTGATCGAAAATGTTTCAAATGTGTTGTGAGTTAGTGCACATGTTTTATTGGACCGAAAAATAATCATATTTTACCTATACTAATGCAAATTAGGGCACGGTATTGATGTGAATATTGTCATACAGTTACAGAACGATAATCCATAATAACTGCGCTATACTTACGCTTTGTTGCTGCGGTTCACATTGTTTTTATTCATTCTGTATCTAATTTAACCGCAACGCAATGTTACGGCGTCTTTCAGTTGACGTGATAGTTTGTGACTTTTTGCCGCTAATCAGTTATTAATTTTTTTAGTATAGTATGATCTCTGTTAATTCGCTTTCTATTTGTTCTAAAAAAACGCAAAGACATTTTACTAAACTACTAATAAACAATGTTCGTTTATTAGAAAGAAAGAAAGAAAAACATTTATTTTATTTGTGTCACAAAAGGGCATCCACTCAGCTTACATCACGAAGACGAAAGAATATTCGTAAATGCTGATTTTTAATGGACCCGTTTAATGTAGAGGTTGAAAAATATTTTAAACCAAATAAAATGAGAGGTAACTTATGCTGTATAATACCGGAATACATTTTCCCGCCATTAAGACAAGACACAATATTAAAGTTTTTAATATTGCATAATAATTTTAAGCACCTGTATTTGTTCACGATTTAAATAGCAGTGCTGGACTTTTGTTTTGTGATCAAGTATTGCTTTACCTTAAATTTAAACTTTTTATTCGAGTGAAAGTTCTTGATTGGAGGCGGGAGATCGTTCCAGCACTTGGTGGCAGCAAATCTAAAGCTGCCACGAAAGAAAGCCGTGAGGCACTTTGGACAACAAAGACGGAGTGCAGTTTTTACGTAGCGCTGAGAAAACTAACTTTTCATACAAATAACTGGGCTCTCCGGATCTTATTACGCCGAAAAGAATTGTTGCAAGATGGAGAGTCCGCCGGCTGGACATGTTGAGCAAGTCATGTCGGTTAAGAAAAGGAATATGTAATATGCGATCAAGGAGGAACGGTGAAGCAGTACCGCGCACAGGCATTTTGTACTCTTTGCAGAATTTTCTTAACCTTGGCTTGGTTATAGACAAGCACCAAATACCGTATCAGCATATGATAATTTACTTGATTGAAGATGTCACCATAATAAATAGTCTAATGTAATAGTCTAATGTATAATAAGGGTGTCGCACAATTTGACGCGCATATCAATCGCTATATAGTCGCGAATACGGTATAAAACCCTTAACCTGTAGAAGCAATTACGTGTACTTTCTAGTACCCAAATTACGCGCCTCTAATACCTGCTCTAAGAAACCACCGCTAATAGAGATTCTTCGATTAAACTATTGTATGTTCTCAATTTGTTTTCGTGTTCCAAGAATCAAATACTTGAATTTAGCAGGATTGATTATAAGACTATTTGAATCACACCATTTCCTTCTGTCTTCCAAATCTGAGTTGATTTTGTTTATTGCTACGGTGGTGTCACTGGGTTTAAAAGATATGTACTGCACATCGTCCGCGTACAAATGATATCTGCAGTATGATATATTAGTAGTAAATGTTTAGTAAAATGTAACGAACGTTCTTGTAACGTTCAAATTATTTATATTTATCTAGGGTCTATACCAAGACCAAAATACTATCTAAAATTTATTCTTCGGCGACAGATTGGAGTACATTGTTAGAATTTTTATAATAAAAACACTATAGGTATGACAATAACTTTAAGCAGTATATGATATGAAAAAGCGACGTGATTGGTTCCGACATAACAACTGTTGAACATTCGATGTTAGACCAATGAGAAGGCATAAAAATAATTACTAGAGACTAACCGCCTTCGTGGCCTAGCGGAGTTGGCCCTAGCAATATAACGCTATAAACCGGAGGTCGTGTGTTCGAATCCCGCGGGGAAGCAACTTTGGTATTTTTTCGGTTGGCTAGGGCAATTTGGGCCGATCACCCAATTGTCTGAAAAGTAAGATGATCCATGCGTCGGATGGGCATGTAAAAAGTCGTTCCACAAACCCGCAAAGACCAGCGTGGTGGGATAGGGTCCAAAGACCTCATAAAGAAGAAGTATGTTAAGGGGCCTCCCTTAACACGTATGTGTGTGTGTGTGTGTGGGGTGTGTATTTAAAAAAAATAACAGTAAAATTTTAGTTGAAAAGGGACGAACAATGTAAACGGTAAGCGGAAAAGTCAAATTTGTTTTACGGTAAAGAATTAAAAATATTTATAGTTTGAGATTGATGAGATTTGATAGATTGAGTGAGTTAAATATCCCTAATACAGAAGAAGAATGTTGAGAATTTTTGTTAAGAAACTATTGGCATCAATGCACATGTTTCGGTCGGAAGACAATTACAACGTCTTAATTTGGCGTTAAACATTAGACTATTTATTATGGTGACATCTTCAATCAAACAAATCAGCCGAGGTGGTGCCTATTAATACGTATAATTGCCAACTCTTTATATTTAATTTGTTTTCGTACACTCTTGATAACTCTATTCCATAACGATATGTACAGCCCCAGTCAGTTTATATATTATGACTTGATTAATCGTTGAAAGGCCAACTTCAAATGTTAATTATATTTGAAACTACTAACTAACGAACAGTTTCCGCTAGGATTTTTCAGACAAATGCGTTGAAAGCGTAACGGTAAAGTTTCGCTTACCGTCAGTTTGTTTCTTATAATTGTAATTATTGATATCGACGTGGGAAAGGACGAAGAAGATGAAAATATGATAGGATAGCAATAAGAAAATTTCTTTGAAATGTTTTTCACTTGTTAGTCAAAGAATCATTCCAACAACCGGGAAAATGTTGTGTGATGATCAGTGTTTTTTCGAATTTGGCTGTTTGTATTATTATCATATATATTTATTTACAAAAAAAGTAAATGTATGTATTTATCAGTTAACTAGTTGTCATAGTACAAGTTGTGCTTAGTTTGGGGGTAAAAATGGTGGTAAAATATTTTTCTTTATCAATATTCATAACGCGACACATAATTCTGTTGCATCCTATTTAACGGTGATGACATTATTTAATATTAAATCTGTGTAAAATACTTATTATTTCTCTGGTATAGTTACAATGTTCAATTTTCTCTTGCATATGTGAAATGCAAACAAAAATAGCAACATTAAAGCGCTGACAGCCATCGGTTCACAACGCGAGTTCAATTAAAATTTCGTGAGCTTTGCATATTGTTTAGTCCAGTTTTCGATCGACGCGTTTAAGTTTATATTCTATGGAAAATTGATTCTGTCTATATTGTTTTACTTTATGAATGATTGATCAAAATTAAACTATAAATATCCGATATTAATAACCTAAACAAGGTATTAGATGCAGTACGCATATTAGATATGCGCAAACATGAATCTTACAAATTGGATCTGCAATCTTGCCTCGAAGTTTTATTATATTTTAAAAAATGCAAATTATATGGATATGTTCGAATAGACTTAGACATATCGGAAGAAGTTTGTAATAGTTTTAATTATATTAGCCCATGATTCTAACCAATATGATAAATAAACAAACTTTATCTCCGTTCATAGTCATTTTTTTAACAAAAATTCTGGGTTGCGGCGAGACAATGAACCATTTATTTGAAGTAGGTAATATGGTGTGGCTATTAAAAAAAGAAATATTTTAACTTCAGCCGTGACGTATCCTTAATTCCAATTTAGTAACTTTTGAACGTATATTATTAATTATATCATATTTTGAGCAACACACAAATAATACATGATATGTCTACATACCGAGAAAAGCTAAATAGTTTAAGCAAAAGGAAAAAGAGTAGTTATTATGTTAGTGCTACCGTTACTTATAAAAATTTTGCAAAAACATTTCTGTGAGAAAGTTGTACATAATTTTAGATACTTCTTACGCTATTTTGTTACATGCAACACGTGAAAATGCAACTTCAGCGATTAAATTGATATACTTTTCTGTCAGCTCGCGGCACCTGGTCTTCTGGAGAGGCGTCCCCTGGCCTCTCGGACGAGGAGTGCGCCGGTGGCGGTGCCGGGGAGACCCCTGCCGTTCTTCTAGCCCGCCTAAGGGCAATCGGCAAGCGGGGCCTTATCGCCGAGTACGAGGAGATACGCTCCAGACCGCCGGTCGGCACCTTCCACCATGCTAAGTGAGTAGAACATAGAACCATTCTCTATTAATCTTCATAACCACCGGTTCGGAAATGGCAACCTCTGACCTGAGAAGAACCGGCGTAAGAAACTCAACAGCACTATTTTTCAGTGGAGGGATATTTTATTAATAATTAGAGCCTAATTTATACTATGACGATAAATGATGATCAAGATGAACTATGTAAACAACTATATAGTAACATTGTTGTCAATACCATGTTTGTCAATCGTTATGGCTTTCAAATTTACTCCATTGAATGTAGTTTACTATTTGGGTGCTTGAGGTCAGTTGTTTTGTGTAAAATCCGTTTTCATTATGTTTACATTTTATTATACTTTTTGTTCACAAATATTTTTTGTTCCTTTGTAAGATTGCTAACCCATCGTCGGTTGGAAAGAAAGTTAGTATGAATTTGAGAAGTCTGTCCTAAATATGGTCTATGAGATTATTAGCAAGTAAAGTACACTTAAGTAGGAAACTTTCGCGTAAGTGGCAGATTTCTATTAAGTATAGATCTTAATACCTTGTTTACATAGTTTTAGACTTGAAGGCTGAAAATAAAGTCAAAACTTTGGATATGGTTACTTTAATTACAGTTTGTATCACATTTAACAGGCTTTCTTTTAAGAATTAGTGATCAGTGGCCCGCTTAGGGTAGCCGCCAAAGAGTGTGGGTTCGATTCCACCACTGATAAAAATATTGTGCGCCGAACATAGTGTTGTTTTCGTGTCTGGGTGTTTTTTAATAAAATATGTACTTACAAAACAAAAGTATAGTACTGTAAAAAGTTTTGCTTAGTGCGGGGGATCAGATGGTGTTGTGTCATTAGTACTGAAATACGGCTATGTTTTGTTTATTCCAGGTTGCCTAGCAACGTAGCTAAGAACCGTTATACGGACGTGCTGTGCTACGACCACTCGCGCGTACTCCTGTCCCAGACGGACCCCGACGACCCCACTTCGGATTATATCAACGCGAACTATGTAGATGGCTATAAACAGAAGAACGCCTTCATTTGTACGCAAGGTGCGTGCGAAAGTCACTTAAAATATATATGTTTATTTATTTATATATTATCATCATCATCATCATCATCATCATCAGCCTGTTTTAGTCCACTGCTGGAAAAAGGCATTCCCTAATGCACACCTTCTCCATTAGGGCGTTTTAGGACCAAATCTTCCTAGTTATTTCTTTAATAGTATATAATGAAATAATTTTTTCTATGACCAATTTACATATGTTTCCACTTCTCCACATTTTATCTTTGTATCACATCAAGGTTAACTGGCAGAAAATGCCGCCTCTGTGCACTTAGAGCAAAAAGTTTATGTAAATAAATAACGTTACCCTAGCAACGTCTCTACGTCACACTGTTTTCTTAAGCTGATCGTGTTTCACCAGTTAGATACCTAAATCTATTTGAAGTTCCCATTGTTGGACCGACGGCGAGTTGTAGCACCCACTAAAGCCTTATGATTTCTGTGGGTTATGGGTGGATAATGTTCGTAACATTCTAAATTTCGATTTCAAACTCTCTTTATCATAACAGTCTTTATGATTGTAATAATTGTATCCTTAAATGTCAGCCTTCGTGGAAACAAACAAAATATAGACTTAATAAAAAAAATACCAATACTATAGAAAAATATACTAGTGATAAATAGGATAAAAATTATGACATAGAGAGATTTTACCATTCGAAGAACTCGTCATTGTTTTTGTAAAAAAGTTTCTGTTGATATTTTAAAAACGCTCTTGTTGCGGCGTCCTTTCTATTCGGTTACTTCCATTATAGTAATTTATAACTTGTTCGTTAAACGAATCAATACTTAGACGGCTAATCTCCAATAAAGCCGGCGTGGTTATAAACGTTTCGGGGGACATTATGGACTTTTGGAACATTCCCATCGCAGGCCCCCTGCCGAAGACGTTCGGCGACTTCTGGCGCATGGTATGGGAGCAGGGCAGCCTGGTGGTGGTGATGACGACGCGCGCGATAGAGCGGGGCCGCGTCAAGTGCGGCCAGTACTGGCCGGCCGACGCGGGCGCCAATCAGGTGCACGGCGCCTTCGCCGTCAGCAACGAGGCGGTGGAGACGGAGGAGGACTACACCATCAGTCATCTGATCCTCACGGATTTGAGGGTGAGTGGGTGGTGGTGATCACAATTTTAAATTAATCTTGGCTGAATCCTGATTGATGTGGCTGATGATGTGCGGTAAACTGCCTTGTAAGGTGGTAGGACTCTCGTTTACAATAAACCATCTGGAGTGCTCTCATTAATGTTGACAAACACTACTGTCTTCCAACCAAACATCTTACTACACAAATTCAAAGTAAGCTGTAGCTGAAACAACTACGTAGCTTAATTTGTTTACATCAATGTCAAGACTCATATAGCTCTGTTATAATGTCTTGTAATGTATCAAACAATCGGTTTTGTATGGCACCATAATTATTATAAACTGCCATTAGCAATCCATTACCGGACATAGCGCCTTTTTTAATGAACTCCAAGACGGCCGATCTTGTTGGCGTCGATTAAAAAGTGTTGCTCATAATTGCCACGCTGGGTAGGCGGATTGGCAATCGACTAATTGCACTTGTACTGCGGATCTGTCGTACTCCTACTGTAAGGTTGTCAAATGGGCGGTGCTGTCGTCACATCCCTACACCTTGTTGGACGTACAATACTATTTTTGTATAATTTAAGATTAATAATCATAATAAATAAAATATTTTACAGACGGAGCAATCGCGGCGAATATGGCACGGGCAGTACGTGCGTTGGCCCGATTACGGCGTGCCGGGAGGTGGCAGCGCCCAGCCGGTGTTGCGCTTCCTGCATTTGGTGAGGAGGGCGCAGAGGGCGGCACTCGCCGAGTAAGTATTTTAGTAAATGAGTGACTATTATTTAAGTTGTCGAGTTCAGTATTAGTAATGACACTGACGAGCTGGTCCGTAACAAACTCTAGTCGGATACAAAGTTACCACTGTTAGTAAAAAGCTTGTAGGCTTAATACTTCTTCTTTTCGAACTTGTTATTTCAATGCAGGCATAGGTCTCCGGTTCTTCCGGAGACCGATGCGTGCAAAAGACTCAGCCACGCTTTGCACCATTTTCTGCAGGTCCTTTGCGGTCTCAGCCATGATGACGATATCGTCCGCAAATCGCAGATGTGAGATGTACTCGCCGTTCACATTTATGCCGTGTCCTTCCCAGTTTAGCGTCCTGAATATATCCGCCTTCGCGGTGGAGAACAATTCCGGAGACATGACGTCTCTTTGTCCCACACCCCGGTGCAGGGGGATAGGCTCAGTCTACCCACTTTGGACTATGACTTAATGGCGGCGTTATACAGACATCTCAGCATCTCGATATATCGCCAATCAATTTGGCACCGCTGTAGGGACTCGAGAGAAGACCAGGTCTTGATGGAGTTGAAAGCCTTCTAATAGTCCACAAATGCCATACACAGGGGCTATTCATGTGTCTTCTGTATAACCTGCCGTACTGTGTGGATGTGGTCTATGGTGCTATCACCGAACTAAACTAAAAACTATCACTCGAAAAAAACATAGACATTACTCAGGAGCGATATAGGCTGATAGTTCTTCAATAGGCTTTTATCGCCGTTTTTGAAGAACAATACGACCAAACCCCTATGTCATGCCTCAGGATTCTCCCAAAGAGAAGGACAGAGTTAAATAGACGACGGAGTCTCTTCAGCACCGGCTTACCGGCGGCCTTCAGAAGCTCCGACCTCTCCCGGGTTTTCCATTTTTAAGTTGCTCAAGAGCTCGATTTCGTCTATAGAAGATCCTCCGACACATGGCGGGTAAGAGTCGCTCGAGAATTCTTTTCATCCGGTTCTGGGTGCGCCGAGTGCGACGCGTATATAAGCTTTCAACCTCCGAGCGAACCTCTGGTCCCCAAGCGACAAGTTCTCCGTTCTCTTTGGTACACTTCGTTAGATGGCTTCTTCCAAGCTGTTGTACGAAGACTTTGGACTCCCGGTTTTGCTCAATAGATCTCTGTATTGAGCGCGTATTGGATAGACGGAGGTCGCGCCTTACCAGCTTGGAGATGGTCTTGTTAAGATTCCGCTGTTCTAACGCAGTGACAGTTGGATCATTTCGTAGCTTCTCCATGAGATCCAGTGTCTACCCCCAAAGTTTAGACATTTGCCCGTAGGCAACGCAGTTTTGTACCCTCGTTCCGAAAAATTTCTACCACTCGATCGAGTTCCTAGTCAACGTCCACGTCGATTGTATTTTCCAAGACAGTAAATCGATTTTCCAGATTGATCTGAAATGTGCCAGGATCAATGATAGGCTAGAGCAGATTAGGCCGAGACCGTTCAAGGTTTAAATCTATATTCAGGATGCTTCTCAGATCGGTCTTAAACCTTGTGATCACTGAGACATCCCTGAATATGCGCTTTTTGTTCGATATAATGAAGTCTATCTTATCTTTGGTCATAGTATCGGGGTCTGCCACATCCATTTCCTTTGAGGCTATTTCTTAAGTAACGAGTTCATTAAAAACAGCTCCTCTCGCTCGAGGAGATTGACGAGCATTTGCCTCCAATGATTCCTGCTCCCGTAACCATATGATATTATTATATTAAATTATATGAAACAAAAATCATTATCATTTTAGTGAGTAAAAGTCTACTGTTAAGTATAGGTAAGCTACTAATAGCCATATTAGTCGCAAAATGGTTTGATTTTTAGCCATGATTGGAAATGACAAGGTATAAGCATCAATGGCGAATAATTAACCCACTTTCGATTTGCCGAAATAGTCATCATGGCCGAGGCTCTGAAAGACCGAAACGCTATGTTCAATGACCTCAACGTGGTCTCGAAATACATTCGCATTGCAGGGTGATTCTCGCCGCCTTCAGCAATCGATACAGTCGCCAAACCGTCGGCGTCCCTGCTCGTATACTGATCACCGACGACCCTTAGGAGACATAAGGAATGCCTAATTCATGTTCCTTCTCTACGTGGACTTCACTCTTAGCAAAAAATTTCGGCCACCTAGCTCGTGGAGACGGTAGCCCCTGCGAGCTTTGTGTGAGTTGAAGCTTACCAAGTCTGGAAGCATAACATCATTGATAAAAAAAGGAAAAAAAAGTTGTGTCGAAAGTCATGTCTATCGCTTATGTCATACTTTAGTTGTTGTTTTTGTATTGGTTTAAGCGATTAGACGAGCTTAGGACGTTCAGCTGAAAGTAATACGCCTGCCCATAAGAAATGCGCACGCCTCCACAAATCCAGTCGCAGCCACGAGACTAAGGATGTTACGTCTCGTTTACCCAAAAATAGCGCTGGCTACGGTACCCTTTAAACCGGAAGACAGTAATGCATGTAGACTACTAATTTGAGACAGATTTAGGCAACCTGGTGGTACTGACCCGGACGCCACTCATAGAAGTAGACCTACCGCCTTCCAAACCTTTGGTTGTAGGGAGTGCTGTGCCCTAAGAAAAGGATGACTAATTGAACACGTGAAATTAGTTTAAACCCATATTAAGTTGTGATCGTGTGAATAAACGAATAATGCTGTTTGATAAGGTGTGCATGTTCAAATAAGAACATCACAGTCACACATTACAGAATTGTACGAATAATAATGTTTTAGAAATCACAAAGAGATTTCCAAAAGTAATAATGACTTCAACTCATTATCCCACTTCTGATTTTAGAAATCTCAAACAGAATTCCAAAAAGTAAAAATGATGACATCAACTGAACATCTCTTATACTAAAAACCTTGAAATTGCTCACGTGACCCCGACAACGGCCACGATGTCTCGTACGTTTCGTCGAGTCGATGCGTAACCCCACTCAGCAGAGTAACACTATCACAGTTGCACAACACTTATCACACACGAGGGGAGTTCCCCTCCGGGTAGCGGCTAACAAGGATCTCCCCTTCCTATATTTCAGACCCGTCTTTTATACACGATTTCGGACAGACATAACGTCAATATCGAGACTTCTTTCTCTAATTACCCGCATTAGAAATAGTATTCCGAGAAAGGAATATTTCTAATGGTCTATTAATTTGTATTTTCTCCTTTCAGTTTGGGAGACGCGTGGGCGGGGCATAATAGGGGCCCGCCTATCGTCGTCCACTGTCTCTGCCGGCATCGGAAGGACGGGTAACTTTAATTAGATGTTAATTAATTATTGTATTAAATTACATAAGCGGTCGTGGAAAGTGTTCGATGTACTGAGCGATTAAATATAATTGATAGGCAAGTAAGCGCGTGTACCGAAATGAAGTAGTACTCGGGTAGATAGACTGTTTATAAATTTTTAAATGTGATTTGATGCCTGTAGTTTTGCGAAGTTTAGTTTCGAATAATTGTCAACAAAATGACCCGTAGCAACGAAGCGGCCCCGCACTTATAGTGTGTTGTTAGTCGACTGTAAGTCAGAACGCTAGATGTGTCACGCCATTTCGTTGCTATGGCTTATTCTGTAAAGATCTATTCCGAGTCTAGTTAGGCAACACTGTAGAGCACAAAAGCGTGGCGCATCAGCCGTAAACGTGTAACGACTGCATTTATTTCAATGTTAAAGTTATCCTGTTAGCCCAACTCACGACGACTAGTTGTTTATGACTCCATGAACGCTCAGCAATTACAATGTTTGGCAGGCACTTTCCTAACGCTTGACGTGTGCGCGTCCCGCCTGTCTGCGGAGGGCTCGGCGGACGTGCGCGGCGCCGTGGAGCGCGTGCGCTCGCAGCGCGCGCACTCCATCCAGATGCCCGAGCAGTACGTGTTCTGCCACCTCGCGCTGCTGGAGTATGCGGTGAGTGCGCCGTTTGCGGACTTTGCTCTTTCGTCTCTTGTCTCTGCTCTTTAGAGTCGCTCCGCAGCTTATGGTCTACTGTCAATAGTCTCTAATTTTCGCACTTTGGCCTCTGGTCTATGGTCCCCGGTCTCTGGTTTTTCGCTTTTGGTTGATGGTCACTGGTCTCTAAGCTCCGGACTTTGGCCTCTAGTCTATGGTCCTCGGTCAGTGGTCTTCCAAAATAATATGTTTTATATGTGAACATTCTACTGCTTGCCTTATATGAAATAAATGGTCTGTGGTATCTGCTCTATGTCCTTTGGTCTTTAATCTCGATTCCTTATTAAGAGTATATTGTTTATTTTAGTGTTCTGCCGCTTGACGTATATTAAATTTCGGTCTCTAATATCTAGGAACAGTTTATTCTGTATGTGAAGTCCTACGACTCTTGTTTTATATCAAACTAGCGATCCGCCCCCGCTTCGCACGGGTGTTAACTTTATTAACCTTCCTCTTCAATCACTCTATCTATTAAAAAAAACCAAATCGAAAATCGTTTCGTAGTTTAAAAGATTTAAGCGTACATAGGGATATAGGGACGGAGAAAGCGACTTTGTTTTATACTATGTAGTGATTATAACTCTGTACTTTATATATTTTTTTAGTAGATGTTATACAGATTTGTTTTCTTTTTAAATTTGAAATAAGTGTCTTCAGCTAATAATACAATCTTGTTATTGTTCCCAACCTGTTATGGTAGGACATTTAATGTTGAATATGTTATCGAAAAGCTTGTTTCTGGACCGGTAATTTTTTTAAATGATTGTACATAGCATCGACTTAGACGATGTATTTAACGATACGTCCGGCATTTGAATTGATCAGTCGTCACCAAGATTTCTTACACCGAGTGACACTCGACAATTAACAACACTGTAATATACGACGCCGCTTCGTCGGGTTACGTAAAGTTTTTTTACGACTATTCCGTGTGGAATTTGGCTAAATTGTAGGTTAAACAACGGGCATTGTAGGCCGAAGTGGAAACCTAGTCGAAAAATACAATTTTGCCATATAACCCATAGAACTAGGCTTAGTTTGGCTGAACGCTCATACATCGAAGTGATGATTCGTCAATAACAACGCTAGGCTTCCAGCGCCGTTTCATTGACGTTACTTGTCCAATTTCCCTTTATTTAAGCCTAGTTCAATTGATTATGTAGTTGCGTTACGTTGGACTTGGTTATATTGTTGGCTTGATTTCCTTGTACTATTTGGGCGTAGTATGAACGATTATGTCGCTTATTCGCAGGTGATGCACGGCTACATGGAGTCGGCCGAGCTGGACGGCTTCGAGGACGACAACGAGGAGTCTGAATAGGAAGGTCCAGGGTCCAGCCTCATCGCCCCCACTTGTCCAGAGGCCCACATGAGCCTATAGTTAAGCAACACTTTGCCACCGTCGTGAGAATACTATACTAGAGAAGAACGGTATACGTGAGGTCTAAATTCATACACTATTGGCGCAATAAATTTGAAAAAAGAAATATTAATAGTCCTTACACCCCTTTATAATATCAGGCAGCTTGCGATATGAATCGTCAGTTTATAAAAACACGGTTTAGATTGTATAATGGGAAAGGATGTTTGGCTCCAGCATTATTAGAACGTCAAGAAAGATAAGTTATTAAAAGGAATCAAGAATCTCTAGGAATATGCCATTTCGATTATTTGAAGTAATACCATATAATTATGCATTAATAATTTAATACTGAATCGATACAGCAACCTCCATGTTATATTGCAATAAATAGAAAACCTTGAGCCCTTGTAAATAAGGATTATTTTCAAACATTTATGGTGTTAATAGCAAACGCATTGTCATTTACCGCCGCCATTTGCAATTTTTGTCACATCATCCTTCTTTGGCACACATAAAGTTTGATGTTCGATGTTGTTTACTCGAATTCTATCTGTCATTTTGATGTTATAGATGGCGTTGTAGCCAATTATCTTTTCGACCTCTAACCTATAAAACCACCGTTGGCCAAAAAGGCCGTTCGTATGTCCCATACGTATATCTAATAATATTCATCCATTTTAACTCAGCGACGAAGTGTTTAACCAAAAATTATGTATCGCCCTAATTTATTTTTCACTCTTGTACTGTCTAATTGTAATTTATAAACAGTGATCTTTTAATATATTCTTTAACGACGTATGTACGGGCATGTGGAAGTTTTGTCACAGCTCACGTGTTATATGAGACGCATAAAATAGTCACAAAACTGATGCTTTGGTTTGATCTTCGGTGTTGGTTTAGAAAATTCTCGATTGCAAATTGCCTTTTTGTATCTGTGGTTGTAGATTTTGGTACTTTTTTGTTGTATTTACTTTTTTGCTCCATTATAGTACAGTATTTCACCGGCAAGGTCTATATGTACTATGTAGATAATGTTAATGTAAAATTAAAAATATTTATACGGACATAGACTGAATAATTGTTAACTCCTGTGGTCGGATATTTTATTCGAGGCCTGAATTATATATTTAAATCGACTAACCGTGTAATGTGAACGATATTTTCAAGGTTTCTCATGAAGTGATGAGTTTTTTAGACAATCGATTGCTGCCTGTACCATCTCTTTGTAAATTACTAGCAAATGTGTAAAAAGTATCGAATAGTTTATAATGTAGGCGACACGATTGATATATACAATGGAATTCATTATATTTCTTTTAAAGTAAATAGTCCGAACTATAGCTTGACCAATTTAGAGAAAAAATAACGCAAGCACAGTCTAATGTCAAAATCATTTGGCGACAAAAAGTCGGATGTTTCGATCTATGCAGATAAATAAAATTGGTATGTCTATTTGTAACATTAAAATAGCCATTCTTTTTATTTAAGAAATTTTTATACGTATTAAATCCACATATTTACCGAAAAAATACCGTAAAGAAGTGGACGACATATAAAATCATTATTATTTGAAATCGTTTTTAAATGATTTTATTGTGATATATAACCGGTATCTCTTTTTTTGTTTCTTCTAGCTTATCTCTGGTCTGATTTTGACGGGACTTTCCCTAAAAGATAGCTGATGTAACTTTCGTCGTGCGCGACAGTTACCAATAAATACGCCATTGCTGTTTGACGCTAGATTTTGTTTATATTTATTCCGTATCTAAATTGACCTAACTATAGTCGATCTTAGGAGAGTATATTTGGAACCGCCGTCCTTTCACGCATATCGCTATCCGTTTCGATGTTCTCGCACGTTGCAATGTTATTTTATAATATCGATATGTTTAAATGCCACGGGATTAGAAAAAAACTTGGTTTTGTGATTGGTAAAATGCTGGTTGTCCGTTTTCTTCCTTATGATATTGGAGAGATTCATTCAGAACTGTTCTTAGCACTTAAAACGCTAAAACATAAAAATATATATAAAACCTTTCTTTGTGTATTTTATTAGCAGACTTTCTTTCCTACATTTGGGAGACGACGCATATACGTGTAAGAATACATGACGACATAAATTAAGGGTGCGTGTACTCGCGTAAAAAATTATACTTATTTGACATTATTAAAAATAGCTTTGGATTGCATGGAAATAATTAATAAGAAATATTTAACGTTAATAATTTAATAATATTTGTATGAATTATATTAAATAATAATTTTGTTACTTTAATTACTATATAATACATCCGGATTGTTAACCTCAATTGTAGGAAGGTTGATGAGCACAGTTTTTCACGTACATTTTTTTAAATATTACTTTGTATTGATTTAAATATTTCTCATTATAATTCAGACTCAATAAATAAAATTCGCAAATGAAAACCCGTGTTTTAAATTTAGAACCACAAAGCATGTGGATTAATATCATAAATATGAATACACAGTGAACGGAGGCGGTGTGCGCGCCAACGTGCGTCACTAACAGAGGTTCCATTTCCGTTTTGTTAGTAACATTATTTCCTCGACTTAATGGGGGATCTAGTAGGCAACTTCATGCTGTTAATTTTATGCCACGGTGCGCCTCGTTCAAATTTCTCTCTTCACTCTCATCAATTTTTCGTGACGCGCCTAAAGAAGTATAACTTCAAAAATAGTTTCATTGATATCGTACGCGTGTAACATATCTATATTATAAAATAATCTTTGCCCTTATCCCTATATTAGAGGTCCTCGGCCACATACGAAAGCGAACCTTATCTCATGTCTTGTAAGGTCTCGTTTTCATTGATTATATGGTCAAAGAGTATGATATGCAATAGAAAAAAAAAATATAAAAAGTTATGGAATAAAGCAGACCCATTTTATAGGCGTATCTAATGTGTTGCCAATTCGAGTCTGTCTATTAAAGATTTCTAGTAATATTTCTGTAGGTTTTTGTACATGTACATGTATACTTAAATTTTATATGTCACACGGAGAGTAGATGATAAAAGTGTACTGGATATAATAGCTTCTTAAAATTTATTTTTCGAAGAGCATAATGATGTAAAATATTTAAAATTACGTACTGGCAGTCTGAGGATATAAATAATATAGAGTCGATGTGAATAACAGGTCGAAACAAAAAAAACTAATTTTCTTGAGAGATATGCAGAATTTAAAATCAACTATGCCCTATGATATGTTTACTCTAGTGTTAAGTAAATTGTTAATCCGGCAAACCTGTTGTTTCTTGTATTTGTAAATATATTATTGAATATTATTTTTTGAAATTTGGTTTATGTAAAAGGCTATTCTTGAACTCCACTTGTGAAATATGTGTGTAATAAAGGAAACGTAATTGTATTATACAAATGGTTGTTTTGATTTTAATTAAAAACTTGGGTCTACCACTTAAAACCAAAAACCACTGGCCTGCTCCACAGATCGCCGCTCGCAAGAAACTCAGCGTCAGGACTCTCAACGTGATTTTTGCTTAATACGAAGTCTATACATGCTAACAAGAGATTCAAAACATACTATAAAAAAATTAAGTAAAAGTAATGAAAATCGTAAAAATTACACACGTTTACTCACGTATTTTCTTTGCACAATTGTCTCAGTGAAAACAATGACTGAGTTTTGGGGCTAAAGTTAACCTAGTTTAGAAATCAATAGGCTCCAGCTTGGCCGGGCAGCCCCACATATTCCTGCCCTCGCCCTGGCGGCGGGAATCTGTAAGCAGGTCCAAAAAAAAGTTTAGATATCAGTTCATTGGAAAATGTTGTCGATTCTGAACAAACTGCTTTTAGGTTTTTTTTTATGGCATACGCAGACAGAGGAGCAGCCGGGCCACCTGATGGGAAGTGGTGACCGACGCCCATGGACATTGGCAATACCAGTGGTATCGCCAACGCGCTGCCTACCGTGAGACATAGGGTGTGTAACTCTCGTTTACCCAGTAAATACGCTGGCTACAGTGCCCTTTAAACCGGAAAACATCAGTGTTTTCAC
Source organism: Lamproptera curius (assembly GCA_029286875.1). Classification (NCBI taxonomy): domain Eukaryota; kingdom Metazoa; phylum Arthropoda; class Insecta; order Lepidoptera; family Papilionidae; genus Lamproptera; species Lamproptera curius. Next base: position 449,155 of record JAGSMT010000219.1, read on the forward strand.
ACTACTGCTTCGCGGGAGGAATAGGCACCGCCGTGGTACCCACCCAGACGCTCTCCTATAAAAAGGGGACCTATCACCGGTTTGTACTATACGAAAAATCGCATAGTAATTTTTCGTAGATGTGATAAGTATTATTAAATAACTAATAGCTTTTATATCAGCGTCAGGTACAATTTTTTTATTGTTTAATGCGATGAGACAAGCAGGATGTTCAGCTCATGGTGGTACCTGCTTTGCCTAAAAGAAAAGCAACGCCTCAAATTCGCTGACTTCCCTGAGATGCTATGTCTTGTTTATCCAGTAATTATGCTTGCAGCGGTGCCCTTTAAACCGGAATGCATTACTGAATACATGTATTGATTGGCGGCAAAAAAGGCTCGGCGGTTAGTTGGATTGGAGGTTGCTGAATTGACTAATTTGTTATGATTTTGAGTAATATATTTGTATCAGCGGAAGTACAAGCTTTATGGGGCCGAAAATGATTTTATATTTATGTAAATAATGTTACCCAAAGCAAATAAGTTTTATGGTATTGGTGTGATTGTAGTTCAGTGATCGATATCTTTATGATAATCCATCAATAAAAATACGAACTCTGTATTATGCAGAATAAATCAAATTCCTATCATTATTGTCATGTATCGTGAGAACTTGACGAACATTTCTATTTTAAATATAAAAGTGCGTCAAGTTACATGTCATATTGTAATAATATCTTAATATCATCTATTGAAGAGTCGTAGAGACTTAGGTGAAAGCGATGAGAAAGTAAACACTAGTAGTGTCTATAGTTATTTGTAATAAAAACTAGATGGCAGTAATATACAGTGTTACATTGTTCTTCCAAATGTTCTAAAAACAATAAAACATAAAGTATTCTTTGAAAAGGCAAAAGCACGTGTCTATTTTGATTATGACCACTGCTGGACATAGCTCAATACACCCTATCAATTAGGGGGGTTCGAACCGTATCCCACCACGCTGGTCCAATGTGGTTCGGGTTTGGGTGTGAACGTATGGATCACGTTTCTATTTAGACAATTGGGTGATTGGCCTAAATTGCCCTAACCAACTATGAAACAATAATGAAAATTTGTCGAGTCCCGCAGGATTCAAACCCACGGCCACACCCGCTACACGCCACGCCCATACCACTACGCCACGGAGGCAGTAAGATTTATAATTAGTGTAATTACTTTGACAATATACTCACAATAAAGATGAGTCTCTTCCATTTGCAAGAAAAAAGTCGGCGTATTGGACAGTAGTCAATGGCCATGGGCGAAACATGAGCGTGTCAAAGCGAGCACACTTCGAATTGATGTGTGGATTCTGAATGTCTCTGCCTATTATAAATTCTAAATCATTTGATAAATTCTAAATCAGCTTTACAGGTTTTCTTGTAATTAACGCCTATGAAAGAAAGAGGCGTCATGGTTTTTTTTTGTGGCTGATAGCAACTATTAATTAATAATTGGTTTAAACGTGTTAAATTTTAATTTATTGTTTGATCTTTAAAATTAAACTGCTTATTCATTAGACAAAGGTTACATTTTTTATGATACGAAGCTCAATAATTAGGTTTACTTTCTATTTCAATATAAATTTTTATACTGAAATAGAAATTAAACCTAATAATTGAGTAATCCTAATCATCAGCGTGTGATAGTCCACTACTGGATATAGGCCTCCCCCAATACACCCCTTTCCATTTGGTGGTTTTGGACCGTATCCCACCACGCTGGCCTAATGCGGGTTGGTGGGTGGAAGGACTTTTTACATGCCCATCCGACGCATGGATCATCTTACTTTTCAGACAATTGAGTGATCGGCCCAAATTGCCCTAACCAACTAGGCAACAACAATGAAAATTTGTTGAGTCCCCGCAGGATTCGAACCCACGACCTCCGAGTTCTAAAGCATACGCCCATACCACTAGGCTACGGTGGCAATTACTCTTTTCATGTAGGTCACAAAAATATCATGTACATTACAAATATTTTGAACTGTCGGTATCTCGTTCGGCGTAGCATATTTTTTGTAATATGTTTTGCATAATGCTCTGCATAAAAGTTTTTTAATGGGCTGCTATCACGAAAACAAGAACACAGTATAACACTTTTTATGTCTAGCGCGTGAAAAGAAAAAACAAACTGACCAACTTTATAAAAGGTACAGATATTGTTATCATTCCCAGTAGCATAAAACCCAAATAAAACGTGCTCTGTCATTCAAAACACGTTCCGAATTGACGGATGACTGCGTGAGAACAGATTGAAATTCATCAGATAGTGTTTAACAACTTATTATTGAATTTTTTAAAATATTATATATGCATAATAAACTATATTTTTCCATCTTATGCATGCATTTCTTCTATTTATGTGAATAAATATTATCCCGTTTATTCCATAGAGGATGCATGAAATTGAAATTGTTTTACCGTAATATTTTTTACAGTAAAAAAAGTACCAATGTAGGACATTGGTGATTTTATTATTACTTAAAGCGTTCAGACACGCAGGAATTTTACCTAACATTAAGAAAGACGCCTGAGTAAGTAGCCATAAATCTACCCGCTGCCTTGAAAAGTCAAATTTTTACGTGTGATTTATCCTGTGTTTGCGCTGGCTAAGGTATTTGTCAAATCGGAAGAAGGTACACCGTATATACTACTGATTTAGCGGCACAACATATCGGCACCGTTGTGATTACGTAGACCTAGACGTAAAATAGTTCTACCACCTTTAAGTCACTAAGGACTAACATATTAAACAAGGTCTAAAATATTTAACAACTTATAGAAAAATTCAAAAAATATGTTATATTGTCAAATGTACTATAAAAGCATTTTTAAATTGTGTAGCTACGCAAATCCGCAGTAATTTTTCTGGAAAGTCTACTACAAGTTATTGACGATTCCATGAAAGTTCGTGGAATCGTTAATAACTTAACATAATGAAATCAAAAAAGTCAAATTAGCGATAATATTGGGCTGACGTCGCATAAATCTCATTGACGATTATACCTGATGTATAATTTTTTTTTTAGAGTTAGGTTTTTTAAAAGATGTAACTGTTAATAATACAGAAATGACCTGATAAAATTAAAGAGCTGACATCGATTTTTTACAAGTCTTTCAGAAGCAAGTATCGCCTCATCGCACAAGCAAGCAGGTGATCAGCCCCAGAACTCTGGTTTCTTAAAGGCCACATATCAAAGTTGAATCTTATCTATACAAATAAATAAAGTTGGAGTGTCTATATGTAACATCAAAATAACCGTTTTTAAAACGACTACATTGTGATATGTAACAAACATTTTTTTTATTTTATTTTCTGTCTGTCTGTTTCTTCTGGCTAATTTCTGTGATGGCTGGTTTGATTTTGACGAGACTTTAAACGAAGCTTGGCTTAGAAAGGATAGCTGATAATAATACGAGTTACTTAGACTATTATTGTGTTGAAAAGCTAAACATTTTTTTACTATAGCACGCACAAAGTCTCGCTACTGCTGGATACAATACAATAGAATACAATATAGATGTTTATATAATAACAGTATGACGCTTTAACTTTGTACAAGGTACCACGCTTTAAATATGAACTTTACAACTCATTTAAATAGTCCGTTCAATACTTGTATTTTGTGGTTGAAATCAATTAAAGTTCTATTTATCAAATGCCGTTGGCATTCGCGTCATTCCGAATACTGTAGCGTTAATGCCCTTGTCATTTATCTTAAGAATAAAATTTTATTAACTGAAATTACGTGAAATTCTACTTAATAATTAATTATGCACATCAATCAAAAATAATTGTAAAAAATTAAGCGTAAAATATTCGTTTATTGAACCTGTAAAATATTATCCTTTCATTACACCGGTATTATCTAGAATAGCTTTTATAATATAAGATTTTACTTGTAAAAAAGTAGGCGTTATGATAATTTATCTTAGTTTTTATGTTTTAAACGTACGTATTGTCAAATTTTTATTTCTCTTCTTATCAGTAGCTTTTATCTGTCTACTACTAGACGTCTTTTCAATGGACGCCAAGATGGTCGAACCTTGGCATTTGCTGCCAGCTTGAACCGGCTACAGCACGGAGATTGGCATCCCATCTGGTCGGAGGTCGACTAAGGCTTCATCTCATTCATCAGTACTAGTACAATTAGTGAATAGTCAATCCACCTGCTCAGCTTGGAAATAAAAGAAATATTTTTGTTATCAATTGAACATTTATTCAGACGCAAGTTAATATATATACGATTCAAATGAACGCCGTCTTACATGCCTATCATAGGCAAACGGGCGATCATCTCGCGTTGCGTAATGGCATAGCAACTTGGCCGACCTGCGGACAATTAGTCTGTGTCAGTGTGAACTTAAGTGAAGTAGTCAAAACAACAGTTATCGAAAATTATTTCATAAATTATATTAAGAACAAAGTTAAGTAGAAGTAGTTTATATTCTACACTAGCAAATGGTAGCTAGTAAATTTATGTTTTTATCAAAATTTGTAACCACAATTAAAAAATATATGTATAAATATACAGAAAAGGACCGCAGAGTTTATGTTAGTTCTTCTCAGGACAGACTGAGACAGATTGACAGGCTGAGTGTTAGAATCAGTGGTAATTTTCTGTCGTTCATAATGTGCTCAGTAGAGCCTAAATTGAATAAACAATTTTTGACTTTGACTTTAACAACACATATGGTAAACTACATTCGTTAATAAAAGTTATTTTTACTTGTCAGTAAAGTTAAAGGCTGATGTCCTATGACAACTGCCAAAGATGATGTTTACAATAGGGACCGACTTTTTACTTGCCTATCCGACACATGTTTTACTTTCAAAATATTAGATGTTACATTTTAGAAAGGTCACATTAAGCAAGAATAAAGGTTTTAACGTTCGGGGAAATATGAATAACATAACGCAGTAAGTTGTTATCATTGTGTTAAGTTATTATATTATTTATATGTGAAACGTTTTCATATTGAACTGACATCGCGCAAATCTCATTAGACTGAAACTGTAATCGAATTTATAATTGTAGCAAAGCCGAGAGATCGCCATCTTCCCAAAGGGATTAAATCCAATAAAACTCCTAAATGAATAGTGTATATACAATAATACAATACAAAAGAAATATAGATTAGAACAATTCTCGTTAAAAGATTAAAGTAAAACGTTCATATGTTTAATATAATATTATTTAAATGAGCTTTGCTTATGAATATTAATATTTAATATTGTTGTCTTTAGCTTTATACTATTATATTTTTATTATATTTACATTATATGAATGGAATATTTATAATGCTTAATAAATAAAACAATCGACGTTATCTTTAAAGTCTAGGTAGGAAGAGTGGCAGACTGTAACAAATTCTTCAAAAATGCGACATTAATCTTTATAGATGTATAAACACGATGCTGTGAGATACAACAGCATATTTTATATAATCATTTAGTTCTAAACAGGAATTGATTTATTAAATGAATTCCTCGTCGTTCCTTCTATGATTTCGCCACTTCTTCTCCCAGCGCCAACGCTTTAAGAAGTGGTAGTAACAATTTAGATAGAGGCTCTTCTAGCTATTAAATGATCATTGCAAAGCGTCTGAATCGAGCCGGGCGTCGGCCCACCTGGGCAGCCCTCGATTCAGCATGCTAACGAGGAACCAGAAAAGTGACAACCCAAGCCTAGGCTCCCTTCGGGGCCCTTGGTGGATTAAGTCACTTACGGGGAGACTGCCTGTGGCAACAGGCCCCCGAACCCGGTTATGTTCTAATGGGTTTACTCCACAGAGCACGAGATCCAGCCAAAAAAAAAAACTTCTATGATTTGGGCTTCATAACGCTTTTTAATCTTGGTCTATACTCGATCAAGCCAACTGTGCAGGAGATATTATCGTGCACTAATGTATGCACAAACATAGGGGCACTCCCTCTTCCTTCGATCTCATAGTCCAATAGGACGGATGACCAACACGACCGGAGATAGATCAGGTGCAGCGCTTCTTACATGCCGTTCAGACGCATAGATCATCTTACTTTACAGACGATTGATTGATCAGCACGCATTGCCACAGCCAACTAAGAAACAACAGTTAAATTTGTTAAGAATTTTGTATAAGTAAAAGCTAATACCAGAAGAAAATATAACATACATTGCAGTGAATCATCCCGATATTCCCATAACGACAGTTGTCTTATTAGTTGTCACACAAAATAAAAGAGAGAAAGTACTCTAAATTAGACGCTGTTTTAGATTGATCACTAAAAATTTTAAAAGAATGAGTCCTTCTATAATCTTAATATTGTACTATAAGAATTTTCATGTATTTTATTTCATCACCTTATTTATTTCATTAGAAGGTAAAGACACATTTTTATTCTATACATTGTTTTTAAATATAATGTTTAGTGTCATTGACTTAATGTTAGTTATTTCAATATAATTCTGTATAATAACTTTCTTTATAGTTACTAGCTATATTTGTATGATTATTTTTGGCTAGGTGTTTGGATACATAGTTTGTACTTTTTCACTAATTTCTAATGATTTGCCTTGTAATTTGTAAATGGTCAAGGTGAACGCAAGAATCGAAAAGAGTGGCAAATATAGTATAATCCATCTGTTGCAGGAAAAATAATAACCGTTCTATTATATTTTACACTTCATTCGACGACATTCTATTAAATATATATATATATATATATATATATATACAGGGTTACAGGAAAAGTCTGCTAGATCCGTTAAGGGCGTGGAGTACCCATCATTTCTGACTCATTTCACTATGAAACACCCTACCTAAACTTAACCCTTTTCGAGATATTCGACTTTTAATTTTTTATTTAAAATTGCCGATTTTTATCCTAATATTTTTTTATTTTTTATTTTGTGTCTTATGATTTTATTATTACATTTTTACATGTGTAATAAGATGCTTGTGAACATCAAACATTAATATTGTAATAGGTTACTTAAATAGGCCGTAGTAGACAAGTGAAAGTTAAGAAATTAAAAAAGATATTAGAAAGTTTATTTTTCTCTAATGGATATCTAAAAAAAAATTATGGCAGTTGTTCGGCAGATATGTTTTAAAATATCTACGTTTCATCAGCTATCTAACGAGGTATAACAATCTAGGATTTGTATTACATTTCAAGAGAAAAAAGTATTTGGGACGCTTCAGGTATTAATCCCAGTCCCAGGTAACGGTCCCGAGCCTATTGTTCTTTAAGTTATGACGTAGGTACCGTATTATTTTTTTCGGCAAAATGGCGGTTTTTAGTTCTTTGGGGTTGACACTTATTGATTGTTTTGATTATCAGTCTGCTTTTGTGCTTCGTACATAGTAGATGTGATATCGTTTTGCTCTTTTTCTCGACTTGGCTGTAATAACTGGACTGTTTCTTCTAATTTGTGACTACTGTGCTTGTGAACTGGACTCTGATTTGTACTTGTAATACGGAAGTGTTGAAGATGTCGGCCTACACACCTGAGGAATATGCTGATATGCTTATTTGTTACGGATACTGCGATTGTGTGTCTGCGCAAGCTCGCAACGAATACATAATTCGCTACCCCGATCGTCGAGTGCCGGATGTGGCTGTTTTTGACAGAGTTTATCGAAGACTTCGAGAAACTGGGCTCCGTTTTGAGACGAAATACAGACATAGGAAGATCACGAATTAATGACGACGAAGAACAGGACAATGAGATAGTGCAACGCTTTCGAGCGGATCCTGCAACTTCCACTAATGTTGTTGCCCGTGATCTGGGACTTTCGCAATGGAGGGTGTGGTTTACAGTACATACTGCTGGCCTATACCCGTACCATTACCTCAAAACGGAGCCAGTTTCTCAAGTCTTCGATAAACTCTGTCAAAAACATCCCTACTGCACGGCTCCTCCTTTAGGAGTTTTTCGGACCGATTCCCACCACGCTGGTTCAATACGGGTTGGTGGGTGGACCGACATTTTGCATGCCTATGCATGGATTATCTTACTTTTAGACAATTGGGTGAAACACCAGTAAAAATTTGTTGAGTCCCCGCAGGATTTGAACCCACGACCTCCGGTTTCTAAAGCACACGCCCTTACCATTAGGCTACGGAGGCAGTTTGCGTCGGATGGGCATGTAAAGAGTCGGTCCACCCATTAACCTGCATTGGACCAGCGTGGTGGGATACGGTCCAAAAACCCCCCAAATGGAGAAGGCGTGCATAAGGGGAGGCTTATGTCCAGCAGTTGACTAACACAGCCTGATGATATTACTTTCTATTTCAGTATAAAAATTTATACTAAAATAGAAAGTAAACCTAATTATTGAGCTTCGTATCATCAATCATAATGATTTATTAAGCATCTAAATTTATTGTGAAACTTTGCGTAATTAATAATAAGCAAATTTGAATTACCAGGAAGTTCTGGCGTCAAATGTCAATAATATCTTTTACGCTTTTTGAAAGGACGGTAAATTGATTTTAGCTATTATATTTAATCTGCAATACTTTTAAATTCAATCTAAAATATTAACTATTAAAATAAAATTATGTCGTTTACAAATTATTGGTTTCAACTAGGGCTTTATCTGTCGATGATTTCCTGCAACCTGGGTCGATGGTGACCCGTTAGCTAGACGATCCAATGATAAAGATTCGATCGTCTAGCAGGTCATCCGTCCACGGCTGTACGCGGCATTGTGTTACTTTTTGTAGTCAACAATCGCGGGTAATAGCATCCGCGACTTCACGTGTTACCGTGTTATACGTAACACGTTACAAAATTATTTAAATTCAACTCAGAACGCAGTTATAACTGTGGATCATTGGTTACCGTCCATGCTACTAAATATTAATTCATAAATGCACGAGCCGTATCACGCGCGCATCTCCCGCGCTCGCCGGGTCGCGTCTGGTCTGCGGCTTTACTTTACTAACCCGCACCCGATCGACAGAGTCTCTGTCTCTTTCTTTTGGCATAAAAAGAACGAAAAAGTTGCGGGTTCTTGGTTTTTTGCTACGTAATGAAATAACAACATGATTTTTTCCGCTCACTCGCGTATGGGTTACGATCAAATCAAATCGATTTGATCGATTATAATCGACACAGTCCCAGTTTCAACGCATAGAAAGACTGAAAATTTTTTTTGCAAATATTACGGGTAAAACAATTACGAACAAATGAAGGTGTAAAAAAAAAAAAATGAACCATTGACCTCATATGTGTTAAAGGCGTGCATTAGAGGAGGCCAACAGTGGACTAAAACAGGCTGGTGATAATGATCATGTATGTGATGATTCATTTTGACGTATAAAAATTTATAAAAATTTTAATATCTTGACATGTTAGCGGAAATCTAATTGATACTAAAAAACAACATAATTCGGAATTAATCTTCTTTCTTATTTATAGCTATTTTACAGCTCTTGGAACTCCTATTGGTATTTCAAGAGCTGTTGTAAGAAGTACGGAAAAGTAATCATCTTCTCATCTTGTTTGTATCGGCACTAACTTAACTGGAAATGTGTTTTTTTACTTTCGATGATAATCTATTTTCTTACAGTAATTAAAATTAAGAAAATATGTATGTTGTCCCCGATCATTATGGCCTTTAGTAGAAGTCAATTGGTTCAAATATGTTAATCATGATTTTGATTGAACGTCACAAAGAATGAAGGAAATGTTTAAGCAGTTTGTTAAAGAGTTGGAATATTTAAAAAATCGAACTCCTAAATAAACACTACAAAACATCAAACTTTTAGCGTTAATTCTCTTTTCGAATGCTTTTAACACTTTTATGCTTTACGGTTTCTTCTGTCGCTTTTTCATTTAATTCTAATTGATAAACCACTCATAACAGTAAACGCGAACGTCTTTAAGATCAAAAAACTGCTGCTACTGCTTAAGCAAACACCATCTCTGTAAATATTATGGCTTCTTAAGTTTTTCTTAACGTGCTCTTTTCTTTCCTTGAACCCTATCTTCTCCAACCTATATATCACCTTATTTACGATTCTCAGTAATGTTACCAGAAAACCTACCTTCTGCATACAGACTTCTGTGTCCTGTTTATTACTTACTAGTGACCCGCCCTGGCTCCGCACCGGTGCAATACTGATTACCGATTAATTCTATAGAACAATATATAACTTTATCAACGTTTCTCTACATTATTATGCATATAAACTAGAGTCTGACCGAAACTGATTTTCGGGCCGAAAGCGAAACCGAAACCGAAAGTTCGGACGTATGTCAGTTTCGCGTAATTAAAATATGTAAATGTATATAAATGTAATATAAAAGTATATAATTTCTAAAATACTTTGAAATTTGGTGCTTTTTACCCATTATTCTGCATTAATTAAGACATGAAACAGTGACCAGAGTTATACTTAGTTCGTAGTAATCAGTTTATTTAAATTGGTTCTATTTTTCAATTGCCTCCATAGCAGTCGAGGAATGCTCAGAAGAAAATTATAGCAGGTCCAGGAAGTGCGTATACGAAGACCGGAGAGGTCGTTGGTTCGATATCCTGCAGTGGACTCAACAAATTTCCATTGTTGTTTCTAGTTTTTAAGGCAATTTGGGCGATCATTTCAATTGTCTGAAAAGTAAGATACGCATGCAATCGGATGGTACTAAAAGTCGGTTGCATACACCAACCGTGCATTGGACCTACTGTGGTGGATACGGTCCAAAGCTTCCACGGAGAAGGTGTGCATAAGGAGGCCTATATCCAGCAGTGGACTATCACAGTCGATGATTATTTTTTAAACTAACAAAATATTAAAAATATAGCAATTATTTTTTCAAATTAATTCTCATAGCAAATATGTTAATTGGATCAATAAACGCAATTAATAAAATATTACTGTTGCATTACAATACTAAGTAGGTGTTAGGTATTTTATGATCTTTAATACTTTTGTTTGTATTAGTACGTATAGGGGGAGATCAAAAAGTAATGAGAACGAGGTATAATATAATGGCAATTTATAAGTTAATTATTTATTTTTTCTACATAGTCTCCAAGTCCCCCTACACACAGCGTTTTTTCAAAGCTTCAATCCCTTTCTCCAAAAAGGTTTTTTACTTGTGTTCGCATATGTTCCTTAATTATTGTTTTTAATTTGGGGACAACATGAAAACATATAGGCGCCAGATCTGGTGAATAATTAAATACCGGCTTGACCAATGGGTCATCCACCATGTGAAACACCACGCGCCTTCGAAGTTTTTTTTCTATTTTTATCATTGATCGAATTCCTGAACTTTGAAATTAAAGGTGTTATACGAGGTTTCAAGCTCCTGGTATTTAATAAATAATATCACTTCTGAGTCCTAAAATATTGAGGCCATAACCTTGCCAGCCGATGACACGACATGAAAATTGACGAAGATGACCTTTTCTATTGCGAAGATTGCTATTTTGCCACCTGATCAAAAGTACCCATGTTTCGTCCACTGTTACAAAAGGAGACAAAAAGTTCTTGGAAAGCTGACGTCGATGGACGGCTGCAACTATGTTTGTCTTCCATGCTCGTTCTCCCTAGTCGAAATTGACAAGCGCACCTAGCGACAATAAAATACGGTGAAATAGATTCCTCCAATGTTGCTTCCGAATCACAATGAATCTCTTGCGTCTTTTATTCGGAGAGGTTTTTAAGAACAAACCCGTACTTGGTTTGTTTCCTTTTTGAGAACACGTTCCGACACAAAGCACACAACGACTACACTAGAAAAAAAGTAAAGAAAATCAATGATTTTTTTTAACATAACAAATAAATAAACTACGCCTTCCAGTATTTTTTTGTTACCAAGTAGTATATATATATATAGTTCTTAAAAATGTTTGATCCCTCCTCGTCATTCTAGAAGAATCATCAATTACTTTTGGGTAACTGGGAATGGTTGTCTGAACTAAAATCGACTACTCTGGCTACTACAATATTGTTTCAACTTCAAAATCGTTTAATTTTGATAATTTCTGAACTAAGTATCGGTTTCGGTTTCGGCAAAAGTTTCGGCCAAATTTGGCCGAAACTGAAACTGCGGCCGAAACTCGGCCGAAACCGAAAGTTCGGTCGGACACTAATATAAACCTATCTTTTCAATCACTTTATCTATTCAAAAAACTGCATTAAAATCCGTTGCCTAGCTTTAAACATTTAAGCATACATTGGTATATAAGGGCAGATAAAGCGGCTTAGTTTTATTCTGTGTAGTGATGTTATAATTATTGCAAATATTTTCTTTTTTTATAATATAGTGTTTTAATTTTTTTATAATACAATATATAGAAGAAAAATAAAATTATTCGTTTTTTATTCATGTACCTACGTTGCCTTTTTAGATTGAATTTGATGGCGTGTCGATATATATACGTATATATTAATATACTGGTAGTTAAGTTTGCCTTATGAAACATTTATATTAATATCTTCCAATTTATTAACATAAAACTATATAGTGTAGATAAATAAACTGGTAAGTTCATTCGTCATAAACAGCCTATAGCAGTCCACAGCTGGACAATAGGCCTTTTTTGATGAGCGCTCACACGACCAATTTTGTTAGCGTCCATTATAAAGTGTTGCTCATAATTGCCACGCTGAGCAATGTGGATTGGTAAGTGATTAACTGACTGCCTCCGTAGCCTAGTGGTATGGGCGTGTGCTTTAGAAACCGGAGGTCGTGGGTTCGAATCCTGCGGGGACGCAACAAATTTTCATTGTTGTTTCCTAGTTGGTTAGGGCAATTTGGGCCGATCACCCAATTGTCTGAAAAGTAAGATGATCCATGCGTCGGATGGGCATGTAAAAAAGTCGGTCCACCCACCAACCCGCATTGGACCAGCGTGGTGGGATACGGTCCAAACCCCCTAATGGATAGGGGTGTATTAGGGGAGGCCTATGTCCAGCAGTGGACTAACAAAGGCTGATGATGTGAAGTGATTAATTGCAATTGCACTGCTGATCATTTTAATTTTTTATAACTGTATAATGTCATCATCTGCCTGTGTCAGTCCACTGTTGGACATAGGCCTCCCCTAATGCACGCCACCGCTTTTGATCTTCGGCTATTCTCATCCAGCCCCAACCGGCCACTTAGCGAATGTCGTCACTCCATCTTGCCGCAGAGCATCCTACACTGGTCTACAGCACCCTGGCTATCCACAGAAAAAGGCCAGGGCGCCGAAGTGTGGCGTACGCGCGCAACCTTTCCCCCTGAAACTGAGCCCCTGGCCGGCCGGCAAGAGGGTGCCCGCCGCCCAGAGAAGGGCTCAAGAGGGAGCGCCTAAAGCGACAGTCCGGGTGTCCAAACACACCCGGAGAGAACAGGCCCGAGAGAGGCGAGGGCCAAGTTGCGCCGGGGTCGCCGAAGACTGTCATCAGCGCCCGCGGCCCAGGCTACTGCGACATGAGAAAGGAACAACTGTTGGTTTTTAGTGGGTATACCAGCCGCTCCATCTTGGTCCGAGGAGCCCCACATATCCCTGCTGCCCCCTCACTCTGGCGGCGGGGAATCCGTAAGCTAGATTTTTCCAACGGCAAAAAAAAAAGTTGCTACGTTTGCCGAGCCTCGGTCTCCACTCCAGAGCTTTCCGACTCCAGCGATTGTCAGTTCTGCGGCATATATGACCGGCCCACTGCCAGTTCAGCTTACTAATCCGGTGGTCTATATCGGTGACTCTGGTTCTCTGACGGATCACATCATTTCTGATGTGGTCCTTCAGAGTTACTCCGAGCATAGCTCTCCACAGCTCGCTGAGCGATTTTAAATTTGGAATAGTCGAACCGTAAGCCTCCAAGTCTCGGTACCGTAGGTCATAACGGGTAGGACGCACTGATCGAAGAATTTTGAGGTACTGTGGGATGGGTGACGAGAAAACTCGGCTAAGCTTATGAAAAGCTGCCCAGTCCAGCCGAATCCTTTTGTTGGCCTCCCCCTAAAAGTTGTTTCTACCTAGTTGGAGCGTTCGCCCTAGGTATACGTACTCCGAAACTACTTCGATGGAGGTGCCATCAATTGTGATCGGTCCCGGATCAACGTCCTCGTTAAACACCGAGGTTGGTTTTACCCCAGTTCTTCCGGAGACCGATGCGTGAAGAAGACTCAGCCAGGCTTTGTACCATCTTCTGCAGGTCCTTTGCGGTCTCAGCCATGAGCATGATATCGTCCGCAAATCGCTGGACTACGATAAACATAGTGGCGGCGTTATACAGACATCTCAGCATCTCGATATATCACCAATCAATTTGGCACCGCTGTAAGGACTCAAGGAAAGACCAGGTCTCGATGGAGTCAAAAACCTTCTCACAGTCCACAAATGCCATGCACAGGGGCTGGTTATACTCATGTGTCTTGTGTATAACCTGCCTCTCTGTATGGATGTGGTCTATGGTGCTGTAACCCCTCCGAAACCCGGCCTGTTCTCTAGGTTGCGCTTCGTTGAGTTTTCTCGCAAGACGATTCGAGATGACCCTCAAAAACAGCTTATAGACATGACTCAGGACCGATATTGGCCAATAGTTCAATAAAAGGTTTTTATCACCTTTTTTGAAGAACGATATGACCAAACCTCTATGCCATGCCTCAGGAGTTCTCCCGAAGAGAAGGGCAGAGTTAAATAGACGACGTCTTCAGCACCGGTTTACCGGCGGCCTTCAGAAGCTCCGTTGTGACGCCGTCCTCTTCCTGGGCTTTTACATTTTTAAGTTGCTCAAGAGCCCCCTCGATTTCGTCTAGGCCGATTTCTGGCAGATCCTCCGACACATGGCGGGTAAGAGTGGCTCGAAAATCCTTCTCATCCGGCTCCGGGTATTGAGAGCGTATTGGAGTGACGGAGGTCACACCTTACCAGGTTGGAGATGGTCTTTTTAAGAACTCGGTGTTTTCACGAAGTGACAGTTAGATCATTTCGTCGCTTCTCCATGAGATCCAGTGTTTCTCCCGAAAGTTTAGACTTTTTGCTCGCACGTCGCAGACAGCAGAGTTTTGCACACTCGTCCCAAAGAATTTCTACCAATTGTTCGAGTTCTTCGTCAACGTCCACGTCGATTGTATTTTCCAAGGCAGCAAATCGATTTTCCGCGTTGAGCTGAAATGTGCCAGGATCAATGATAGGCTAGAACAAATTAGGCCGGAGCATAGACTTCATCAATCGGGACCGTTCAAGCTTCAAATTTATAGTCAGGGTGCCTATCAGAAGTCGGTGATCACTTCCGGTCTTAAACCTTGAGATCACTGAAACATCCCTGAATATGCGCTTTTTGAAGTCGCGTGCGCATAATGAAGTCTTTCTCGTATTTGGTCCTAGTATCGGGGCTCTGCCACGTTAATTTCCTTTGGGTCTGTTTCTTCTTAAAGAACGAGTTCATTAAGAACAGCCCCTCTTGTTAGAGGAAATTGACGAGCATTTGCCCCTCATGATTTATGCTCCCGTAGCCATATCATCCCAGCATCAATTCGCTGCATACTTTGGCGTTGAAATTCCCCATGACAACGTTGAAGTGAGCTTTGGTGGTATTATGTAATATGCGTATATATTGTATACTATGCGAATTTCCTATGTAAAAACTAACGTTGCAATTTAATCTCTGTTGGCTTGTAAATATTTTCGCTTGCCGGTACTAATTTTTAAACAACGTTTTAAAGTTGAGTAATATACTCCGAGATCGTTTCGGAAGAAAGGAAATATACGGTGCCACACTTTTAATTAGGTACAACGAACAACCGAGCACATTTCGTGTTTTAACGAGCGATTTCATGTATATTTTGCATTTGGATATGACGAAAACGTATTTAAAAAATGTAGCCTAATTTTAGGCGTTAACTTTCTATCTCTAATATTTAAATAGTTTTAATAAAAATTAAGAACACTATAGAAATTCCATTTGACACAACGCGCACACACACACTTATTGAATTTACAATATTTTCATCCAGTAACTTTTAAATACATTATTATATTTTGTAAAAAGACGGGCATACTGTTGATTACAGAAATTAACGCAAACTCATGCTAGTAGATGAGTCATTATCGTACAATATCCGTTAATTTACAGTTATAAATTGTCAATGTTATTGATCGGAAGTCTGGGGATTCAAATAGAATTAAATGAATCGCAATGAAGTTCTACCGTGCTATAAACGATATGTCTGACAAAAGTGAAGGACAATAAATTTTATTATTTAAAAGTTTAAATAAAAAAGACATATCATACTGTTTACGACGGTTTTTTGAGGGACAACATTTTAGTATTAGTTTCAGTTTCAATGGCCGAGCCCATTCGGTAGGTTAAACTATTCAGAAATTTTCTCTGTACTTCTTCTAATCGCTGGATATGGCATCCGTAATAGGGACTCCATACGACACAGCTGTATTCAAGGATAGGTCTTACGAATGCAAAATAAAGTAATTTGAGTGTATTTGGATTATTGAATGGTTTACTAATTCTGTTAATGAAGCCTAGTGTTCTAAAAGCCCTTTGGATAATTGAGTCGAGGTGTAAGGAAAAGGACATTTTACTATTCATTATAATGCCGAGATCTTTAATTGAATTGGTTCGTTTTATGCTATGATCATTAATTTTGTAATTAAATTTGAAGAAATTTAATTTACGAGTATATGTCATTACAAAACATTTGTCGGCGTTTAGAAAGTTGGTTAGCTGTTCAATATTCAGTCAAGGAGACAATATCGGACTGTAATTGAGCACAATCTTCAGTTGATCTGATTACCCGGAAATTTTTGCGTCATCAGCATATTGTAGAAATTCAGAATGATGTATACTAGAACCAATATCATTCATATACAGAGAAAAAGTAGTGGGCCTAAATGGGATCTCTGAGGATCCCGGAGGGCGCGTCCAGGAAGCTAGAGCAGTAACCCTGAACGAAAACTGCTTGACTTCGGTTCTTTAATTAGGATTCCAGCCATTTCAAAAGACTACCATAAATACCACCTTTAAAGAGTTTGTTTAACAATAGGTCATGATTTAATTTATCAAACGCCTTTGAAAATTCAGTGTAGATAACATCCACCCGAATATACTATCCATGGCTCGCAAGATTTTATTTGTAAATACAGAGAATATTTGTATCGATGCTACGCGATTTCATAAATCCATGTTGGTTTTCAGAGACAAAGTGTCGTACGGAGTTATTCACTTTTATTAGATTTGGGAATAGGTGTAATTGGTGTTTTTTCCATACATTTGGAAAAACACCTTTTTTAAGTGATTAATTAAATAATTTCGTGACAGGTTTTAAAAGTTCATTCGCATATTTTGATACGAGGATGGGATGTATACCATCAAAACCAGGTCCTTTATGAATATTAATAGACTTTAACTCTTTAAGGATAACATCAGCTTCGAGGTTAACAGTGTTTATATCAACAGTCGACTCCTTTGATAGTTCATTGTCTGGGGTATGTTAATATTCGGGTGTGGAATAAACACACTATGAAAGTAATCGTTAAATGCTTCACATATGTCTACGCTATTAGACACAGTACTGCCTTGGTAAGTCATATTCTTGGAAATGGATGCATTTTTGAACTTTACGAAAGTCCCGAAGTACTTCGGATTCGTTTTAATTTATATATTGTCTATAGCAATGTCGCTCCATCTTTGAAAACCTTGATCTAAGTAGAAAAAATGAGTGATAGTCATTCGGATTTCGGTAAGTTTTCCATTTTTTGTGAAACTTACTAATTTCTTCCCTAATTTTATAAGAGTGCTTGTAAACCATGGCGGATTTTTAATATGTTTTGAAATAGTGCGTAAGAGAACGTATTTATTGACTAGATTATTGAAGATGTTGTAGAAGTTCGATATTAAAATTTCTAGATCACTTGAAGAAGAAAAGAACTTGCACCAATCAACAGACAATAATTGGCTTTTAATTGAATCAAAGTCTGCACTGTAAAATTTTTTTCAACCTCTGAAGCATACTTTTATTATGCTTGAGGGTTTAATCAAATCAACATTTATTTCTAACGCTTTATGATGAGAATCCTCCGGAGTAAGTGGACTGCATACGTGACGCGGGTAAAGGGTTTTGCAGGAGTATACGTACCTGCAGGAAATCCAAACTCTCCGAACGTCAAAAGCATGAGGACAGATGTGAAAATACTTTCGAAGCAAATCCGCAAAGAGATACGCTTTAGTGCCTCACAGGCTCCATAACCTGATTACCGGGTTAACGATCCACGTACCAGTCTGACTCGGCATCTCTCTGGTGAGCTTCCTAACGTCAGCTTTGATGAGGTTAGTCTGGCTCTGAGGTAGCTCAAGGGGAGAAGAGCTCCTGGAAAGGATGGAGTTACTACCGACCTGCTTAAAGCAGGGGGTAATCCTGTCTTAGGTGAGTTGAAGTTCTTCGACTCCGTCCTTCAACAGGGTATTTCTCCCAAGGCGTGGCATGAAAGTGAGGTCGTTCTGTTTTTCGAGAAGGGTCATAATACCCTGTTTAAAAATTACCGACCAATCTCACTTTTGAGCCACATATACAAGCTGTTCTCGAGAGTCAGGACGAATCGCCTAACCACAAGCTTGAAGCATTCCAGCCACGTAATTTAATGTCCTCGAAACTGTTAATGCATTGGAGGACATCTTTAAGATCCTAAACTGGACTGGGCGTGGCATAAACATTAACGGCAAGTACCTTTTTGTACCTCTGTTTCGCTGACGATATCGTCATCTTGGCCGAGTCGTTGGAGTGCTGGCACGAGATGTTGCACAGCTTTAATGAATCGTCCCGACGTATCGGACTCAGGATGTATTCGGACAAGACGATGGTGTTAATCTCGAAGTTGTCTATGAATATGTCTACCTCGGGCACATAATGCAGTTGGGAAGACACAGCTTCGAGTGAGAAGCCGATAGGAGGATTCAGTTGGGCTAGGCAGCATTTAAAAAACTACACCACATTCTCACGTCACCGATACCGCAGAGTTTAAAGACAAAAGTCTTTAACCACTGCGCACTCCCATGATTACCGACATAGCTCAAAGGTTTAGCTCGTTGAAGTGGCAGTGGGCCTGTCACGTGGTCCGAAGAATGGATAGCCGATGGATCCACAAGGTTCTAGTGGAGGCCACATTTAGGAAAACGAAAGTTTTTACGAAACCACACACATATTTCAGAAATTAAATATTAATAATTGAGCCATCGTTCGCTTTGAAAGCTCGCGTTTCAGATCTGTAAAGGTCTGATTGCCTTTATGCTTATATTTTTAATGTAGATGTGTTTACCCTTACGTAATGGGTATCAAAAAGCTAGTGTATTGTTTTATTTCAAAAGTCTATAACGATTGATAGTAAAATGAGTGTAGATGATAACGGCAATAGCTACGTTTTAATAAATTTAAGAATCTCCTCAATAAGTTAAAGTATACTTTGAAGTTAATAAATATGATCACAAGTTTACAACAGATAAGAGAAAATGTTATGTACACATAAGTTACCCTTTGTTGTTGATGAATTTACGTTGAGTAATTAGCACTTTAAAGAGAATCAGTTAATTGTATCTTTACAACCTCCTTTCAAGCAACGTCAAACAATGATAATTGGTTAAACACGAGTATATTCCTAAGAGAAGAGCCGCGAGGGTTGGCCTTGAACCTTACTTGTAAAATGACTTATTAGATTTAATAACTTTGAGAGAAATTAAACGTTGGATACTTATCGGAAAATAAAAAAAAAGTCCACGATTTTAACGTAACTGATATATTTTGAATATTTTGTCAGCAATAGAAAGCTAAGTTATTGCAAAGAAACATGAAAATATAGTTATATAGTTTGTTTTACGTATGATTAAACTCTTTAAGAGTAGAGACTCAGATCCGTTAAACAACTTACATTTAAAAATAACACACGTGTGGGACTCTTTCTAGTTAATTTAAAAGTTTTATTAAACTTTGAAAAGAGTTCATAATGTATAAAAATTATATTTTTTTATACCTTAAGAACGAATTTCAATACAAAATTAAGGTTTTATTTTAAATTTTTGTGATATAGGTACTATAAACGTCGCACCGGTTTTGTCACAAATGGTACCAATAACCATTGTACAGATCTGATTACATGTACTTTCGCTGAAAGATATTATTGATAATATTATGAAAAATATTTATGAACTTATGTAAGTGATAAAATTTTATGACATTATAGCAATTAATTGATTATAAAGTTTATTATATCTACTTATTTAAAGATGTCATAACTTACTTAGTTTTTAGTAGATTACATATTATTAATGAACACACTCCTATCGGACGTCGACCCTACTTTAAATATAAGTGTTTCTGCTTTTAATATTACAAAGGCAAAAGTTGCTAAGTATGGATGCTGGAAAAGAACATGTATTTTAATTAAAACCATAATGACAATTATTTCATTTATTTACGCGATTATTTTATATCCACTTTTTTACGATTTTTTGTGTTGATTATATATGTTTTATTGATATATATTTTAAACCTGTGAATTTGATGTAAAATTTACAGTATTACAGCTACCACGTTAAAGAACATATGGTTACAGGTTTATTGGTAAGCAGAATCCTGACGTAAGCTAGAGTTAAGCCATAGCATAGAAAAAATTATGTTTCATTATCAATTCACACGTCTAACCTTAAATTAAAAGTGCCTGATTTTTGGCGCCAATTGTGTTTGACGTGAAATCGCAGCATCACCTAAGCTATAGTAATACTTTTTTTTGTAATATTTGTTTTTTATGTTTTTTAATTTTTCAATTGTCGTCATGGCAACAACCTTTATGTAAAGACATAGCGCGGTATATTACGGTAGTTAAAAGATATTTTCATGCAATGAATAATAACAGTTAAGGCTTGATGTTTTACTGACAATGTCTGCACATCAAGTCGAAATATATTAGACAAAAATTTATTAATTTCTTTTAATTTATTTTAAATTAAAAGTTTAACATGGGACTTTCTCGTACTTTACAATTTTTCGTAAAAATCTACGAAGACAATAACTGCTCTATTAATTGTGAGAGTGAAGTCAAGTACAAGCCAAAGAGCTCAAATGCGGGCAAACTAGTTTGTTCAATAGCGGGCACTAATGATTACTATTACACAAAACGTCTACAAACTGATTCCAGTTCAAAAGGTCTATGGGCGACTATAATATTTGACATAAATTACAATCTCTGCAATCAAAGCGATCGGCAGATTAAAGGTTATTAAAAATGGTAAAACTAATTAAGAAAATATTTAATAATAGTAGTATTAAGTTATTTTTATATTAAAACCTTCTGCACTCCAAAACTCAAGACTGCTGGCGTAATATTTAAGCGGGGCTTATATTGCAAGGGTGGGTATTAGGGCGATAAGTTCTTATTATCTGAGAAAAGTAGTTATAGCTAACTACATGTCGTAAAGTAACATCATTAGAAACTGAAGTCTACGGTCAAAGCTCGTGTTTAATAACATTGTATTGTTTTCTAGTTGATACAAACTGTAATACATTTTAATTAATGTAAATAAAACAAATTGTTTAAGTTTTTTAAATGCGTTATTCAATGCGTTGTTTATCTATATAATATAAACAACGCATTGAATGTATATAAATAACATTCAATCCAATTTGTTATTTCTTATTGACTATTGACAGAAAATAATATAGTTTATTATTTTCTCTAACATTTTTACAAGAGGAAATCTGTGTGGAGGTGATAGGGTAGTTATTAATATAAATGGTAGGATGCAGATGCAGTTATTGTTATTAACAATGCAATGTGTCTTTGTGTCTCCAACAAGCTAGAACAATTTAGTGAAGCTCTAAGCATCATATGCTGTTTGTCAATGTTATGCACCAGTTTATGGTACATACATAGCTTGAACAATATTATATTTCAAGAACAAAGCAACAGGTCAGGAAGATATTGTTTTAAAATACATCGCACCTTCGTCTAATTAATTATAATCAGTGCGTATAACGTTAATTAATTAACGAAAAGGTAGGTCTTTTCAGTTAATGGTACATAATTTATGTTAATTTTGAAGGTAGTAAGTCAATATACGACTTTTATTAATTTTTCTTGAAAACGTACTTTTTTATCAAATACAATAATCCAACCTGAAATTTCGATAAAAGCGAATGTTTGAATTCAATGTGTTTTGCATTATTACATATTCTTCTAATAGTCAATATATTATTATTACAGAATCACTTTCTTGTCAAAATTATATTCATTGCATATAACATGTAACTGAAATGCCCCTTAAATACGGTCCATTAATCTTATTTAACGAATAGTTTAGATACGACTGAAGCTCTATCCATAAGCTGTATAGCACTTAATCCATATTATATAAGCTTCTACTCTGATTCGGATCTTAAGAGCTTATATGAGCTGTAAGCCAAACATACAAGAATCCTGCTTTGTATAGAAAGTTCATTCATCATCAGCCCAGGGGCGTAGCTACAGCCGTATTTGCCGTATCAATTATACGGGGCACCCTGGCCACGGGGGCAACACTACATTGGAATGATTTCAGAGCCTTTGTAACCTGAGTAGTATATTCGAAATATTACAACCGGAGAAACTCCTATCTTCTTCAAGCGAAGAGATATTAAACGCTTCCGGACAACTGTAAGTAAAGACATCTCACTTAATCTTTGTGACCAATTAAAGGCACTAAAAGCATGCTTAAATTCTGAAATTAAATAAATTTATTCCATTAAAGAACTCATTGAATTATTACTAATAAAATTCAATAGTCTTGCATCCAGTTTTTCCGAGGGAATCACAGCATGCTTTTTATTCATGACCCTTCCAGTTACAACCGCAACGGCAGAAAGAAGTTTTTCAAAATTAAAACTAATAAAAAATTACTTAAGAACTTCGACGGGACAAGAACGGCTGTCAGACAACTCACTATTGTCCATAGAGGCAGAAACTTTAGAAAAACTAAAATCATCACCAGCCATAAATGATTTAATGAATCAGTTTGCCGAAAAAAAGGCAAGGAGAGTGAATATTTAAAATTCAATTTTTATTTGTAGAATGGGTAAATTATGTGATAAATAAATATTTCATCTTACAATATTTTTTTCCTTTTGTGAAAAATATAAGGGCCTCCAAAAAAATTTTTATACGGGGCCCCGACAAGGCACGCTACGCCACTGCATCAAGTTAAGCCTGTGTTAAGTCCACTGTTGGGCATAGGTCTCCCCTAATGCACGACTCTATAAGGGGGTTTCCACCTCCGTGGCCTGACGGTATTGACTTTACAAAACGGAGGTCGAGGTCGTCACGCGGGAAAACAACTTGTGTGTTCTTTGCTTTCTGGTTGTCTAGGACAATTTGGGCCGATCACCTAATTGTCTCAAAAGTAAGATAAGCCATGCGTTGGATAGGCATATAAAAAATAGGTCCAGCCACCAAGCCGCATTGGACCAGCGTAGTGGGGTACGGTCCAAGCACCCCCTAACAATAATAATGTCCTCCTAGTCGATTCCGACTATATTAGAGATCAGCCGACTGCACAGGAGATATTATAGTGCACAAGTGCACTCCCTATTTTTTAAATCTCTCAAAGGCCGATGGGACGGATAACCGACTTGAACGGAGAGAGATAAGGCGCAGGACCGACTAGAAAGATATTGTTATGAATATCTATGTGCCCTAAGTAAGCGTGAGCGTTGTTTCACGTCATCAGTTACAATAACTGGTTGCGCAATATGAAACGTAATAACCGTTTCGTGTCAAATTAAACGTAGTTATTTTTGTAAAGACGTTATTCGGGCGAACTCGGCCGTCGTCATATTCGTTCGTCAGTTGAGTGAGCGTAAAGCGCTATATTTCTTTCGCATCTTGCCTACCAACGGGCCGAGCGAGAGAGATGGCAGATCGAGACTAGCCGAGTAAGCGAGAGCCGATTAAATGCGTTTTCATAGGTATGACTAATACACAAAGATACCATATTCGAGTAACCCCTGTTGGTAAGTAATGTCTTGCAAATCCAGGAAACCAGCAGTTATTTAAATAAAAAGTAAAATATACCAAAATATTTTTTTTAAATTTAAATAGCTCAACAATCATAGTAAATGATCGGGGAATATAAGAGTAAAAGATAGTTATAATAAAATCGTTCAATAGACTAAACACAACAAAGTGTAAATAAACACTATATATTCATCACCGTCATTGTAACAATAAAATTTAATTTTAAGAACGCCCGTAGTAATATTTTTATTCAATTCATAGTTTCGTAGTAAACACCAAAAAATCAATAAAACATTTTATAATTGTAAACCGGAGTAATGTATGCAGAAAAGTAAATATATCAATTTAACTATTGGGCATCAAACACGAAATCATGATTTTCGTTTCGTATGTAACCGTATAATTGAGAAACCAAAGTCCGTATAGTTGAGAAACGTACGTAACCGTATAGTTATGAAACTTATGTATAAACAGTAGCTGGATGAAAGTAGCTAGTTATAACAATAATTAGTTTTAAAACAAGCGACGCCATCCACGTAACTAGTTCCATTTTGTTTCTCAAAAGTTTTGTAACGACCCATTCTAGCTCTTAGTAACATATTTACTAATGATTAATCATATGTATTAAATAATAATTACGTATTTCGCTACGATAACAGAGGTGCACCTAGTTCTAAACTAAGCAAATCTTATGCTATGGAAACTAGATGTCGGAAAATAATATTCAAAATGTATTTATAATTACACCAGAAAGCAATATAATTAACACAATATTATTTGTGACCACACCAACAGGATCTTTAAATATTATCACATATAATATGAAACTAATTTTTAAAATATATTATGTGTACTTAAACATTAATTACCAACACCCAATGAGTAAAAAGTTAAATAAAAATGAATTGCCAAAATCCTTTTAATATTATTTTAAATAAATAACACGTAGTCTTTGTATAAAAAAGAATTAAATACTTCACTTTCATATATCTGTTAATTAACTGAAATAAATTTGCGAAGTAAATTTTACATAAATTAGCACAATTTGAATTTAAGCGTTTCGTTAACTGGACTGAGGACGCGATGAGATCAAAAATTTCGGCGACCTGCCAACAATTCGGGTTCGATCGATAGCTAAATATTCGCAATCATTTCCACAAACGGCTACGTTGCTACGCAACCGCTATAACTGCTTTATAACTGATATGTAACTGCTTTTTAATGACCATCAAATTGATGATAACCAACCGTTATTCAGTGGAGCGCAGCGCGGAAGACGATAGCGCGGTTCACTAATGGAAGAATTTTATGGTTTAAGTATTGAGTCTTATGTTTAGGTAAATGTCATTAGATTTAAATTATATTTATACTTATAATGTAAGAGAAATATTTTTATGTGTATAAGGACGATCCGGTTATAAGGACCATCTACAGCAGTCGTTGTAATCAGTCCAGCCCTTGAATGCAGTTTAGCCTTTGGGTTGAGTAGAACAGATACCAGTCACTTCACGTAAAAATTATATTTATCCGGATGGATAAGGAGCTAATCTCATAATAACTTAGGGAAATAGCGAAATGAAATAGTTGTATTTCTATACATAATTCTTCTTTACCTGTGTGTGTCGCTTAACTTCTCCTAAATGGTTAGCCCGCTTTAAACGAATATTTTTATTTGCATTTGGGTGTTCAGATGTGGCGCTGTCGTCAGTGTCTAGGATACATATTTGTTAATGTACTACAGGTAACTGCATCCGTAGCTTAGATATGGGCTTGTACTTGGAAACCGAAAATCGTAGGTTCGAATCCTTTGGTGTCTCTACAATTTTTGATTATTATTTCCTAGTCGGTTATGGCAATGTGGATTGAACACCCGATTGTCTGTAAAGTAAGATAACCCATGCGTCAGTTGGCCATGTAAAAAGTCGATCCACTCCTTAAGAAACGGCTAAATTATATGAAATTTTAATTTTCATTTGTCTTTTGTTTCATACTTTGTTTAATATCTTATCTTTTGGGTTTCCTAGTTCATATTTATAAAGTTAACATTTTAGAAAAAAATATTGGACTTTGTAGACATTGATTAAAACTATGCTAATGGATTCCCAGGAAAGCTTATGTCATGGGATATTTTTGTAATATCAGGGTGCTGGGTCTTCTATTATTTGGGTTAAGCGCATTTACGGATAGGATGGTATCGATTGGGAGACAAGACAAGAAGTATTCGCTCAATTCGACACTATTTTGCGCTTTATTATTATACACTATACGATTTACTATTATATGTAATAAATGTCTGAACATACTGAATTTGGATTGAGAAAGTATTTTTTAATTTTGTGATTAATTAATATGTAAAACATAATTATTAATGCTACTATAACGATACAAATCTATAATGATTTAGCAAAAAGGCTGCTGAATGGAATGGAACGAAAGAATTTTTTTGGATCGCTCGATAATTCTTGAGATTCGAGCAATTTCAATATATTTCAGAACAGATGGATAGAATGTAGTATTTGTTATAGTTATGTATTAAGTTCGAGCTTTGCTATGATGGTACAGGGTGGCCATAAGTCCTTTGAAAAGTAAAATTTGAATAAAACGAACAGGCGCGCGTGAGCGGTCAGGGAAGCGGGGAGTAACTTCGGTTTCTGGGAATTTAGTCGCAATGGAGCGTTTTACCGGAGCGGAACGTGCGTTTGTGTGCGCGAGTTTTATAAAACGACAATTTGGCAACCGTTGCGCGGCGTAAATTTCGAGAACACAAAGGTTTACAAACTTTGACGACACTCCAACTCTTCAAACGATTAAGAACTGGGTTGCTAAGTTCGAGGAGACCGGTTCGACGTTACATAAACCGCGGTTGGGTCGCCTAAGGACGTCACGTACGGAACAAAACATAGACACAGTGACACAGTCTATTCGTGAAAATCCGACACAGTCAACTCGTAAGCGCGCCAGAGCATTAAACATATCTAGGACATCGTTACAACGGATTTTGAAGAAAGATTTACATATGCCCTTACAAAATTTAGTTGGTTCAAGAATTAAAGTAAACTGACGGTATTCTAAGACAAAATTATGCGAATGAAATGTTGAATCGGTTTACTTCCTTCAATAACATAATGTTCTCTGACGAGACTCATTTCCATCTTAACGGGCATGTTAGTAAACAAAATTGTCGCTATTGGAGCCCCATCAATCCAAAACTTAAGCATCAGAGCCCTTACATAGTCCGAAAGTGACTGTTTGGGCTGCTATGTCAGCCCATGGTATCCTAGGGCCTTACTTTTGAGGATGGCAGAGGGCGCGCAGTTACTGTTACGTCGGAGCGATATGTGGCTATGATCGAAGAGTTTTATACCAGGATTACAAAACTTTTCAGGCTTTAATGCCAGGACGTGGTTTCAACAGGATGGGGCCACTTCACACCTCTAACACTGCTATGCCCGTTATCCGTCAACTTTTTCCTGGCAAAGTGATCTCTAAGAGGGACATTTCCTGGCCTCCACGTAGTCTAGATCTGTCCCGATGGATATTTTTTGTGGGCTACCTTAAGGCTATAGTATATGACACAAACCCGCGATCAATTGAGGCCCTAAAAGAAAACATCCGCAGAGAAATGACAAGCATATCAGCAGTGACGTGCCGCGCCGTCATCGACAATTTTAGACGTCGTATGTAAGAGTGCCGTGATCGCAACGGATTACATTTAGAAGATGTTATTTTCAATAAAAAATCCGTTTTTAAGCTTTTCTTGTAAATAAAATTTAGTTCATAATGTAATTAGTTTTATTTTAATAATTTTTTTCATATCAAAGGACTTATGGGCCACCCTGTATAATAACAAAACAATACACTCTAGAAATTAAAGCCTAAACTGAACATAAAGAAATATTTTAGCGCCGCTAAATTATATCTTTGTATACGAAAAGGAAATATTATCTGTGGATAATCGTTCTTTAATCTTATTCATTACAGCGTAAAGACTTGTTGTTTATATTGCCTGAAAACGTGGTGTTACTTAATACAAACAAAAAGTAGTTTCTCAAACATACGCTACTTTATGTCTTGAGCTAGAATCCAGTTCCAGTTCCTAAATCCAAACTGGATTCTAGTAGCGCAATCTAGAGAAGACTGGCTTACTTTGGAGGAGGCCACCTTTAAAGGAGTTCCTGCAGACTAATATTATAACAATAGCATAGGTATAGGAAAGAAAGTTTTTAATAATATATAAATTTAATAATTCACAACGTAACGAAATATATCATCGCATTTTTAGTTATCTAGGCATAATTTAATAACACTACAATTTTTTTACTTGTAAGTCTGTGAGAAATAAAAGGCTTTTTTTTATTATGCCTTGAGCTTACTCTTATGCATTTATTAATCTATAACGGCACTTCACAGGACGACACGTCTGTCTAAGATGTGGAACGAGTGAGACATCAACTACCAGGTACTCTTGTCTCTTTTTGACCTACTTCCCAAAAGAAGGTACTTAATTCGAAGCGTATGTTTTTCGTTGCTTCGCTCGTAGAGCTCCGATTTCGATCGTTATTTTTAATGGGAGGTACTAGCTGTCTAGTGGTCCTATTATTTTATTATATATTTCTGTTATTAATAGTTTGATAGTTATTGAGGAATTTAACAAAATACGGCGTCGAACACAACCCAGAGCGATTAAAGTGTACACGCAGTCTCAGCCTCAAGAGATACACTTAAATTATGTTGAATTGGTCTACAATAAAATTCGCAATAGCGTATAGCTAAGTTTTACGACTAACAAAATAATCATTTTAAGGTAGCCATTTTCAAAATTGTTATAAAGCATATTCGAAGCTCATTTAAGGCAATACAGTATAAATTTTTATTACAGTTGACACATTTTCTGAAATTCTTCATTTTATGTGCATAAAACATCATTATGCACGTCCAATTTTTCAAATAAGCACCTTAAAAAATATAATGCGTCGGCAGAAATCGTAAGGCAGTTTCAAAGAGGTGCACGTTAGTATCAGCTTATACTACGCACATATATAAAAATTTAGTTTATTTACTGTTTGTAATCGGCCTTAGATTTTCGTTAAAATTTATATTGAAATATTTCAATAAAATTACGTACTTTATGCCCATAGAAAAGTATTTTTATTGGGAAAAAGATATAAAGAGATGTAAATAACAGACTCTCTCGTATGCAACCCGCACGGCTCAGACTCGAAAGTGAGTAATTTTAATTGGTCTCAGCTCGTCTGCCTACGGATACTATCATTGATGTGTCTGTACAAACACTTTTTTTAAAATTTTAGTTATATGCCGCTATTTTTTAAAAAACATATCCGAGAATACTCATGAAAACAAATATCATAAATATAATTAAAGTGCTTTGTAATGGACAATTCTCTAAAAAAGGAAAAACTTTCAATATTATGTCAATAACAACGAGCAAATCTCTAACATTTCGTAAATATCTATTATTGTAATCATACTGCATAATGTAAATGTAAAGATAATGCAAACATACAGATATTTTCTCAAACCAAAAGCTTCCCCTTAAGTGTAATTTGTCACATGGGGATAAACGTCATCTTATGGATTGCGGATTATGTCACCTGTCGCAAGAAATGGTACTTTTTCTAAAGCGAGGTAATCCAAGCCATATGAATACGAAAGATAAATCACATCGCTAATGATGACTTATTCCGCTAGGAATAAAAAGCGATGAACCTTTTTTTTCACACAGTATGTTTGGAACACAGAATGTCACATTGTTGTGTCAAAAAATTACAGTGAACTCTATATAAAATCGCGTAAAAATCAACTTCTATTGGATAAAAATGTTATCTAGTAGACCGGTTATTATTACATTGCAAAAGTAATACTAGATTTAACAACAAGGCAAATTTATACTAATATTATAAATGCGAAAGTAGCTCTGTCTGTTCGCCTTCACCGTCTAAACCATTGTACTAATTTCGATAAAATTGTGTACAAGAATAAATTCTGAGAAAGGATATTGGTTATAATTATTGCGATAAAAGGAGATAATTTTTTTAACGAAAATTCGTCACTGTTGTACATAAAATGATAAAATATTGCGTCTGGAAATTTGAAAAGAGCGACAATTGATTTTTTCTAGCAGTTTTGTACTTTTAAACTGTACAGGAACGAACTAACGGTCAAAATAGGGATTAAAGAAAATATGGGCATTCGTAATCGCTGAAGCTAAGGTCATGAAACTTTTTTATAACGCTGCATTCATATAATTGTAACACCTCCTTTAAATTACTCTACATTATATTTGAATACACCTCATTTGGATACAGATATTTCTCCTATTCCACGCGGACGAAATCGCAAGAGACAGCTGGTAAAGTTATGTTCTTTTTTTTATAATATAAGGCTCTCTTCAGCAGCTTATATAGTACTTACTGTCAACAAAAGCCAACACCGCTAGGCCACGGAGGCGTCTTTTAAATGATTACCTTTTTAATAAAATCATTAACTCATAAGATATTCATGCGAACTTTTAATTCTTTTAGACCGCTTTACTAGCAAAGTTGTAATAATTTTAGTAGCAATTGCTAGCGGCTGACATAAGAACAGCTTAGGTTGTAAACTGTATTTTAAGGCTCAAGCCTCATATATTACTTACTGTTTAAACAGTACGTACTATATTTTAATCACTAAAGAAATGCAAAGATCATCATAACTTATATACAACTAGCTGTTGTATATAAGTTGTTGTATATTAGCTGTTGCCTGCGACTTCCGTATGGTAATAGGTAAAAAAAAACTTATTAGATTTTTTCAAAAATAGAAGCCTAAGTAGCTCCTAGTTGTGTACGGACAGAAAGATAAAAAATTATATTATGTAAGAAGTTGTTGTTGTTGTGTAATTGTGAGTTGAAGTTTGAATATACCTTATTGCAATTTTTGAAAATGTTTAAATGTAAATGCTTATTACAGATTAATCTATCTCTTAAGATATATAATTATAGATCAACTCTATCTCTTAAGGTTAAACCAGCGTTTGAAATTTAAAAACTTAATTTATAAAATATATTTAATTGAAACCAAAAGATAGCTAAAATCTATAATTAAAAAATGAGTGAACAAAATCGGTCTACTAGGAGTGGAAGAACTCCTTCTTTTGGGAAGTCGGTCAAAAAGTGCGGTATAACAAAATGCCAAGATAGTATTTAGGATTCTTTTTGATTGGTAGTGAACAGTTGAAATAATATTTTAGAAGAGAACGACTGAATTATCGATAAAATATTAAGTGAAGTGATCATTTCCTTTTTCATAAAGAAAAAAGCCGATCGTTTCGATAGTTAACGTTACGTCCTGTCCTTAAAAATGTAACAAACCTTATAGCAGTTCTTAAACATTGAAAGGTACGTCGTTATGGCCCACTGAACTGGAACACAGGACTCTTTGAACATTATTATTTTACGCTGGAAATATGGTAGTACATATTTTTTAAAAAATTGCAAGAACTTCGAAAACAAAATTTTAAAAAGCCAAATACATAAAAATCGGTAAAGTTTTGTTTTGATGAATCTAATTATATCAGTTTTTTAGACAACTTTCGTAGTGATTAATCAAAAGAGTGAGTTATGTATAATTTAGGATTATTTTATCGTGATTATCGCCGGTATTGAGGGCCAAAAGTAAATTATTGTTAATATTCTATAAAATCGATTTTGACATTATTCAAGCGACACATAGTCATAATATTTCAACGTTGTCATGTTCTATAAGTAATTTAAAATTAGATGCTGTTTGTTAATAATATTTTCTTGCTTCGAGAAAAGCCAGCAGTCTCGTAATAAATTTGTATTATATTTTAATTTGTACCATACACTCGTATGGTCGTACCTCTTTTTCGGACCAATATGGGCTTTAAAAGTCAGACTGAATAGTCCAAAATGCCCAAACTCAGAACATCCTTAAAGGATAGGTAAGGACTTATTGACAAAACTGACACAACTTGACAGTACTTTATACGTGAAGCGAGAAAGAAGCGACCATTTTATACATGCTGTTTTTTCTATCTTCTAGATTTTAGTGCCTAACGTTTTGCACATAGGAGGATGTTAATCTTGCCCAGGGACCACATTTCTGTGCCTCTTTCTGTATTTGGTTGCAAGGAATCTGCCAACTTGATTGTTTAAAGAGCAAAAATAATAAAAAGGGCGTACCCTTACTGTTAGGTAAATCTTTATCTTGTATCAATATTTAAATGCACAACGAAGTTTAACCCTCGCCATCCGCTAATTGTTTAGTATATTGTATTTTTCGGTTTAGCCTTATAAAATCGGAGCTGTGTGTGATAGAATTAGCAAAAAAAATTTGCAATCCTTTTTTATTGAACGAAAAGAATTTCATACATAGAATAACACAAAAATTAAGCCGTCTTACAAATTATTGACAGCTAAGTAAAATATATTTTAAACGCTTAACTGTAAAAAACATGCGTGCGAGCACGGGGAACACATTTTCTCTTAATATAAAATTCTGACACTGGGAAAAAGGTATCTGAAGAATTTGTACGTGACAGTACCTCGAGAGCGGTGGATCGCACAGATTAATTATTAAACATGGCGTTCCCCTTTGGCGAGCACGCTCCATTCGGCTTGTACTGATTATATATACAGCCTTAGTTACATATAAGGTAAGTTTGTATTTGTTTCATGTTGTATGTTCTTATTCGAGTGCACACAATTTGAATATAACTTTTTATTTCTATATCCTATATTAGTATTTATAAATTAGAGTCATAATATACAGTATTAGTATAGAGTAATAAATACAAATTTGGGGTCAGACTGCAAAGACTAATATTAATAAATTACATACGAACACAAAACAAGATAGTTAAAGTTTTATTTAAATATAGAAAAGTATTGTCCCATTGTCCCATGAAAGATTTCATTGTTCTTCGGAGCCTAGATTTTGGAAGAATAAAATTATGCTTATTCCTATATTTATATTATGTGTGACACAATGTTTTACAAATTCATTTTTATGTTTGTGATCATACATAATATTTTCAAATATGAATAAAAAAAAAACAGTCATTACATTGATTTCAGTAAACATTTTTATCAGCGATTCTTGGGGGCTCAGGTTATAGACTGCTCTAATGCTTTCCCCGCAGTAGATTGCCATAAGACATTATACTGTGAAAATAACTAAAATATACTAACCGGGCTGTCTCAACATCGGTTAGTTGTCTAATTTTTTTGATTGCATAGGCCGCTGAGCTTAGCGTACTCGCCAGCCTATTAATATGAAGTCCCCATTGCAGTTTAGAATCTATTGTGATGCCGAGAAATACAGAGGAATCTACGTGGTCCAGCGCTTCGCATTACATCGCCATTTTGCAAGTTACACCGTTTTATTCTAAAGCAAAGATGTGTCATCATCAAATAATACAGTATCGTTTTTATTCTCAACCCGGTGTTTTAGGTCATTAATATAGACCAGCTATTAATATAACTGCCTCCATAGCCTAGTGGTATAGGCGTTTGCTTTAGAAACCGGAGGTCGTGGCTTCGAATCCTGCGGGGGCTCAACAAATTTTCATTGTTGTTTCTTAGTTGGTTAGGACAATTTGGGCCGATCACCCAATTGTCTGAAAAGTAAGATGATCCATGCGTCGAATGGGCATGTAAAAATGCGGTCCACCCACCAACCCGCATTGGACCAGCGTGGTGGGATACGGTCCAAAACCCCCTAATGGATAGGGGTATATTAGGGGAGGCCTATGTCCAGCAGTGGACTATTAAAGGCTGATGATGATGATGATGAATATAGACCAGAAAGAGAAAACGCCCCAAAATTGATCCATGTGAGACCCCTATACCTATTGGAGCCCCGGGAGATCTCTTGCCGTTCACGAACAACTTTATGAGTTTGAGTCCAGTACGGCATTTTCATACCATAGTGGCTTAATTTCCTGACTAAAGTATCATCAAACACATGCAAATGCTTTGGTTAAGTCACAAAAGACATCTAAAGCATTGTGTGACTCTTTCCATGCCTCAAATATATTTTTAACAAGATGCGCACCTGCAACGGTTGTAGAACGACACCGTGTAAAACCGTATTGCTTGTTTTTGAGTATTTTATGAGAATAGAAATGTATAAGTAATTGGTTAAGAATTATTTTCACAAAAATTGTGCTATGCGCAGGCAGTATAGAAATAGTTAATAAATTAAATAACTTTAAACTATTAATAAATTAAATTAAATTAATTAATAGTTTAAAGTTATTGGGGTCCATAGTAATGCTAGATTAAAATACCGGAATTACTTTACTGTGTTGCATAAGGTCAGGAAGTTTAGCACATACAATGCAATCATTAAAATAGCCGCCAGGCAAGGTGAGATAACATCAATAATAGAATTTATCACCTTAAAGATATTCCATAGATATACAGTTTTTTTAATGTAAAAAATATCTAAAAAATATTATTATATATCCTATTTCGAAAATATTTTTTGACTTGATCTTTTTAATTTGACTGTTTTAGAAGTAAATATACTCTTAAATTCAGTTAATATTAATTTAAATAATTTACTATACAGTATATCCGGCTTATTATTATAATGCAGGTAATTATTTTATTTATAATGTAACTTCTAAACTTCTACATACGTTTTCTATACATAGGAATAAACATTTTTTTGTACAATATTTTTGTGACTTCCGAGCCCAAAGAAGCTGATTGTCCACAATGATCAGATGATAACATATTAATGATGGATTTATTAACAGGTATACCATTTGTAAATATTTTATCTATACATGTTGGCAGGGAGGCATTAATTCTTTTGGTTCCAAAAAAATTCAAATTTAACAATGATCTGAATCTAATAGTGGTGGTTGTATTATGTAATAAATTAATGTTAAAATCACCACAAACTACTATATTTTTATTAGATTCAGATAATTTTAGTAACATTTGTTCCAATATAATTTCAAAAGATTCATATAACGCATTGGTAGGTCTGTATACACATACAACAATGATTGCTATTGTTTAAAAAAAGTTCAACTTCTAGTTCCGGACCGGCTATTCCCTGAATGTTTGATGTACCAGGTAAATACAATGGTTCTTATTTTTATTTTGTAATTTCTATTTTGAGTTGATTGAATATATTGGTTAAGAATAATTAAAACAATTATTTACAACGCACAAAATTTTAATATCTAATTGTAAAATACTTTATATCAATAAAGTTATTGTCATGTGTTGTAACATTTTTTCATTGATCTAGAAAATGAAAAATGAAGACTAGAAAAAATCATCATTCCATAGATTTTTATTATTTAAAGATTTGGTGGTGATAAGGTAGCTTTTACTATGATAGCAGTATCTGAAATATTTGCAATTGTCAACTGCGTTGCGCTACCGACACCACGGTGTTTCAGTAGCAGCTGTAAATCATTTTTGCATTACAAAATGTCCGAGCGAATTTACTAGTGGCTTGACAGGTATAAATTGTAGTTTTTAATAATAACGTGTTTATAAAAAGTTATTAATTCTTTGTAGGTAACATATTTTCTGTATACAAATAATTGTAAAATGAGTACAAAAATATTGTCTTAAGCCTATGATGATTTTGAGATCTGGGAGCATGCTTAGTCAAGCTTGTAGTATATTAAAACCAAATACATGACAGATGACAGATTGTTTAATATATGTCTACAATAACGTAGTATTTTTTAGTCACCGGCAGTAAAATAAGTTGAAACATCTAGAAACATTCTATTGTTTTAAGAATGAAATAAAAAAAAAGTTCTGTGTCAAACTCACTATGTATTTCACCATAGGTTATGGGAATAGCACGCTTCTACTGCGCAATAATATACAAATACATAAACACTCGAAAAATATTGTGTTTGTCCCTGAATATATTTCAAGGGTCCGTCGTAATATACATTATAAGACTACGTGCCACTCTGAGTTGCCTTGTGTTACTTATCTTATCTTTAATCTGTGACTTTTGCAAACCAAAACCCATCGGTAATTTTTGTTAACTGCTATTTTGCAGTAAAAATATGTACCACGATGGTAATTTGATAGGAGGGATTCCAAAAATAGACATCTAACACATTCAAGAAATAGTCGTAGCAGTTTACATCTGAAGCGCTGACATCGATGTAGATGAATTTGGATGAAGAGATAGATGAGTTCAATACAGTTAACTTGACTCCGCTAATATTACAAAACTGATGATAAAATCTCAAATAATATAGTCCGTAAGTATTAAAATACCACCAATATAAAATTATTGTCTTTCATAATATATAACATAAAATATAGGATTCAGCCTTTTTTTTTCATAATTATTAACAGTAAAATCGTTAGGTATATGGTTACCGAATAGCTTATTTATTTAGACTTGGTAAACTGCGGATTGGTAATAATTTAGTGATAGGTACTGTCAGTGGCAGTTTACTCATATAAAATTCTTAAATTTTTATGTCCCATCCGCAGGATATCTGGACAACCGAATTTTTAAATGACCTACCAGTGCAGGGATCATTCTTTTCTCAGGTTTTTGAGTGTTTTGCTACTTTACTTCATGCATAACATAAGTCAAAAATGCATCCTGGTTAAATTATCAATATTACTGGTATTGGTAAAAAATTCATGTCCAAAACGCGAATTCGAGAAAAGTTGTAGATAACATAGAAAGAGTAAACATTGCTCTTTCATTCAATGCAGTGCAATATTTCCATCGCTTTAACAGCAAACGAAGTCAATTTTCTGTTTTCCTCGAAGTTCTAAATAATGTCGCACATGTTTATGTTTCAGTTTTGTTTGTTATTGACATACGATATAACTATAAGTTGTGCATAGGTTTATTGTTCAAGTCATTCATACAAATTATTTAGCCGGTAAAATATAAAATACTTTGTATTTTATGACGACCAGCTTGGCGCAGTGGTTAGTGACCCTGACTTTTACCTCAAAGGGTGTGAGTTCGATTCCCATCCGGGGCAAAATATTGTGTGATAAACATAGTGATTTTCTCGTGTCTGAGTGTTTGTATCTATATAATATGTATTTATTTACAAAAGAAAAGTAGGTTTATGTATTTATCAGTTATCTAGTTTCCATAGTACAAGCTTTGCTTAGTTTGGGGCTAGATGATGTAGCGTTTTTCGTCCAGAAGTATTATTATTATTACTATTTAACATTATCATTTTATAAACGGCGTGTGTTTAAATGAAGCAACCTTAAACTCAACGTTGAGTTTTATGTCATAAATGTGAATTATAATTTAAAAAGATGAAAGTTGTAACAAGTTTTAATTTAAATTGTTTAATAAAGGTTGGTGGAAAGTGATATAATATGTTACGGCTAAACTTGAAAATGCTAAATTATGTTTGTTAAGACACTATAAAGACTATTTTATAAATTAGGACCGCAGTATATAAATTTTATATAACTTTTAGTATGTTTATTAAACAATAACAACTATATGAGACATAAAATGTACGCAAATAAAAATTTATTACCTTTAAATTTAGCTGCTCTTATATGTTACACTTCACCTCGAAATTGCATATGGTGGCTCTCTCATCTTTTATTAACGCTTTTACTAACACTTCAAATATCCTAACGATCTTATAATGCCACGGTTTTCATTTGACAACTATCTTAACCTTCATAGGTAGTAAAATATTGCCTTATATAATTGTAGTTATTAAATTGATACAATAAATTCTGCGGAAGCACAACATGATGGTATGCCTGATTCTACTGAGAAGGTGACTCGGTACCCTTCCGTTTAAATCCCTGTCCTCTCTAGAATCGCCTTTGCATTAGTTCAAGGAGGCTTTTGTAATTTATCTTGTATTTTTTATGTTTTTCGTCTTTTTCTGTTACTCTCATTATTTCTCATATTTCCGCATATCTATCCTTCTTTGTTTTCGTAATTTTTTCGATCACGTTTTCCACTGTCCCTATTTTATCGTTCCGTTCTGATTTCGCTCTTCACCATCATCATCATGAGCCTGTGAAAGTCAAACCCAAGCATAATACCACTGCTGGCTCTAACGATAAAACCAGTTCATTTTGCATAGGTCGGAGAGTACAGAATAAAAATAATTAATTACAATTAAGAGCTGGAAACCCCGCTTCAACACTGGCAAGAAGACGCATGACATCTCAGTCTACCCCGTGACCACGGCCGCTGGAAAGTGTTCGAAACGTCAGGAATTTAAAACGTAAAAAATAAACGCGATAAAATCCGTAAAGTCATTTTATT
The DNA here is from genome assembly GCA_029286875.1 of Lamproptera curius. NCBI lineage: Eukaryota > Metazoa > Arthropoda > Insecta > Lepidoptera > Papilionidae > Lamproptera > Lamproptera curius. The sequence goes on from JAGSMT010000219.1 coordinate 487,454, forward strand.
TAATAATGTATAATATTTGCGCAAACAATAGAAATAATTATATGGTCATTTATGCTAATTATGAAAATTATCATATGATTATATTAATATATGATTTTTAAAATAAGTTAGACAATTACAATTCTATTTCTCCCTCAAATTCATGTTATTTTAGTACAGAAACTTGTGATTCTATTTAATTATTTACATAAAATTCGACATTGAAAACGATTTTGCATTACGCTGGGGATTCCGCATTATTGCAAGAACCAATTCATGCTCCCTCTTAAGCTAAATCTTTTGTTTGCTAAAGCAGATTGCCGAGTGAAATAGTAAAGCAAATGTCCAGTCGAACATGCAATGAGAACACTGAACGTTTAAATACAAAAATACTTGAGCATTATGCCTAGAATATGTTAATTTTATGCACTTATTTTTAAATAAAATATTTTATAGCACCTAATTAACTTTACTTATATTTTGAAGGTATTTCTAATGTTCTATAACGACTCCCTCCAGAGCTTACTGTAAATAACTGTTCTTTAAGCTGTTTCTAGTATTTCAACAAGAATCCTACATTAATGACGTAGTCCTGACCTTTGGTGAATCAAAAAACCACTTTACCCTGTCGTACTCGTTGTTATGCTCGTATGTTAACCCGACAGCGACTTTAAGAGTTGTACTTAGGAGGGCTTTTTCATCAAGTTTAGTTAGCTAGTTCTAACCAACTTCCCTCTAGGTGATATATCACAGGATGATTTGTATCCTTTTACATGGAAAGCAACAAAATGGGCCTTTGTTGCCGCAAAGCAGTGTATAAACAGTTTATAATTATTAAGTATGTAATAAAGTTTTCAAAGGGCACCGTATCCAGAGTAATTACTGGATAAACAAGACGAACGAAATAATTGAACGTCCATTTGGTAAACGTCCTGTTTGTTTCTTAAGTTGAATCAATAAGAAATCTTAGTAAGTAAGTTATTAAGATAAATCAGGAACAGAAAAAAAAATAAAGTTCATCAAATTACAATACGAATAGCGAAATTTACATTATGTCGAACATATAAGCACAAATATAGAACCAACATTAAACAATTTTTTCGGGGATAATTACTTTAATATAATACACCAGAATATTGCAGGTATCTTAAACAAATGTGACCTGCTCACCATTGCTCTGAGTGAGCTCCAGGGAAAAAACATTTTAACTGACGTATTGTGTATCACTGAACATTTTATGATGGAAGGCAATGAAAATAGACTTCATCTTCCAAATTACTATTTAGGAGCATGTTACAGCAGAAAACATCAAAAGAGGGGAGGAGCATGTATATTAATAAAAAATTGTCATAAATCATCTGAAATAGCAGAAATATCACGATGCTCACTATCTAATGTTATAGAATGTTGCGGCGTTTACCTGCCAGACCTGTCGATGACTATTGTCTGTATGTATAGAGTCCCAAACAGCAAAATTAGTGTGTTTTTCGACAAGTTAGAGTCGGTTTTAAAAATTGTAAACAAAAATACGAGAGGAATTGCAATCATAGGAGGAGACTTTAATATTGACATATTAAAGCGTAACAATATCTCAACTGAATTTAATTGCCTTTTTCTAAATTATAACCTTAAACTAGAAATCAATCAACCTACAAGAGCTAGAAGTAAAACATGTCTGGATAATTTTGCACATAATATGCATCAAAATTGTAATTCTGAGGTAATCGAACTTGCTCTCTCTGACCACACCGCTCAAATACTGCGCTGTCGTATTAAAACAAAATATGATTTAAATTATTGGCGCATTCAACGAAGAGATTTTAGTGAAGATAACATGAAAAAGTTTCAAACCTGCATTGCAAACATTTCTTTTACTGACGTATACAACACAAATGATGCAAACCAATCCTTCAATTATTTTATAACTGACTTCCAACTTTATTACAATTTATGTTTTCCTTAAATCTGTGACCATAAGACCATTTAAAAACCTCAAATGGATATCACTGGTATAAAAATATGTAGTAAAAGAAAAGAAAGCTACTATGGACCTACAGATTAAAGCTCAACTAAATATAACAAGATACGCTTTAAAGAATATTCAAATAAATTGAAAAATATCATAAAATTAACTCAACGCAGTCAAAATGATTATAGGATAAAAACGTCATATAATAAATCAAAAACGACATGGCAAATTATAAAAAGTACTACGTCGTCATCATCAAATAGTGCCATAACAAATATTAAATATAAAGATAAAATATTATTACACCCTCAGGATATTTCTGATGCTTTTAACAATCATTTTATTGATAAAGTCCAGCCACTAACTTATACTAATCACTTAATGAAAATTCCCTTCCATAATAACTCAATGTTTATGAAACCATGCTCGCCTTATGATATATATGAAATAATAATGATGTTGCGTAACACAAATAGCATTGGTCCAGATGATATACAGACAAAAATTGTTAAAAGTGTGGCGAAGGATATTTCTGGACATCTAAGTTACATTTTAAATCTTTGTATAAGTACGGGGATTTACCCAGATAAATTAAAATACGCAATAATAAAACCAATATTCAAGAAAGGAAACAAACTGGATATAAATAACTACAGACCAATTGCAATAACATCTCCATTTTCCAAAATATTTGAAAAATTTATTTACAAACAACTGTATGCATTTTTTGAAAATAACAAACTATTTACAGAAGCACAAAAAGGATTTAGAAAAGATAGAACGATTAATATGGCAGTATATGATTTCTTAAATGTTATTATGAGTAATTTAGATATAAAAAAATCTGTATGTGCAATATATTGTGATATGACACAGGCTTTTGATTATGTTGATCATAATATTTTGTTATCAAAACTTTATAAATATGGTGTAAGAGGAAATATATTACAATTGATCAAATCTTATCTTTCAAATAGAAAGCATTGCACTATAGTTTCCCAAATTGACGTTTTTAGGAAAAGAGAAGAACAATTTCGGTCTCGACAACGCACAGCGTATTACGGTGTACCTCAAGGCAGTGTCTTGGGTCCACTGTTATTTTTAATCTATATTAATGATATTACTAATGTTACCAAGCACCCTCTGACTTTATTTGCTGATGATTGTACATTGACAATTGAATTAAAGAATCAAAATGTGACAGAAATTAATGACAATATTGAATCAATTATAGAATGGATGAAATGTAACAATTTAAAAATTAACCTAGAAAAAACAAAGTCAATGTTATTTGGTTCTCAATTTTCCGATTATTCTAAATTAAACATTAAGTATGAGGATAAAGATATAGATGCGACAGAGACAATTAAATTCCTAGGTTTGAATATTGATTATAACTTGAACTGGAAAGAACATTTAATCAATCTAGCTAAAAAAGTCAACAGCTCAGCATATATGCTGTCAAAACTATCGACAATTATTAGCTCAGGTGCATTAATAACAGCATATTACGGTATAGTGGATTCAAAACTGCGATATGGAATAATTTTTTGGGGAAATTCTGTGCATAAACAGTTACTTTTTAAAGCACAAAAAAAGTGTATAAGAGCCATGTTTAGATTAAAAATAAGAGACAGTTGCAGAAATTATTTTAAAGAAAATAAAATTTTGACTTTGGCCTCACTATACATTCTCGAAATAGCGGTTTTCGTGCGAAGTAATCAGTCACTGTTTACACGGGTGTCAGATTTTATTATGAGAAATCGACGAGATAATACCAAATTATGCATACGAAGAGCTAGAACATCACGGATGCGGAATAGTGTATTTTGTATGGCTCCAATTATTTACAATAAGTTACCGAAAGAACTTAAAGATCTTAACCAATTTCAATTTAAAAAGCAACTGCGACTACGTTTAATCGATAAGTGCTATTACAACTTAACTGAATTTTTGTGCGATAAGGACTTTTAAGAGATGTACACTGTTCAGTTTTATTTAATTTATTTGTTTTGTAATTTTGTAAATGATTTTAAATGAACATTATCCTGTACACTAGTCCTATAAATTAATGTAAATTTTGTAACTTCGACATTTAATTATATAATGTATTTTTATCTTCTTATAATATTTGTACGCTCCGTGGAGCAAAAACATGTGGTCCGAATATGTTTGTAATTACACCTCAATTATTTATGCTATACCATGTTTTACAAATAAATGTCTTATTATTATTATTATTATTAAAAAAAATACTAGTAAGTTCATTATTATGTAGATGTTCATACTAAACGTAGGAAACTTTTAAAATTAGACCTTTTAAGTAAGCAGACATTTGGATAAGTTACTTGAGTTGTATTTATGTATAGTGCTTTAGTTTCTAATTAAGTTAAGAATTGTAAAAAACTGAAAACTCGCTTTTCAAAAAGATACGGGAACAACATGATACTGTAATAATTTAAGAAAAAGATTTTTATCACCAAACAATTGTGTAATCACACAATCATGCTATAAAGCAGCCGAATATTACAAAAAATATCTGCCGGTTTAAAGCTTTGACCACCACAGAACATTGTTTGTTTAAGATAAAACACGTAAGCTCTTTGCAACGTTTTGAACGGAAGGCAATTTATTCTGGAAGCCAGCGGTGTTTTACTTCTTTATTTTTTGTATACAGCCCAACTGTCCGCTTTAATAAACTTCAATAATATTTTCTTTGGCCTATCTTTAGGGACAGCTGAAAACGTCAATGTCATGAAACCTAAAGTAATACCATTCAAATATGTTTTTAAGTTTAAGTGAAATATAATGTCAATCGATAAGTTTGTATGCATTATTGGAACATAATATAAGTGTTGTTATACATACAAGTGTATATTCTTTAACTTCATACTTGGCATTATTTTATAATAATAATAATAATAAATCTTATTGCAGACACATAGATCCATATTCATGCAAAGTTAAATAAGTGAAACAAAATTAAAAATTAAAGTAATACAATTTTTAAGCTAAGAGAATTTTTGAAAATATAATCTTACTTTTTATTAGTCAATTCAATGTAGTTAAATAAAAAAAAACAGTTGCTAACTCAAACTTGCACACACACTTGCTAACTGAAATAAATTGTGCAAGGTAATAAGGACAATCAAATATCCTTAATATAAAATATATTTTTTAAATTTATTTATAATCACATTCCTCTACCAGCGCAAGTTTAGGCTCTCTAAGGGTGACAGGAGGAGGGTTTTGTCTCCCAACCCATCGTCCGAGTTCATCCTAGGTATGTTTGATCGGGATTAGATCAGGATTGCGTGCTGGAAACTCCATACCGCTGATACCTATCAATCATTCATTATTTGATCAGTATGGGGACGGGTATTTTCGTGCGTAAAATGGTCATTAAGGATATCGTCGACCCATGCCTTGTCAAAGTCCCATTTCATATTATCACCAGCGCAATGCGACTTCTGGAAGACATTCCCTCTCACACAAGTACGGAGCCACCGCTATAAGGTATTTTTTCTTAGATACACGTCGTTTTTTCGAAACGCGACGACTTTGTTTCAACTTGGGGCTGTTTGCGGATCTGAGTGGTTTCGAATTAGCATTTGCAAGTCGTCTACTTACATTCTATCTTGAGTTGCTTCCTCCGAGGATTCTGAACTGTTGTGTGAGGGCAGCTCCCGTTAAAAAGCGATTTCGGAGCATTGTGATAACGAAATATCGACTCGTGCTGTGGTACTGCAGGGTCTGCTATTTCCTGATCTACGGCAGTCGGATCGTCAAAAGAGACACCTCGACTGTCCTCGCCGTATATCGATGACTCCGGCCCTCATCTAGCGCTTAGGACTCCAGTTCATTCTCGGACGCTCCGCAGCCACGATTTCTTCTGCGCTTGACCTCGCTCATTCTATCAACTTTACCCGTAAATATTAACTGTTGAAGTTGGTTTCTTGGGTGTTTAAGCACATGAACCAAATAGGCAGCCTATCAAATTGACTATTAATCAAAAGTTAGATATCTTTTGTTATTTTCTAAGTTCTTCTAAAGCGACTTCTTAGAATTACCAGTTAATCAATAATCAATCAATTAGAAACCACTATATCATTGCCTTCTTATATAATAAATTTGCTCTTTAAACAGTTATATTTAAACACTACTGATTGACGGCAAATATTGGCACCCACCGCTTATAAACCCTAATTAAAGGAAGTCATATTTAATTTGATCCTGTTTTGCATTAAAATTATTTACTATTTTTAAGGGTTTTTCGTTCGCATTATCGAACTGGGTTGTCCTGTAATGGTGTTTTTTGATTTTGAGATGATATCTCATGAATATTCAGCACTAGTAATTTACAAGGTAGAAATGAGTTGAATTTAGTACAATTCATCATATATTATACATGTTTTATGCAACTTTTGGCCACGTTCTTAACACAAGTCGCTTAGTACGTCCACCCTTATCTATACTGTTAACAACCAATGGCAACACGAAGGAAGAGAATGCTAGATTGTTATGCATTTATTACAATTTAATAATTGTATTCAGTTATTCAAACTGGTTAATATAGTCATTGTAATATTTAAAGCTTATTGATTGTTATTATTTTATTACATCGCTTTTTATGGAGCATTGTAGAATAAATGATTATGTAAATAAATTATCACAGAATAGTATAAAAGAGAGGTAGATTAATATTAAAATCTAAAGTCGTCTTAGTCAAAAGTCGGTAGTCTGCATTCGTTATTCCACACGTCTTTGACAGCCGGAATTATAAAAGCGTTACTGATAATAGTACTTTTAATACAAAGCTTAACTCAGATAGTGTCCTTCTCAATCTCTTCATCTCAACATCAGAAGTGGGATTGCAATCATAATGCCTGGACCGTTCTGTTATGTTCTAATTATTGTACAAATGTTATGTTCTAATTATTGTACAAATAGACTGCACAAGTCAGCACTCCCATTTTATATAAAAGTGTTGGCTTTAGCTAATACGAGGCAGCAACTCATACTCGATTCAATCAACACGTTTTAATTGTTAGTAAAGTTGTATTGTTATAAATTTTGCAGCCTAATAAAAGTGTTTTTTAAAAGGACCCACAGAGCGCCATCCTACAAATTTGGTGTCAGAAGTGGATATCCTAGGAAATTAATAAATAAGACTGGGATATCTATTAGGTGTTAGGGCGCAGTCGCATTCCGATTGTCGTCTTCACCTTATATTTGGCTCTGTGGATGTAAGGTCCTTAACTCAGTGCAAGTGACAAAGGTGATCGAGGTCGACTCCGCTATCAGCGTGAGCCCGCATCGCAAACCAAACACTCTTGTAGACTGTCGTGGTCGACGGTAAGCTCCACTCGAGTGTGAGCCCGCATCACATACCGAAACATTCCTGTGCTGCAGTGGTCGACGGCAAGCCTCCACTCTAAGTGTGAGCCCGCATCACATATACAACAATACCAACTTCCAAAATTTACATCATTACTGTACATTTTTGACTCGCCACCAGCTCCAATTCATTTCTCACGGTCAACGCAACGTGTCCTCGAATTCAAGCCGTATACGACTCCGAATCACACGAAGTCACGTTGACACCAACTACGAGCATCGTTGCATCAAGTTTCATTGCGCGACACGACACGATCTTTGGAAAGCGTTCTCCAAAAATGTTCGTCAGTGTCTTACTATTGTGAGTTTATATTATATTTTCAATAAGTTTAACGTTCAGTGAATATAGTGCAGTGTTTTTATTATTTCAGAACATTTTAATATTAATTATAATACTTTTATTTACAATTGGATTTAAAAATATTTTTACATATCTTTTGTTTGTCTCTGATGATCTGTACTCGCTAAAATATATAGATCTTAATGCCTTCTCAAAAAGAAGGAAATCTGAAACCAGTCGCGATATTACAGATTCAATCGATTTTAATATGGCGAAAAATTCCTCTTCCGTTTTAACTAAATTTATTAAGCCGATAATGGAGACCGGGTCTTGCCCATGTTTTGACGAATTGTGAAAATGCAATTTATAGCAAGTACAGACCAACAGAATGTGCTATGTAAGTATATAATATCACAACTCTGGAAGGAAAGGCACATTAGCATGTTGTTTAAAATGTTTTGATTCTTGGACAGAGATCAAACAGTTTTTAAAAATAACTTTGGGAGAAAACACTCCACCCATTTACTAGTAGATTTACAAAATTGCAAACAATTACCTTCCGAAGATGTGATACAATATTCTATATGATTGAATCGTGTCTAATCACGATTGCAATCTGATATTCACTATAGTTGTGAAAGAAAACTGAACTTTAGGCAGAATAGCTGCCATGGAAGATTTAGCTTTGAATACATTTTACTAGGATTAAATTCAAACTATTCTCATATTGTTCAGCTGTAGGAATCCTAAATCTTTATCCGAAGCTTCATAACACATGCAACGAAGAAGAGAAATTGTATAAATTGTCCTGTTTATCGAACAGTTCGACACAAAAATTTTGTTTTAATTGCCAGAAATCTGGTCATAGTACTTCTGACTGTTTTAGGAATAAAAGTAAAATTTTAAGCCTAAATTTCATAACATAAATTTTAACCCTAGTTTTTCAAACAATAATCATTATAAACCTAATTCTTTTAATTTTCATAAATCATGTGCGTACTGCAAAAAGCCTGGTCACTTAATACAGGAATGTCGCAAACTTAAATTTAAAAACGACAACATGCGACCTAACATAAATAATCGCACATTATCGAGTGCACAAGCACCAAATACTGTAAATTTAATTAGCGATCTTAATGAAAACAAACATTTAAACTAAAACGGTTTTGTGCCGTGTTCTGCGGAACCTCGTGATATTATTAAAGACACGAAAACTGAAAATTTTATAAAATCCGTGATCCTACATTTCATATAAAATCACGGAAGATGCAAGATAATTATTTTATTAAAAGAAGTTCTCTACTGAGTCTCATCTGAAGTCTCAAGGTCGTACCAGCTGTGGTCAATTCACTGTTGCAGCAGACTAATACACCTTTGACTCAGAATTATTTTAATGAGCAAGTCTAATACTCAGTATTCTAAAATTGATAAGCTTCGTGTTCATAAATTCTTATCATCGACACAGGTTAATGAAAGTTCAGAGACTTCGAATTAAAATAATTCAAATATTTTATGTTCCAATTTGAAATGAATCCTCACCTCGTGATAATAATACGAGTTCTATTATTAAGGATTGTAAGAATAAGAAAATTTATGAATGAATAATATTATTACAAAATTTCTTTGCCTAACGTTTCTTTAAAACAAATTTTAACGACAAGCCCTTATGTTTTTTAATCGATACTGGTTCTTCAATATCCCTAATTAAACTTATCTAGTTTGTCGAAACAACCAGTTCTTGGGATCAGAAATTATAAAAATAAAAGGTTAAGCGATAATGATTCATATTGAATTCTTTAGGATCGACACAGATCGATTTCGAATATCGTATTGGTCCTCAAAAAAGAATAACTTTTAATTATATATTTCATGCAATTGATGATTCAATAAACCTAATATACGATGGTATTATTGGTAGTGATTTTATTCAACATTTCAAGATAGACGTACAGTATTCTACCAATTCCCTTGATTTAGAAGGTTATAAAATACCTATTTATTTTAGTAAACCATCATATGTTATACCTCCACGGTCTGAAATGGTCATTGAGTGTCCAGTTTCTAATTTACACGATTTTTGCAATCAAAAGGAAGCATTAGTTTTAGACAATAAAATTTGTGAAGGCGCAATCATTGCTAATTGTATAGTTACCTTAAAAGATAATAAGAGAGTCAATATTTCAAGATAATTTTCAAGTTGAATTATCTCCATTCGAGCTTCCATCTATTAAAACATCTGACACTCAACATGAGTTATACATACATTAGATAGTTTCAAAATAGACCGTCCTCAAAAAGTTTTAGAATCAAATTCGAAGTTCATTTAAATTCACAAGAAAGAAAGCGTTAATGAACATGTTTATCACGATATACAGATATTTTTCATTTAGAAGGCGAACACTTAACGCATACCAATGTAGTTAAACACTCTATCAATACTGGGAATGCACTATTCACGTAAAACCATATCAGCTTCCTCAGAAATTCACAAAGATTGAAGTGGAAAAGCAAATTAATAAGATGCTTGACCAGAATATTATTAGGCCTTCAACTTCACTCTTGAATGCACCCGTGGTGTAGTGCGAAAAGATTGATGCTTCCGGTAGAACAAAATGGCGGATCGTTATAGACTACCGTCAATTAAATGATGTCACAGTTTCTGAAATTTATCCGCTTCCTCTTATAAATGATATATTAGATCAATTAGGACATTCGAAATATTTCTCACACTAGACTTAGCATCTGGTTTTCATCAATTATGTCTAGATCCTAAAGACGCTGAGAAAACAGGATTCAGTGTTACTACAATGAGCATATCTGCACTGAATTCACAAGAATGCCTTCGGTTTAAAAATGCCCCAGACCACGTTTCAGAGGCTGATGAACGTAGTCCTTACTGGTTTACAAGGTTTTACATTGCTATATCTACTTAGACGATTGTATTGTATATTCTCATGACATTGAATCTCATATTAAAAAGCTTGAACTTGTATTTCAAAATTTAGAGAAGCCAATCTAAAGTTACAGCCCGATAAATGGAATTTTTAAGACGTGAAGTCGCTTATCTTGGGCATATAATTACGGATAAGCGTTTACAAACCAGATAAAATTAAAGCTATCTCCGAATTTCCAAGACCTAAAACACCCAAAGACATAAAATCTTTTTGGGTCTACTGGTTTACAAGATTTATAGAAAATTTCTCCCATTTAACCAAACCACTAACTTTGTTATTAAAGAAAGACGAATTTCAATTGACTCATGATCAAGAACAAGGGTTTAATGTTCTAAAACATAAGTTAATTTCTGCTCCACTACTTCAGTATCCAGATTTTACTAAAACTTTTATAGTCACTACAGATGCTTCTAACTATGCAGTAGGCGCAGTCTTATCACAAGGTGAAATAGGAAAAGATAAACCAATTTGTTAGGTCGCGTACATTAAATAAACAAGAAGGCAATACTCTACTACTGAGAAAGAACCTTGCCATTCTTTTTGGTGTAAATACGTTTAGACCTTATCTTTATGGATACAAACTTTAAAATAGTCACAGACCATCGTCCATTAACATGGTTATTTAATGCTAAAGACCCTAGGGTCGTTTACTTAGATGGCGACTAAAACTAGAAGAATACGACTATGAAATTATATATAAACCTGGTCGTATCAACTCTAATGCAGATGCGTTATCTCGAAATCCGGTAAATGCCATTTCTCATTGTAATGTTAATGATTCCTCGTATGAACAATATTTTAAAACAACAATTTACAAAAACTTTATTAAATGATACGCAAATTGAGGAACAAAATCAGTTTGCATTTAGCAAAACAAAATTAATTGCTTGTCCGTTGTCACTAGACTTTGATTACTCTATGCCACATTGCGTAACAACTCATAACAATGGCTGATAATTCCTACGTTGCGATCTTCCGAACGCGAATTGGAAACCGTACAATCAATTAAATCAAAGGATAAAACACTCTATTTCTTATACACTAAGGTTCATCATTACGACGAAACAAGTTATAAAACGATATACAATCTTTACTTAGTTAAGAAATATAATTATGTCTCAAAAATGATTATGATAAGGAGCTCGCTTATCTCAGACTTTTCAGAACCTTTTTAATAAATTAGCCTATGTTAAATTTAAATATTATATCTTACATTTTTCATGGAACTAATATTAAAATTTATATATATAAAATCAAATATTATATCCTACTCCAGTTGAAGTTCCAAATATTCTTAAGGAAAACCACGGGACTACTTTGCTGGTCACCGGTATTAAACGCATGTACAATAGAATTAAAACAATGTATTATTGGAAAGTATGCGTTCAGATATAGAACGTTTTGTTAAGGATTGCAAGTTATGTCAAATAAATAAGCCATTACGAACATGTAATAAAGGCACCTATGGTTATTACCTCATCTAGTACCAAGCCATTTGAACGTTTAGCTTTAGATATTGTAGGTACTTTTGCCGAAGCGGTTTACAAAAATTTAAATACATTTTAACTTTGCAAGATGATCTTACTAAATTTTCAAGGTGCCTATCCGATGATCACTTGTACTACAGATGAAGTAGCACGTAATTTAATTCATTCTTTTCATTATTTGGATCTCCTAAGATGATACTGACCTGATCAAGGTACTTGTTTACATCGCAGTTATTCAAAGAACTAACAACAATTTTAAAAATTAAAAATTTATTTTCAACCCATATCATCCTCAAACGAATGGCAATCTTGAACAGCATGCTACACTCAAGAATATTTAAAATCTTGTGAACGAAAATCATGACGATTGGCATTGTTATTAGCAAGCTGCAATTTTATCATATAATACAACACCACATTGACTACGATTTCACTCCATTTGAGTTATTATAATGGTCATGAAGCAATCATTCTAGTAGTATTTATGAATCAAATGACAAGTAATGACTTATCATGAGTATATTCGTGCTTTTACAGTATAGAATGGAAGTATTCGCGATAAAGCATACAAATATAAATAAAAAGAAGTCTTCGAAAGATATTATGATAGTTCTTCTAAGCAGAAAAAAATATAAAAACAGAGAATTTTGTATTTGAAACAACATCTAGATTACGAAAAGCTTTGTCCCTCATATGGAAAGGACCATTCAAAATATTAAAACACATGGCATAAAATAATGTTACTTTGCATTATTAGAAACATGAAATATCATATTAATGAAATTAAACCTGCTTAAATTAATTTTTTCAGGTTATTCTTCATCCAAGTTTCTCAGAACCAATTCAACCTAATTTTAATAGTCCGGGAATATCTTCGAACGACTGCAATGGATTTTTATAATGATTTCTACAATAGTTATTACTCTATGTTAATGTTGTCCCAATAAAGCCTTATTTAGATAAAATACAAAATCAATTACAAGTATTTCTAACTTTGTGAGAAAGCTAAAATTCAGCTGTTATAGAAGTAGATTTCATGGATGCATATAAGTCCTCTAGAAATATTAATTAATGCTAATAATCTGAACATGATTCATTGTCTCATCTTACTTCAGAAAACTACCAAACCGATTTAAAAAGTCATAGAATTTGTAGTGAAATTCTAAAATTCTTTTTGGCACATTAGATGCCGATGATGCAAGAAAGTATGATAAGCAATTTCTACCTGGAACAAAATGAAAATCGTTTATTTTCTTTAATGAAAGACAATATACATATTGTCCAATCAACTAAAATAATTTTAATGTTTCTATAAATAAGTTAAATGATAATGAACTTAGATTAAATACAAATTGAAAAACTTGACTACATATTTCAAGAAAATTATAAAACTAATATTAAGTTAGTTAATGGAAAATAAATTCTGTATTGAATATTATAGAAAGTTCATTGTTATCTTTATCAATATTTAGATACAATTTGAATTCTATTATTTGAAAAAGCAAATATTTTAACTCCATATGTTTTAACTCCTTCAAAATATTTAATGAACTGTATAACGATAAATTATAAAGAAAATGTAGAGTTTCCTGTTTCATTATCTTTAAAAAGATATCTATAATATTATTGACCTATCTATACTTTGTTTCTTATTTTTATAATGACAAATTAGTATTTGTTATTAAAATACATTAATTAATCCTATTAAGTTTAACATTTATAAAAATTTACCTTATCTACACCTAATGAAATAAATAATATTTTAAATATGTCCTGTTCATATCTGATGTATATTCATATCAGACGATAGATTGAGTTATTCCTTGTTAGATAATATAAATGATTGTAAGAATGTTAATAATGAATATGTTATATCCATTACCCTCTATTTTATCCACAATTAATAATCCTCTTGTGAAACAAAACTTTTAACGGAAATAACTTTAACACTTCCTGAAATGTTGAACTCTAAAAGCAATTTATGGTAGACATTAATGTATGGCAAAACTTAACGATGGAAGATATATCTATGATACAATCCAAGCTAGAAAATTAACTTAAAATGTGACACATGTAAGAAAGATTATACCTTAAAAGGTTCTGGATATTTATCATTGGAAAATAACTGTATTGCTTTATTTTCAAACTTGAATTTTCACCATCTCAAAATATAATAATACTATACCAAGCCAACTTAAAATTAACTTTTAATATTGTAGAAGATGACTGTTGCAATATAATATAATAAATAAAACATTACATAAATTTACTCCTATTGCATTAACAAATTTGATTTAGAATTTTAAATTTAGTTCACATAAGTTAAATAAGTGCAAGACCTAAATTAATGAGGCCCTTAAATCAATCTCTATATTGTCAAGTATGGACATTACATATTCTACACTGACTTGTATAATTGTTTGTGTTATTATTGTTTTACATTTATATAAATTATATAAAAGCATGTTTTCCAAAATATCTTCATAATTCTTCTATGTTGCATTCAAATTATTCAATCAGTGTTTAATAATAATACGACCTGAAGCTAAATAATTCTCACGGTAAAATCATTAATGTTTAGTTGTTGTTGTTTTAATTTATCCTTAATGGAAAGCAAAGGACTTTAGTCCATACAGGTCTTGTTCTGGTAATATTTCATATTGTTATAGATTTAAAGCCGAATGATGTCTTCATAGTTGATTGTGTTAACGATACCATGTTCTTGTCTTATTATTCTTGATCATAGGCCTAAGCAACTCTTGATGTTGACTGGTCAAATATGGTCGAAGTCAAATCCATAAGCAATTATAGTAGTATCCAAACAAAATTATTTGTATTTCAGGTGATTGTTACATATCCATTAATTAGGTAAGTCCGGGAGTACAGTCCTTTAAATTGTTTTGAACCTATTAGAAATAAATTCATAGATGATGTCATGCTAATCATATTCATAAGCAAGTCTTAATGCAGCGGTATATTTTCGAGTCTTTTGTGATAGTTTAACAGATTAGATGATAAACAATAGTTGAATATGCGAAATTGAGGGTATCTGAAGAATATGTGTCTAGTGCTGATCGACGTCTGAATTGCAATATGAATCAGAAGGACTTAATAATGCGCATCGGTGTAAATGTAATTAAATCTACAATGTCAAACTTTAATAGCGCAGACAGATTATAAAATCTCTGCTTTTGTAAATACCTGGATTTACAAAACCATGGAATTCTCATAATCTTGTTGATTGCAGCATACAATGGCCCATTTCTCGCTAAACTTTACTGCCAAACATGTTTCCAATCCTGGATTAAGTTTTGACTTTAAAACGGTAGTATAATCATGTAGGAATAGCAACATGTTAGCTACGCTGCTGCATGCTCGCCGTTCAACAATTGCACGTGCAAGGAAATCCTGCATACTCAGTGCCTGAGACTCCTATATGCGAGTGCGTCCATAAGAATTCACATTGAATCTTTTTAGGATACGTATATAATAATATCTGATTTCTTATAGAGTAGTATTAGAGCTTAATCAGAATTGGTAATTTGTAAAGCTTTTAGATACACTGCTGTCTGTGATGATTAACCAAAATCTTTCAGAACGATCTTCAATAAATTTTAATGCAGCACAAATTGCAAGAGTTTCTGCAGAAATAGTATGTTTAATATTCTGATTTAATTTAGTACTCGACCAAACTTCAAACTGGTATATAAATGCCATTGAAACATAGCTCCTTTTGTCGAGCCATCGTAGTAAATGTGATTATAATTGAGATAGTTGAGATATAAGATTTAGACTCTTTCGATCTTCAGTTTTTGTCTATAGTTATGCTGATGTGATTCATGTACTTTCATAGCTTTTTAGTATAAGCAACCAGTTATCTGATTTAAAGATGCTGCTGATTGACCAGATTTAATCAAAAGGAAGCTCATGCAAAGATAGATAATTGCTTGAGAGAGGGAATTCTAGGAAACTATTGTTCAGATGGAAAGTTTTAATAAGGGTGACTGTTTATAGAAAGTCATTAACAACTAATCTCCTTTTAGAATATTGAAACCTTAAAATATAGGAGGAATAGATAATTCTAACTTTGGAGTGAATTTATGGAGTATGTTCTTGTCCAGTAATGGTCGAAGACTATGATTTTGAATGACATCTAATTTCTGAATAACATTGGTTACTTTGAAGCAAAACAAAGAAACTGATATTTCAAAGTACTACGAACAAGAGATTTATATAGAGTTAAAGAATTTTAGGTCAGAGCCCCGTAAGTTCCAAGCAAGAGACTCTCAAATATTCAACGCTTTTGTATTATGTTATCACACAACAATTATTTACCCTCAGGATAAATTGTTTACAACAGTCACCTAAAACTTATCTGTTTCAGCAATGGTCAGTTCCAATTGTGTAATTAAATTGACCTGAAATGTTCTTACTGAAGACTAATACTTTGGTTTTCTATACTCAATGTTAAAGCAAGATAATTGAAATGAGTATGTAAAATTTTAAACTACTATTCAATTTAGAGCTATATCTGGAGTTGATATCAGAGGTAATACCACTAAATCATCAGGCAAATTGTAGATTACTTACATTTGATCTAAAATGTTAGTAGATTGGATATACAATGTAAAGATTAAAGGACTTAGAATGCTGCTTGTCAGGTGCCTATTAGGAGAAACGTGGACTCAATCGATCTTGTGTATGATATTTAACAAAGACTTTCTCCATGCAAGAAATCAAATATCCAGTTATGAACTTAACAGGTAGACCAATGGATCAAGTACAGAAGAAGAATATGATGATTTAATTAAGCTTACATATCAACAATACACTGACCAAAACATTATTGGATTTGGAAAGCTTGAAGTGTCCAAATGTAAATGACATACTTTCTCTTCTGAAGATCTGCACTTTCTAATTAACCAATTGATTAGAAGGGTAATATTTTGTTGAATTCTACTCATAAAGTGCTTCAATCTTGTTTCAATATGTTCATAATATGTTTCCTACACAAGAGTGTCAAAGCTAATAGGTCTTACTCAGAATTAAATAAATTATTCTGTTAGGTTTTAGATGTGGATAGCAATAATCAATCTTCCAATCATCTGGAATCGAGAGTTTGTTGCTTCAAAGATGATGTGAATAACATTTTAAAAGTGATTTGATTGGATGAGTGGATAAGCGCTTTGAGTCACTTTGATATCAGATTAGCACGTAAATAGCCAAGTTAATTGTCTGTTATCTAGATGAATATTAGACTGTAATTTGCAAAATGAAATTTCTAAAAGTAGCTTGGATTTTGAGGCATAGACCAATATTGATTTTCTAGCGATAAGATACTGCCTGAATATCTGAGTATATTTTTAATGAAATGTGTATCAATCAATTGTTAATATTGGATTGAAGGTGTGTTTAAGTTTGTTAAATTTACGCATATGTGATCAAATACTGAGATAGGTCATCATGTTGAAGGATTCAATAATTTGTTCCAACTTTAACTTTTCAGACCTTCTAAATGAATTTCTTCTTAGCTGAAGCTTTTGTAAAGTTTATATAATTCATCCTGTTGGTTTTTAATCATTAAGTATCATTTTGCTTATCAAGAAAGAGCTTAACAATTTGGAGTCCACTATGAGGATTTTTTTTTTTTTGGTTTGTTCAGACGAGAATTATTATGACAATGAAGACAAGGAAGAGATCTTTAGAGCATGTTTAAAATTTAATTAGTTGTTATATGCTAAAAAGGATCTTTGACTATTTAAGGAAAAAGAAAATAAATGATCAACTTTAGATAGAAATAGATCCCAACAATCTAACTTCAAATTACAAGAAGGGAGAGGACTACTATGCATTTTAGAATAGATTTTATAACAAGTACAATTTTGATTTTATAAGATGATGCGCTAATGGATCATTGTGACCATCCAGTTAATTAAACTTTAAAAAAGGAATTTAACTGACATTTGATTGACGTTGAAATGAGAAATAAAAGTTACTAGAAATCAGAAATTAATAAAAATAAAACAAGTAATTTTAGGACATAGAGTAATCGAATTTGGACAAATTATTAAATATAAAAACCAAATCGATTTATTAATTCTCATATTTAATTTTTCATACTTATTTTTATTGTTTTCTATTTTTGTATTACTTAAGATTGACTTTAATTTTATAGAAATTACTTTGTAAACGAATTTATCATTATATAATCTATTTTAAATATTTCTTTGTAATAATTGATTAACTTGATTATTTTAAGAAACTATTTTAGTAAAACAAGTTTTACCTTTTATAAAATCATTAATTGTTATAATGTTAATCTTTGACAATCCAAACTTTTGAATTTTAATTTTATATTTTATTTTAAAATTTTGTTATATAGCTTCGATTTTCTAAAAGATAATCTCCGTCTTAAAGGGGGAGATGTTATGTTCTAATTATTGTACAAATGTTATGTTCTAATTATTGTACAAAGAGACTGCACAAGTCAGCACTCCCATTTTATATAAAAGTGTTGGCTTTAGCTAATACGAGGCAGTCAACCTCCATACTGATTCAATCAACACGTTTTAATTGTTATAAAGTTGGTATTGTTATAAATTTTGCAGCCTAATAAAAGTGTTTTTAAAAGGACCCTACAGAGCGCCATCCTTACAGTTCGTTAATCACTTTAAAATCGCCTTTCAGTGAATCACCAATTGAAGAGGCAAAATATTCAAGTAATGAATTCTGAGATGCAACTGCTTTGACACTAACAAAATGATGTCCGAAGGCTTACTGAATTACTTAGAAGACTAAATAACTACCAGAGATTTTGCAAGTTTTTCATGGTTCTTTTGTAGACTATTTATTATAAGATTCTGTTCTATCGTAATATCTTTGAATAAACTGATGTGCTTGTTAAAAGAGTGTGATAGTTCTTTATCACTTTCCTGCAAATGTTTAGTAGCATTTTCGAATGTCAGAGCGTTATTGTGGTCCAATTTACGAGTTATACTTTTGATAAGGATTCCTAAAGGATCAATAAGACCTCGGTGAACTGTTTTAGTCTCAAAAGATTCTGAACGGGTAGTAATTTTGTCTATTCTTTTAAACAAATGCAGAATTTGAAACTTGAACGTGGATGAATTTTACTTATTGAAACGGTCCATTGAGGTTTTAGAGAGTCGATTTGGTGTTGTATAAAGTCAATGTTAATTTCCTGTAGAAAGATATGGTCATGAGATATAATTCTGGTTTCGCCTAGCTTAAACGGTAGTATTCCCGTAGTTTTGCCGTCAAATTGTCTATCTGTCATCATGATGTGGGTCAGCATTCCTGAACCATGTCTCGTGGACTAGTTGATTTAGTCCGTATCAGTCGAGTTTTCGCTTCAGGTCCTGCTTTTTGCTTGTGTATATATGTATAGGTAAATTTATCATAACTTTGTCCTGGGTGTACTCGTGTGGCTCACTATTGTCTTTGTGCTATTGAATTACTTAAGCATACTTCCTGTCCTGGCTCAGAATCCTGTTGCAGGTTCCTAGTTACGTTAAGGCGATTTGTAATTTGTTGAAAGATTCGTCTGTATTATTTGATATACTAAATTCATTTTACAACGATGGTCTTGCAGATATTGTTGAAATTATTGCTGAGTTAAATCTAAGTCTAAGGGGTCTCTGGGGTTGAAATGACCGGTGATTATATCAGTGATCTACATAATTATTTTTTGATAACGCGAATACTATACATTTTTAAATAAAATGACTACGGATTTTATCGCGTTTATTTTACATTTTTTTAATGCCCGACGTTTCGAACACTTTCCAGCGGCCGTGGTCACAGGGTAGGCAGTACTATTGTGAGTTTAGGATTAGAGGAACACGATCATATTTAGCGCGATTACATTTGACACATTCATTTATGAAAAATGTAATTTGTTCTTTAAGCTTTGGCCAGAAATATTTTTGCAAGCGCTGAATAAGTTTCGTTAATGCCTCTTATGATTCGTTTTCCTAAATGATATTTAGAAATCATATCTTGTTGCTCAAGGTAATCTGATACGTTTTGATTTCATTTTGGCAAAAATTATATTACCAAGCTAAATTTTGAAGATTTCGTTGTAGAATAGGAACAATGGAATAGATCTCTTCGATTGGCTGTACTATAACGGCTGTATGCAATTTGGTATCAATGAATTTTTGCACAAATTTGCAAAATATCCCGATCTAAACTATTTCTATTCACTTGCGCAATCGTTTTCTAAAATTTTCAAATGGAGATGATACTTTTGTTTCACTTCAGATGGTTTATGACGAATTTAATAACTACTTGTCGCCTCAAATTTGTTCAATGGCTCATCGGTGATCGGGATTTCAAAATGGGATTTTGAGAGACGTGAGTACCGTTTCGCCATCATGTAATTCTAACTTTGGGTGGACTACTTAAAGCTCTCATAGTAGGGGCGGTGTCTGTTGAAGGGTCACTTACAATAGCTGTATCATCAGATGGTGTAACCGTGGATTCCGAATCAGAGATGTTGACGGACAACGAAGCTGTTCTCATTGTAAATTTCTATTCGCGATAATGCGTCGGCATTGAGTTAGATTTCCTTTTTCTATAAATTACTTTGAAATCGTATTGGGGTAATTTGAGTTTCCATCGGGTAAGGCTGCGAACTAGGTTCTTTGAGATTCATATGTCTGTATCTGTCATAATGAAAATTTTCGACCGAAAAGATATGGCCTAAAATATTTTACAGCCCACACAATCACCAAAAGCTCTTTTCGATGGTTGAGTAATTTGTCTTACTGTCGATAAGTGTTCTTGACGCATACTCCATAGGTCTATCAGAGCCAATTGATCCTTGAGAGAGAATGGTGCTAAGTGCTAGGTTAGACGCATCTATGGTGAGAATAAAATCCTTTGAAAAGTCTGGATTTTGTAAGATGGGATCGTTTGTTAAAAGAGACTTACAATGTTCGAAGCATTTAATGTAATCGGATTTAAATCAATTTTAGCCCCTTTTTTAAGCAAGAAGTGAGAGGTTTCGTAACGCGTGCATAATTTGGAATGAATCGTCTGTAATATCCAATAAGACCTAGAAATCCTTTTATTTGTTTGGCAGTTTTTGGAATCGGATACTTTAAAATTGCTGAAATTTTGTCAGGGTTAGGTTTTACGCCCTCTGTCGTAATAACGTGACCTAAATATGGGATTACGTGCTTTAAAAATTCGGTTTTATCCAGCTGTAGTTTGAAATAAGATTCTCTGAGTCTGTTAAATTCTTACGCAAATTTACTATGTGTTCTTGTAGGGAAGTCGAAAAGCATAGAATGTCATCTTGATACACAATGCAGATTGACATGACGAAGGTAGATGGGCTATTTTTTAGACCCATGGACATGCGGAGGAACTCAAAATGGCCGTTACCATCCGCAACACTAAAAGCTGTCTTATGTATATCTGCTGGTCCAGTTCAACTTGATAAAACCCAATTGCCAAATCCAACGTTGTAAAAATACTGGCAACGTCCTAATTTATCTAAAATGTCGTGGTGTTCGGTAATGGGTGAGTTAATTTGGATGTAAGGTGTCTTTCACCTTGCAAATTTAATTCTATCCTGGGATGGCAAAAGCGCATTCTCCTGAAAATTGTCGCGACCATTTTCAACGATTCTCCGGTTCATCGTGATGGGAATAATTAAAATTGTATCTTGAGGTTGGTCTATGTCGTACGGTATTCGTCGTAGAAATCGGAAGTCTCATTAACGTTAATCTGTCTCGGTTGGTTTGTCCTGTCAGGGTAAAATTACGGGCTACGGGATGGCTTATGGCACTCATTATCGGCCTGGAGCAAATTCGAGAGCACTTTCTACAGCTTCCGGACGCATGCATCGAACGCTGATCCGATTGGTTCATGCAAACCTCTTGTAAAAGTTTGCAACGCAATTTTATTATAAAGCTGACGTGTGGCTTCTAAGTACTTACAATAGGATCGTGAAGTTGCTCGTATGCCATAATAATACTAAGCAAATCTGCACCCGTTAAAAGAAAACGCTAGCTGTATCGGTACTCTGTGTGAGCTGGGATAAATCTGTATAGTAAACATTGGTCTCTGCGATCCGAAAACTACTAATTAATGTATTACGAATTTCTTCCAATTATTCGGGATGCGTTAGTCCCCGAGAACGGATCCCCGGAACCCGTAATTTTATTAATTATGCCATTTAATAACGCCGAACTTACTAATGAATCTTCCGGTCGCATATTCTAAAACAAATTTGTCGCAGATGTCATAAAATTAACAATACGTGGAATTTCCATTAAACTCAGGCGCTAACATTTTGTTGGTCTGCGTAAGCTCTCCAAATTCGTACCGGATAATTCACTTAATCTTAAACTATCAATATATCTGCATATTTCTTCTCATCGATGTTAAGATGAAACTTCCTCTGCCACAGCAAATTCTGTAGACTCCGTCAACGGCGCTTGCTCGGAGATTCGTAGGAAAGTTGTCGCTCGGACTCGACTATCCACCGACTGCGCCAGATACGTACTAGGCCGTTGGGTAGGAGTTTTTAAAACGGGTGCGTTTAGCGGTTATGACGTTTCATAATATACTGTATTAGCTTAAACCTGTAAGGAGAACAAGAATCTTGTTTGTTTCTTAAAAACGAAAGCGTTTGGGTTTGTTATTATTACAGGAATGCAGCAAGATAAATAAGATACATTTGATATGAGTATTAAAATAAAATTTCTATCGTCTGAGAACATCTTGCGAATGATGTATATGAAGCAAGACTTGTAGTATAAATGGCATTATGAGCATAAATGGGACATCGACCTACATTGGAAGTGGCAAATGTTTTGGAAACAATACTATTATTCGGTTCGCAAATTTACGACAACTTTACAGCCCGTTTCGTCTGTCTGATGTGATAAAATTGATCTTGATTTTTGATCTTTCCCTTATCGACTATGGTGACATGTGCTACTTTGACCTGAATGCATATCAACTCAACTAACTTGACCGATTTCTGAATAACCGCATTCAATTCGTTTTCAATTTGTTATGTATGACCACGTTTCGGTATACCGTTCCCAACTCAGTGGTTACCTATATGATAGCGACGCTCGTTATGCGCCTCGACTACTATCCACTCTTTCCTCGATTCGTCTACAACGCCGTCTTATATATTAACCCATTTTCAGTATCTTTGTGAAGTCATTGACAAAGAACTTCGCTCGACGCACAATCGTCTCCTTCAATGCCTCATTTACCGACTTCATGCATTCTCTTTCTTTATCCAGTCTATTCTTCTGTGGAATTAGCTGTCTTTAAATTGGGATAGCTAATAGTTTCATGACTTTAAAAAAACAAAATAGCTCCCTGTAAAAACTTGTCAACGGAATAGTAATTCGTCAATTATATATTTTAAAGGAAGTACAAAATCTACTAGTTCACGGAAACCTTCGGAATATGGTGATATTTGTCATAGAATTAATATTATCATTGCGAATAGGAATAACAGATGTCAATGATTGTATAAGAAGCCGAAAAGTAAGTTTATAGGATCTATTTATCCTACCCGCCAGCAAAGTAAAAATGTTGAAATATATTTTTTCCTTTAACGTTATTTATACGAACACATTTTCAGCTTTCCTCGAACTGATTTAGTAAAATTGTTATTTATTATTTATGTGCTATCGTTTCTACAAAAAGTGATACATTTCGCTTTATATTACCACAGTTTATAGCTTTTAGTAAATAATCTCGTTCGTTTTTAGACGCGTAAAGTTAATAGATGAATGAAATCACATTAATTACAATCTTAAATACGTCATTTGTTAACTATCAATAAATATGTTTGAATAAATATTTTTAAGATAGATTTACATCTTATCTCTAAAAATCCGTCGAATAGATTTAGATAAAATTTAGTCAGGAGGTAGCTTAGAACCAGAAGATGGACATAGGATACTTTTTATCCCTGTTTTTTTAAATTTAAAAATTCGTTTTCTGGCCTACCTTAGTGCTTTGGACAATATTAACTTTAAATATACCATTATGACGTTTGACGTTTTAAAACAAATGCTTCGATAGAAGTAATTTTATTGATAGGAAATATATGTAAAATTATTAATTTTTATTTCCCAAAAAAAGATGAAATGATTATTATTACTGAATGTACATCACGGTTATTGCAGAAGCCATCCGACCTATTATTAAAAAGTTCAATTTAATACGGAGTTTTTGATAAGTTTGCAAAAATAACAGAACGTTACTAACACATCAAATGATTTACTCGGTTTTAAAGCCATATCATGTTTTCTTTTGATTTACAAATGAATTTTCGTTTTGATAATGCCATTAGCTCGTCGTAATTTAAGTCGCAATGCTAGGAATCAAAGATGTACAAGAACAAGTCAAACTGACAAGCAACGCGAAGCTGCAGAATGGAGTTGAATGGAATCAGAATCAATAACATAGAAAGTATTGGTTTAATTTTCGAGCTGCATTTAATCATAACGTAGAAATTGAGTACAAATCACAACATATCTTTGCTATTGGTACGATGACGCTGTATGCCAATATTGTAAAGCATTTAATTTTAATTATGAAGCTTCTAGATTGTGTTGCGCGAGCGGTTGACAAATTGATGCCATTGGTACCGCCACCAGAACCAATACATTCGTTGGTTTCCGGAAATAGTCCAGGTTCTAAACATTTTTTTATTTATATTCAGTTATTTAATTATTGTTTTCCAATGGTGACATTTGTTGCAAAATAAGTTATTAAAGAAAATTTTACCAACATTCACGATTCAGGCTCAATTTTATCATTTAACAGATTGCTCATTGCCCAATAGTGACTAAAATTTTCACAAATTTATTTTATGAGCGATTTAGCAAGACATGTTGATCAGCGTTGTGTAAAATAATTCGGTAAAAAACCTATTGTAAAATAACAAACGTTTTGTCATGTACATAACGAATTGGTTGCATTGTTCATGACCGCTTTGCCGTTTAATAATCACTAAATGCAGGACAGCATGCGAGGGAGCAAAATTGACGAAGTCGCAATAGTTATCATTGGTGAAAAATTTAGAAAACCGAGATACTGTTTTCATGGGCATAAATCAACTGTATCGTGTTTTTGAAAACATTGAGGAAACAACCAAATGAAATTGGCAATGTGATATCTGTGGAAATACCGGATAGTAGCAAAGATCCAGTGTTACATAAAATCGTTACAAAAAATATGATTCATGGTCTCTGTGGAATATTAAATCCAAATTCTCTGTGTATGCTTGATAGAATGTGTTAAAAATGCATTCTAAAACAATTAATAGTAAAAACTGTTTTTAGAAGTGATAGTTATGCACTTTATTGCCGGTGATCCACTAATGACAACAGGAGGTCAACAGTAATCAGTTCAGTTAAACAGCTGGGAATTGAAGTTAATAAAAGTTGGACTGGCTGTTGAATGTTTCCCCCAAACAGGTTCTCGCTTTGTCGTAGTGGTGAGGCTCAGTACCTGCGGCCTGCCCAGCCGCTGGGAAGCTAAGTGGAACCTGCGTGCTGCGAGAGGAGGTGCTCCAAGCGGGGTGAACAAGCCCGCTTTGGATGCGCCTTTGGAGGGTGCGAGGGACGGGTTGCAGAGCATAGGACATTTTAACTGGAATCAATCGTTAACAAAATTTTGACGTCGTTAACAAAGAAAATCAGGTTAGCGTTATTTTCCACCGATTATTTTTGATCTTCGGTGTACTAAGGATGAGTTCACAATGACTCACAAAAAATGTTTGAAATTTTAAAATTCACACACCTTGCAAGATTTACGAAAGAACCGGAAAAGCTTTGGCGGTGCAATGATTTTACTGGCAGGTTATTTTCGCCAAACACTCTTACGATCAACGCTAGCCAACGAACTTACGGCATGTTTAAAGTCATCTTTTTAAAAAAAAGAATATTAAAGCGCTCTATTTAAATATAAACATGCGAGTCAAATCGCAGATAGATCAATGTGTATAGATCATATTTCCTGCCATTTTTTTTCACTTTACTTGAAACTAGGACCAAACTTATCGAGAAGTTTTTCCTGTTTATAAAGCAAGAGCCAATACCGCTAGGCCATAGTGGTTAAGGGACAATACCACGGCCAGAGGTGGTTCACAAAATATTAGGCGAATAAATGACATACAAATCGATTGATTCCGTTACTAACCAAGATGATGTAGTCAAGTTTTTAAATTCGCTAGATTAACCTGAATACTACCTCATAATATGCTATTAAAAATCGAATCAGTAATCATTATCGGATTAGTATTAGCAACGGAATATAAACCAGTTACGTCTTTGTATTCGCACCCGACTTACTGTGAAGATATTAATGAACAACGTCGACGAAGCCAATTTCCAATGCAGCTAGCATTCACAATTTCGATAAATAAATCTCAAGGGTAGTCGCTAAGTGTTTGTGGCATCAATCATGATAATCCATGTTTTTCACGTGGCCAGTTATATGTCGCCAGTTCCCATGTCGAAATGCCAATAAAACTATTTTTATATGCGCAAGAAAATTTTATATGCTAAGAATGTAATTAATTAATTCCTTTTATTATATATAAAGGAATTGTATATAATAAAGTATTAGAATAATAAACTCACTTTGTTTTATTAATTACACCAATTCAAATTAAATAATCATCGTTAAGGCAGGACAACGTCTATCGGGTCACCGAGTGTAACATAAAGTTGACACTCGTAAAAATAAATTGAATTTAAATTTAATTTGAATTTATTTTTAAAATTTGGCAGAATCACCCAGTGTATCTTGATGGAGCCACTCCAAATAAAAAGAAGAAGTTCGTTTCTACCGAAAATAATGTAAAAAAATCGTGGCGATGCTAGACACTTGAAAATTATTGGAAATTGGCATCTGATTTTTAACAGTTAATTGTTATTTTTGAAGTTATACTTCTTTAGGCGTGTTATGAAAAAATGATGAGAGTGAAATTTTAAGATGCGCGCGCACCTGTGACACAAAATTAACAGTTTATAATAAAAACGATGAAATGGACCTTATTACATAGTGATAAGGTTCATTTGTTAGATGATAATGGAGTTGTCGTTTTTTATTTGCGATAGTTGTTGCATAATGTGCTCTATGAGTTAGGATTAAGGTTCGTTTTTGGTTGCGTTTATTTTTGAAGTTATTCTTCTTTAGGCGCGTTATGAAAAAATGATGAGAGTGAAATTTTAAGATGCGCGCGCACACCACCTGACACAAAATTAACAGTATGAAGCCGTCTGCTTAATATATATATATATATATATATATATATATATATATATATATATATATATATATATATATATATATTATTAATTATATATTATTATATTATTTAAATTTATATTAAATATATATATTAAATATATTATTATATAAATATATTAATTTTTTAATGATGCCAAAGAAGTATAACTTCTCACGCGCGTACATAAGTACACGCACCCATTTTATTTTAATACTAAACGTTGTCTATCTATTTGCGTTCGAATTTGAGACTGATGTTAAACTTTTTCGATTTAATTTGGGTATAGTTCATAATAAAATTTAAAGTATTGGTGTGGTACAGAAAAATTTACCTATACTTTAAATACTTTACTAACCGCTGAGAAAAATAATGTTGGATTATTATTATACGAGGTTAATTCTCTCTTAAGATAAGAAACGCTTTTTGCAGCTCCTATTTTTTTTACATTGTAATTGTTCTTCTTTTCTAGCTTATCTTGTAATCTTGTTAGTGCTCTTATTTAACGTTGATTAACGTAAAAGAGATAGGTTTTTGCAAACTACTGTAAATTGAAAGAAAAAAAACACTTATTATCTTAACATGATATTGGGTTTTAGGTAGTAACAGCAGCAATATATTGAATGATATAAAAATAATACTTTCCGCACTTCTTAATTAATGTTTGCGGTGTCCACGGTCATAAAACAAAATGTCCAGACAATGGAATCGACGGTTCTCAAACGTCGGGAATATTGTATAATAATCTAATTCATTAAAGATATATATATAGGATACGTGAAGTAGTATTTTAGATGAGATGAAATTAGAAATTTTCACCCTATTTAACACACTCAAGACTGTGATTATGTTGTTGGCGAGGGTTGGGATGACACATTGACGAGGAATCTTACACCGCCTTGTGACGGATGGTCGCCCTCTCGGAAGTAGAAAAGGTGACCCGAAGGCAAGGTTACGATGTCCTCTTTCTGTCTTCGGACTTCGCACAACCCTGAAATGCGCCATCGGATCTTGCTCAGTTCCACCTCCAGTTCGGCAAGGTGTTTGCTAAGTCTCAGCGTTCGTCCGTTATACATAGCTTGGTCTAGTTTTTGATGGTAGATAGTACCCGTTGTCCTACCGTCAACATAGCCTCTACCATGGCCAGGAATAGTAGGACTACCGGTAACTAGGGCCGTTGCCTTCTGTTGACGTCCAATGAAAGAAGTTGCTCCTAAGTGCCACGCTGAGCAAGCGAACGGGCAACATATCTCTAGGCTGTAGTAAAATTTAATAATTAATATGTAATATTAATTGATAATCATTTTTGAAAACGAGATTAGAACCCCGGACAGATTTCAAATTATAAGACATAATATCATTAGAAGACCCGCTGATACTGATCTATAGATATGGTAAGACGTTACTTTTCTCTAGAAAAACTCGCGTTTTTATCGGAATACGAAGACATCTGATCTGAACTGTTCAGTTCAGTTCTTTGGCTTAATGGCGTTTCTTGTAGATTTCGCCAACGTCAAGTTTTTCGATTAGACTCTGCTATATGTAACGAGGCTTGTAAATGAACAAGGTCACAGTTAACAACTAAGAATTGATTATGGGCTGAGATAATCCACCACAATAGTTTCTGTTGATGTATCTAAAACAAAAGAGACACACAATAACACAGGGTTAGTTGGTTAAGAGACAAACAAACTAAAGTTTAATGTTATTATGATTAATGTAAGAACAAAAATATAGAACAAATGGGAATCAACATAGGATAATAAAGTTTTAAATTAGTGGGACGCGGAATTTGGGGAGGGAGCAGGTCATAGAGAGAAGAGGTCTGTCTGGGACAATTGAAAATATGTGGTCGAGTGTTCCTTCATCTAGTCCACATTCACAGAGGGAGGTGTCTTTATGTGTAGCTTTGCAAGATGAAAGGGGTACATGCATGTCCTAGTCTTAATCTGCAGATGATACTGGTACTACGTTTGTGCAGATTTTGAAGTTGCAGAACCAAGGACGAGTAGGAATATGGGGCTGAATATCAGCATAGTACTTCCCTTGTAGACACTAGCATTAAGCCAATATTTGTTCCAAGATGAGAAGAGGCGCTGACTTGCTAATGGCAGTAAATCATTTGAATACAATCTGTAGTGGTCCATGCATCCTGTTTTGTTGCATCTTTGGCATAGAAGTTCACAGCCTCATTGCCATTAATGCCACTGTGCCCTGGAATCCAGGCCAGAACTACCTGAATATCTTTAGTATGACACCGTAAGAGGACTTCTTAATTTTCAATATGTAGGAAACTTATGTTTGGACTTAAATTGATTAGATGCAATAGCCTGTAGGCAACTCTTAGAATCAGTGAGAATAACAGAGTTTTTAAATTTGTGGACTCAATAAATGTCAGAGCTTCCAGTACAGCTATGGATTCACCTGAAAATACTGATGTTTCAGGGGGGAATTTATAATTTAATATCACTTTGTACTTGGGTATCCAAACAGCAGCACCGACACAACTCTGCTCAGACAACTTTGAAGCATCAGTGTACATGATCAGCCAATCAGGCCAATGTTGTGAAATGAAATTGATTAACTGGATATTTGCAAAACAGGAGTTTTTATCAATACCAATATCCAGAAGAATTTGAGGTTTAAAAATAAGTGCATCAAAAGGTGTTTCATAGAGAGGAAACTTTTGACACTGAAATATAGGACAAGGCAGATGAAGATAAGTGACAAAACTTTGAACAGGAAGGGTAATCTTTATGGGACCAGTATTTATTTGAAGAGATAAAATTGGATAAACTGTGCAGCCTAGAAATAAGAGGGTGATAAGAAGATTGAATAACCTTGAATAGGAATCGGTCAGATAAAAATTGTCTTCTAAGATACAATGGAGCTTCTCACACTCCACCTGAAGAGCATTTATAGGTGAGGATTTCAGCCCCACATATTATTCTAAGGCATTTATATTGGATTTTGTCAAGGATATGGCAGATTTATTACAGGGTTCCAGTAGAAACATGCCATAGTCAAAATAGGCTGCACCAGGGCATTGTACATGAGTTTCTGAGTATAGGGTGACAGCCCCACCAAGTGCCAGATAAAGAACGCAACATGTTCATGTTTTTCTCACATTTTTAATTACATGGTTAATATGTTGAATACCAGTTAATCTCGAATCTAATACAACACCTAGAAATTTAACATTGTCCACCAAGCAAATTTTGGTGCCCATAGAACATTGGAACATCCGGGCGGGATCTGGCACGCGAAAATACAACAACATTGCTTTACTAATAGAAAGGCCTAATCCATGGTTATCAAGCTATTCATGGAGATAGCTAATAGCTAAATTAAGGGAAGAGGCTTCCTCAATTTTTGAAACAGATAAGTAAAGAGCCAAGTCATCGGCAAATTGAAGTATTTGTCAAAATGAATTTACTGAAAGCTCTAGATCATATGTGTAAATACTGTAAAGCAGTAGACTAAGCACTGAGCCTTGGGGCAGCCCTTTCCATATCTGTCTCGAGGAAGATATAAAGTTAGGGAAACGAATGGATACGGATCTAGGGCTTAAGAGATTAAAGATTATATTTACAATCTTCACAGGAATACTCAGCTGGATTTTCTGCCTGAGTACTGGAAGAAGTACATTGTCATATGCCGAAGAAACATCTAAAAATACTCCTACCAAAGACTTACTTTCAGAGAAGGCAATGCGTATGTCAGTCACTAATGTGCTAAGGCTGTCAATAGTACTAAAACCTTTGCGAAAGCCGAATTGGGATTTAGCTAATGTGTTGTTTTGCTCGACTATCCATTCCAAGCGATTCTTTATCAAATGTTCTAACACCTTAGCCATTGTGCATGATAGAGCTATCGGGCGATAGCTGGACGGGTCCGAGTTAGCCTTTCCAGGTTTTAAGATAGGTATGATTACCTGAGTTCTCCACTCTTCAGGAACAGTACCAGTTAGAAAAATATTGTTTAGGATGGATAAGAAAACCTGTTTTGCAGAAGTGCTGCTATTACTTATGAAGGAATATGGGATCCCATCAATACCTGGGGATGAGTCTGTAAGACCCTCGAGAACCAATGAAAGTTCTTCCCCAGAGAAAGGGGCCTCAAAAGGGTTATTTGTCTTAAGTGTTAAAATGGGAGGGTAAAGCTCTTCTAATGAGGGGACATATGGAGGAGCTAATTTGGCAGAGAACTGTTCGATCCAAGAAGATGGATCAGTAGATAAAATAGCAGGACTGCAGACAGAGCTACGATAGTGTCTAATGCTGGTCCAGACTTTAGATGGGGGAGTAATAGGAGAAAGTTGCTCACAAAAACGGAGCCACCCGGATCTTTTCGTGTCTGCTAGAATTCTAGTGGTCTTCGCAGCTACTTTTTTGATAGTTGGTGAAATTTTCCATCGTCATGTCAGTGAGCGTGTTACTTCTGCCTCGGAGTGCTCTCTTACAGGCCTCTGTACATTCAGAATTCCACCATGGTGGGAAGACAGTTTACGTTTAGCCAAACTTTTGAGAGGGATGGACTTGGTAGCAGAAGATAAAAGAGCATTTTGAAACAAAATATATGAATGTTGGACATTGTCTGGTTCAATAACTGGAATGTTTTACCATTTCTTCATTTAAACATGATTTAAACAGGGACCAGTCTGCTTTGTGAACATTAAATTTTAGGAGTGGGGCAAGGTTAACATTAGGAACAGATCTAAGTGAGTCAGGGCAGAAATAAAGATAGTAAAATGGTCACTTCCATAAGTGGAAGACAAGACCGTCCAGCTAGAGACTAGAGGACAGAGAAGGAGATGCAATGTAAGGTCAACTGCAGTCTTTGGGTTTTGAAAGGAGAGACTCTGCAGTTGAGACCCATTGTTTAAAACACACAGATCTAATTCATCGCAGAGATCGAGGAAAGGGAAGAATTGGCATCGCTATAATAACAGCCCCAAGAGGTATGGTGAATATTAAAATCACCTAGGATAAGTATAGGAGAAGGAAGACTAATTATGATATGTTTTAACTCAGAGAGGAGAGCAAGATTAGGATCAGGAATGTATATAGAGAGGAAAGAAATATTGTGTTCTAATAGCAATGGCAAAATGCCATTACTGTGGAAGGGAGATCTATTTGGTAAAATACCATGTTCCTAGAAACTAAAATGGCACTAGCCAGCATAACCATCTGACCTTGTCATCCGGAGACATGAGTGGCCTGGGATCCAAAGATGGACCCAGACTTCAACCACGTCTCCTGGACTGCAAAAGACAGAGGGTTGGTATTTGTTAATAAGAGAAATGATATCATTTTTTTTATGACGAATACTATGGCAATTCCATTGAAGGATGTTTAGAACTGTTAATGGTTTTGTTAAGCTGAGAAAGTTTAGATATGACATTGTACGGTAGTTGGGAGTCGTCAAACCGAGAAACTATATTTAAAATTGTTGAAAGTAACAGGTCTAAGAGGTTATCATTAGGAGAAATATTTTCAGGTGGATAAGCATTCCCATTAGGGAGACTAAAAGAAGGTGTGCTAGTAATCGCCTGATGGGCTTGCTTGTCATAACCTGAGCTTGATGAGGGCATTGGAGAGGTTCTCTGAGAGAAGAATGTACGACGGTAAGAAATATTATTTGATGAGGGTTGTGAAGGAGTAGGAGATTTAGATGCACTCTGGAAGGATTGTGTAGGATGAAACTGAGGCGAGGATTGGGAAATATCAGCAAAAGATTTCCTCACTAGAGGAAATCTAGCTGAAGCTTCTGAGTAAGATATATTTTCCTGAGACATTACTATCTTAATGGACTTCTGTCTGGAATGTTCAGGGCACTTTCTATCAGTTGCTTTATGGTTACCAGAACATAAGACACAAGTAGGAATATTTGATTGATTGTACAATCAATGCCTGCATGAGGTTGTGCACAAATAAAACACCTCTCTTTGATCGACATTGAGTAAGCCACAGCCCAAATCTACAGCATTTATGGCACTGAATCGTTGGAAGAACATATGTTTGACTGGAAGAGCTGTTAAAACAATAAACTTTTTCTGGTAGCTTTTGACCAATGAATGTTAAAACAACTGATGGGGTCGGGGTCCAAATAGCTGTATTGTTTTCCATGGATTTTCTATTAAGGCGGCTGCTCTAATAACACTACCAAACCTTCAGGTACTTCAATGGACGAAACTAATTCCTCTAAAGTCCATTCAACTGGAACATCTCTAACAATACCCATGCGGGTTACATTATAAGAAGGAATAATGGCATCATACTTACCTGCAACAAGTCCGGAATGATCTAAAATAGGTTAGCAGCCTCAGCAGATTTAAATTCCACTGAGACACGATTACGGCCAATACGTTTAACACCATCCTAACAATACCCTTAATTTCATTGTGATGTAAAGTGACCGAACTTAATTGGTCTTAATGTAGTACTAGAAGAGGGTTCAGAGTCTTTACTCACATGGACCAAAAAGGGGCAACTGTCTAGATCGGAGTATCGCTTTTTGGAGCCTTCATTTATTCTATTATTATCTATTGAGGTAAAGTAAAGGTTGACTGGATGGAGCCTGACTGCTTGAGCAACTGTGTTTTTTTTTGAGAGTTGAGAGGAATCAGGAGTAGCAGCAATCTGTCTTTTCCTTAAATTAGGTGTAGGATCGGTAATCATAGGGGTTGAATTGGAATGGAACTATGTCTGTAAACATAACCTCCCCGGATCGGAGTCACCTCAACCATACTTATACTTAAATAGTACTTACAAATAGGACAACACAATATATAAATATCAACACACACACAATACTAGATAATCAACAGAAAGAACAGAAAAAAGTACAATAAAACGTTGAAATTACGAAAAACACTTGTGCCAAGCACTCAACCATAGAGCAGAATCCAGATCTGAACTGGCAATGAGTGATCGTATTAAGTGAGTGACGTTTTCACATCATGTAACATGAAACTTTATTGTTTAGTGTCAATCGTCATGGAATAATATAAAGCACGATAAATAAAAACTTTTCCGAAATATCACGAAATAAATCTCACTATATCTGTAGAAAGTCTCGGTGCCAAATTAAAAATATCAAGATAATATTGATACTTAAATTGCAAAGATAATTTTGTTTATTTAAGACAATCATAATTAATGCAATTAGATACCTTTTATTATTAAATAAAATTACTCAACGGATTTTATTGGGTTTATTTTATATATATAGACTGAGATGTCATGTCTTGTTGCCAGTGCTGAAGCAGGGTTTCAGATCTTAATTTTTACTAATTATTTTTAGTCTGTACTCCGACCTATGCAATATGAACTGATTTTATCTTTACAGCCAGCAGTGGTATTATGCTTGGGGTATACGGTCAGCAGTGGTATTATACGCATGACATCTCAGTCTACCCTATGACCACGGCCGCTGGAAAGTGTTCGAAACTTGGGAATTTAAAATGTAAAATAAACGCGATAAAATCCGTTAAGTAATTTTATTTAATAATGTATAATATTCAGCAAGCAATAGAAATAATTATAGATACCTTCAGTTAAACATAAACTGGTGTAGAATGTTTATATTTTAAAATATTGCAAGATTGTTATTGACAAAACACAGTTTTGTCATACAATATTAGCCTTACAAATTTTCGCACGTTTCCTACTGAAATTTTTTCATCTTTTATGAGAGGTCATTAGCTACACAAGGGCCGTTAGCAGGTTCGTCACTACAATACAGTATTTTTGTATTTTAAAAGCTTTGGCCTGAATTTACTATGGTGGCAGACTGTAAATCTTTATTTGAACCTATTCATAGATTCTTGTTGTGTCATTTGATACCAGAAAAATCATGACCCTAAATATATAGCTATTTACTATTATTTTATATTAGTTTCGGCTGAAAAACTCCGTTTACTTATACTGTGGTTTTATTATTATATGTAATGTCGTTGGTTTTAATTTGCTATAAAGTTATAAAAACCTGGATCAAATATCTTTGAACTGTAAGATGCAGAAATGATTTGTAGATGATGACTCCGTTACTAATAGGCTAATACAATTTCTAAGTGAATATATAAGCAGAACGGTCACGGCCTGTTACCAGATGGTATACAAATCACTCGTACAAACCAAATGAAGTGTAAGATATGTGATAGCAAATCAAAATCAGCATTATCACTTTAAGCTTTAAGCAGGAACGCAGAAAGTGGTATTCCCTTTAAAAAGGAAACTATCTTTTAACTTGGTATAATATCAACTTAAAACATGCTATTGACAAAAACTGTTTATATTTATTAACTTTCTTATCTTGCAGTATTATAAATAGCCGGACGTTTTTTTAACTACATTGTGAAACAGATTATATGACGTTAAGTATGGATTATCTGTTCACGATCAACATCCGCGGTACATAATCTGTGGCACTATAATCATAGACTAGATTGTTTTTGGTTGTAATGTTTTATCATTCAACCATAGCCAGCGATTTACTGGGTAAACGAGACTTAACACCCTATGTCTCACGGTAGGCAGGGCGTTGGCGATACCACTGGTATTGCTAATGTCATGGGCGTCGGTGATCACTTTCCATCAGGTGGCCCGACTGCTCGTCTGCTGCGTAGCATAAAAAAAAAAAATTTAGACCCATCTCATAAAAGTATTAGCGAAACGGTTAACTTAACTTTTTAGGTAGAATCTCTACAAAGTTGATCGCGTTTAACTGTAGAGATTGCTCTATTTTAATTAGTGGCCGTTATTTATGATTGTTACAAGATTTTCTTTGAAATTTATGTCTCGGTGCCTGTAAAGCAGTAACATAAACACTTCTGTCTTCCGGTTTTGAGGGCACCGTGGCCAGCGATATTACTGGTGAAATGAGACTTAACATCATATATCTCAAGGTGGTAAATAAAGTAGGGCGTATCATTTACAGAGTGCTTGTCTCGTCGTTGTAATAAAATAAAAACGAAATTATTTACCCTAACATGTACCCTGCGTACAGTGGTTAATTAAATTATTTTCGTTACCAAGCACAATATTTAACAACAGTGATTCTGTTACGATAGTCAGAATTGAGGGCCATTCAAAATGAGTAGATATTCTCTTGGAATGTCGCCAGTGTCGCCACTGTTATCTCAAGCCTAATTAGTTTTTTAAGTCCACCATTGAGATCCTAAGCTGTATTAAATTTTAATACCTAAAACCAAATTCAAAATATTAATTATAATAAAATTCAATTAGGATGAATCATTTTGAGATTCCATCAGAATCCATCAAAATCTCTCATTTGAAACACAAATGAACAAAATTATTTCTTTTATTTACGCGATTATTATACATATCAAATCCACAAATTTACGGATTTTTCGCGTCACTTAAATATATTTATTCCCGACGTTTCGGATTCTTTCCAGCATCCATGATCACGGGCAGACTAAGTTGGAATATGTCTGTATCTCTATGTTTTCGAATAACCGTCAGAGTTTTTATTTAAAAAATTGACATCTTTCGTTTTCTTAATTTTTTTTGTCAAACCAACATTTAAAATTCAAAATTACTAGGAGCCGAGGAACGAGGAAACATATATTAAAAAAAAAGTTCTGTTGGGAAGTCGGACAAAAATAAATTTAATCAAAAACAGTACAACACTTTCACGGTGGTAAAGTCGGCGCGGCATTGTCCATTTGGGACGGGTGCCGCAGAAACTAAGTCGAAGAAATTAAAGTTGGGAGACTTCTGCACCGTCTACCAGGCGGAACTACTGGCTCTCCGTAGGGCCGTCGAAGTGGCACTTCAACATCTTGCACGGAGCTGCAAAATATACAGTGACTCAAGGTCCGCCCTAGAGACACTGAGTAGGAGTGACTCCCCACACCCGCTGGCCGTAGAGGCAAGAGAGGATATCGCCAAACTGGTAAATCGGGGTGACTCTCTTGATCTCTACTGGATTAAGGCACATGCGGGTGTGGAGGGTAACGAAAGGGCGGAACTTCTCGCGAAGGAGGCTGCCCTGCGTATAAAGAGTTGGCCGGACTACGAAGAGTGTCCGGTCTTCATCTGTTAACAGGATTCTCCGACAGGAGTCCATTGACGAGTGGAACCGGCGCTATATATCAGAGCCAACAGCCTCGACCACCAAGCTCTTCTTCCCCAATGCGGTCGACGCGTACCGTGCGGTAAGGAGACTGGAGCTCAGTCCAACGCTGGTGCAGGCGCTAACAGGGCACGGGGGTTTTGCGGAGTATCTCCACCGCTTCAAGTGCCGGGACAACCCGGCATGCGAATGTGATGGGGAGGCTCCGCAGAGCGCCCTTCACTTGCTTACAGAATGCCCAATTTTTGAAAGCGACCGACAGAGTCTGGCCATTGAAACCGGATCTAAAGTCAGCAAAGAGACCTTAGCCACCCTAATAAAAGGAGTACATAGAGAAGAAAATAGTTAAATATGCAAATAATAAAAATAGTGTTATAAATAGGGTAATAAGGTACATATATAATAAGTATATATGTATTCTATATTAAGTAGCAATAAGTAGTATTAAGTAGCAATATGCTGATGTATGTAGTAAATAAGTACAATAAATAATCGTAGGCATAAGATAGATAGGTAGAAATGTAAGAAAAAAGAGGAAAATGTACCAAAAATAAGGTCTGCACTATGCAGATACCAGCGTCTGTAACCTGAAAAGTAAAATAAGAAATAAGAAATTGAGAAACTAGAATTAAGTATGAACTATGTATCTAAATATAAGATCAAAAAATGTAAATAAAAATTAAAACACGTTAATGCAAAAAACATAAAAAAAGCAAAGAAATAAATAAAGATAAAATCAGAAATAAACTGAAAAAGAACACTGTACAAAATAACTAGTACAAAAAGAGCGAACAAGGACCCTGATCCCAATGTCAGAGGAAACACGTATTAAAAAAAAAACACTTTTACGGTTACATTATATGCTTACTACTGATGCCATAAAAGAACATATTTAATAAAATCCTACAATTAGAGAGTTAAAAACTATTTTATTCATTTAAGTATTCAAGAGAAGCACACGATGTGTAGCGTTAATTAAAACTAAAGTTTTATAAAGCCTTGTGTCCTATATAGCATAATTGTTTATTTTTTAATGGCTGAAAAATAAAATTACAATTACTGTAAGACCGCTACAAATGTTAAATAGAATCCGAAACATTATGTATTCAAAGTAACATAAAATCAGCAATTATTACACGTACACATAAAACAAAATAACACAACTGTATGCGAAATTTTGTAATAATACTCATAAAATCATATTATGATATTTTAAGAGATTCCGAACTGCAAAATGAAATAGTTCAATTTTGCTTTAACTTGACCTGTTTTAAGAGTGTTTTCGTCTGAAAATCTGAAGTGTTTAGTTTATAAACTTTTAATAAATATAATATTTTTTTATGTTTACGCTAATAGTACACGTGGTTTAATAAAATGCTTTACGGATTTTATCGCGGGTGTACAATTTTCCCGACGTTTCAGACACTTTACAGGATCCATGGTCACGAGCAGACTGAGGTTTAGTTCGTCCGTCAAAGTTTTTTTTACGATGACTGTGGCCGGGGAACTCAGTTTACAAACGCGATAAAATCCGTAAACTATACTTCTCGAAAAAATTAAAGGAACACAAAAAGTAAGAAATTGTTTGGCAATTTTCAACAGGGCGTATTTCAATGAAAAAGTTAGTAGACTCAAAATTGAGTAACATGTAAAAAAATAACATTATTGATTTTTGAAAGATTAGATCAAGTTTACGGAACAAAAATCTTGGTCTCTTATTTTTTTTCAAAATTTCAATCAATCGGTCCAGGGAAACTGCTGAACCGATCGACCTACCGACTTTGGGGTACATTGTACAGTAACATTTTTTTCTAACCTAGGCATGTGTCCTACTATTGACAAAAAAACGGAAAATGACAAAAAAACCGTCATTTTCCGTTAACGTTTCAGATGGAAAAACATATTCTCTACCAGCCATGCCAAATTTTATTAGAAATTTTATGGACAAACCTAAACCTCCTATCCTCCTAAGCGATCAGTAGTTTCAGAGATTTTGGCAGTTAAGTAAAAAAGGATTCGTTTGCTTTCAAAATTCGATATCTCGAAGGCAAATATCTGACTCTTGCAAAAAGCAGATTGAAGCATAATAAACAGGCTATACGACCAATGCATTACTAGGTGTAAAAAAATGCCATGTCCATAGAGCAAAAAAATGTAAAAATTTAGATATTTTTCCTTGCGCTTTATCCAAAAATAGCATAACTACTGGTGCTCTAAAAATTAAAGTTGGAAAGCTATCTTTTTTATTTCTGTACGACTATTTTTCTTATATAAATATATAAGAGTAAAATGTAAATTTTATTTGATACCGTGACTTAGTCTAATAGCAAGTAAAAAACAAGTGGTTATTTCCTATTTAGTGGGCCGATTTATATCAAACAATTAATTTTTAAATAGCAATGCACTTTTAAATAGTTTGTTAAATTTACACATTTTAACGAAAATACACAATGGATATGTATGTATAATTATTTCAAAACATTTTTACTATATCATATATATGAGGGACACTAAAGTTAGTCTCTTACTTTTACTGTATATGAATTGTATTTGGTGTTTGTGCTCTTTTGTTATAATTTACTTATTTTTGTAAGTTATCGAAACTTATGTTTTTATTGGTCGTAATAAAGTTTATCAATATCTAATAATTAGAGCCTAACAACAACTGCAACGTCTGAAGCTAGCCTTTAGTTTCATATACATGCATTAAATACGATTAGCAGTATTTTACCTGAAAATTTTACCTTATTAGAAGCTTATATTGAGATAGGCAGTTCCGTTTCCCGTGCTTTTCCCTTCTTTTTAGGTCTTTTCGTACATCCCCACCTTTTCGACAGGGGGGTCTGGCAACACTATATAGACCAAACCGCCGTTGCTTGATCATTGTGTCGAAATATACACCAGGAAGCGAAAGAAACTAGGTTTCTAATAAAGTAAGTATGTTTAATATGCATTTTATTTTCAGGTAAAATACTGCTATTGAACAACTTGACCGTTATTAGAAGCTTATATATTGAGACCAGTTTTTGATCTTCTAGTGAGATATAAACGCAAATGTGATTATATATAATGCATGAATAGGAATAGCAACACATTGATGTGAAAAAGAAAATAATTTGCTAATGTTATGTATATAATTAATACTGTATATACTGTATATTATACATAACATTTATATCACATTTTTATTTATACTAGGGATGTTTAGAATACAGAGACTACAGTGTTCCCCACATTTCTTACCACCACAATTATATTTCCTTTTACACCCAAGATGGAATATTGTTACGACCCTGAGTCAGGTTCGACCTAGATTTCAGATAGGTTAGCATATTTTAGCAATTCAATTCTCCTACGAGGAGCACCGTATAGATCCACCAAGCACCGAAACTCATTTTTGTTGCCTGAAAGATGTGACAGCTTATTTGCCAATGAGCTATGACTGGTCTGTTAGTAAATAAAGATTAACGTAAAGCAGATTTACGTAGTACATATTCATAACAAGAAATAACATTTGATAATTATGTGCAACGCTAATATAACTAATTTAAGAAAAACTACTTTGTAAAAGTGTAAAAGTGTTTAGTCTAAAATGAGACTTCTCATTAAAACGTCTGGCCTTCATAAGTAGGTCTTAACATCCTATCTTGACATTGAAGTTAATCTGAAATAAGATTCGTATCAATTAGCCAAAACACCCCTGTATAAACTATCTTTATTATTCATATATTTAATATTAAACCGCACGGTGTTTTTGGGTTATGAGATGAAGTTTGAAAAGAGGCTTGCCATCTCCAGGTGTTCCGTACTTTCAATGTGGGTTCGGACTGACAGTCACTTAAGGGTATGCGACGACGATTGCAACTCAAGTTTATCTAGTACGATGAAAACCAATTTCGGTGCTTTGAGTTTGCGCACATAACCAGTTTACAGGTATAGCCCTTGTGAGTTGAAATTGGTAATTGTAATGGCTTGCGCTAGTTATTATCTTTACCTATAGTGGGTGAAATATGCAAATGAAACATGAGGCAAAAACAATGCCGTTTATGATAAAAATTGTGTTGTTGACAATGACCGATGTGCTTAAGCGGTGAAATTAGCTGTCCTAAATTTTTGCAGCTGAAGCTCACTATAGGCCGCTCGATGACACATTACAAATTACTCCCCCACATGTTCGGAAATATCTCCTGAGGAATAGGACGTATTTCGAAATTTATTAAATACTAGTATGTATCTGCATAATTCAAGAGAAATAAATACGAATTTATCGTCGTTTTACATAAAGGCGAAGCAAAATGGCATTTTTGTGAGCAGTGTTCAATTAAACATAAAGAAATAACTGATCCTGAGAGTATTACAAATTTTAATGTAGTTTATATATAGTATATTTAAAAAACCGTTAACTCAACTTCAATTTATCTTTAATATTTATAAATGATATGACAATTTTCACATTACTTTACTCGTTTGAAATTTATGGTAAAAGTTTTATGAAAGTCTCGTTTAGAGAACGAGAAAACTTTAGTTAATTGTTAAACTGTTGTACTGCGGATTAATGGCTTACGTAAAATTTAGCATAGCTCGTATGGACGTTGTCGGTGGCTATAGTTCCATTTCAAAAATGTTTTAATAAAGCAGTCCGTTTACGGTGAGTTGTTCTTAGATTTTTAAAATGGTTTTTCCAAGGTAAAAACTAGCCTATGTTACTCAATGTCTCTAATATAAAGAGAGTAATTAAAATCAGTACAGTAGTTTCGAAGCCTATTAAAAAAAAAAAACAAATCTTTAGTGTTTTTAATATTTCAATAGTTAAACGTAGCCAAAGTTAAGGCATTTATTATATGTATTATGCATTTCATAATAAATTACTGACTATTAGACAACCAGTAAAAATCTGGAGCCCGAGCCGACCGCACTTGTCCGTAATATGGGGAGTATAAGTGCGGTCACTAACCACTACCACTCCGTCTATTCGGCATATTAGTACAAATTGCTTTTGTGTCCAATACGTTTGCAATAGAAACACTTTGCTTAAGATTTTATAAAAAAACACAAAATGTATCTTTATTCTTCTTCGACCGACTTCCCCATTACTTACTATTTATGTATTTTCATCAATCCATACATTTTGGGCGCTTGGCACACGATGGTATTATCCAATTTACGTCTAAATTTAATGTATCGGAGATTTTTTTACTAAATCACTAGTTGTTTCCAGTAGAAAAGAAAAACCATGCAAATAAATATCTTAACGGGGCTTCCATCACCATCCTTCAGTTAGCTACTGTTGGTAAGTGCCTGTTTTCAGAGAGAACGAGGGATCTGTAACAAGGAACATCTGGGCTGCTGAGTTTCAGAATATCTAGCGAGTTCTGCGGGATAGCAAGTTCCAAATCCACGCGTGCGACACAGGTACCGAGTGAACCCAGCACAGTCGAGCAAATGCCT
The DNA here is from genome assembly GCA_029286875.1 of Lamproptera curius. NCBI lineage: Eukaryota > Metazoa > Arthropoda > Insecta > Lepidoptera > Papilionidae > Lamproptera > Lamproptera curius. The sequence continues at coordinate 530,370 of JAGSMT010000219.1, forward strand.
GCCGTTCTGCCATACCTAAGAGGAGTTATTGTCAAGATTGGCTATATTCTAAAGAAGGCTGCGCCAAAACATTTTTCAAGCTACCTAAGAAGGTATGTTAGTTTATACTGCCTGCCAAGTGTCTCTCTGCGAGACCCAGGAATGTACAAGCTTGATTGTAAATGTCGTTTGTCTTATATATAGGCCAAACTAAGCGTTCCATTAGAACTAGGAGAAAGAAAACACATAGCTGTCTGTATACGTTTGTGGCTCTATTATTATGATAGGCTCTATCATAGTGATCATTACTTTTTTATTAATAACCAGATAGAAAATTACATAGATTGATTTTAATATAGTCAAAAGAGGATACAAAGAGCCATGTTTCTAGCATTTTAGAAATAGAGTAAAGAGAAATAACTATCAAGAACGGCATAACTACGACGGCACATCGTTGAAGTCAATTCTATGTTTTGTTTTGTTTTAGTATAATACTATCGAAAATCGAACGAATACTATCTCATTGCCTATAATATGAGTAGCCCTTTTGTTTTAGATGTTTTTTAAATCGTAGGTAGTCATAGTACGTATTAAAACACTTACAATCGACTATCAACTCACAATCTGACACACCATTTCTGTGAGACAATCTCAGACGTGCTTCCTTCCTTTCCTAAAAGAGGCCCAAAGTGTATCGATTGACCCTAATTTGCGTACAACTCTTGAACTTACTCAGATGAAGATTTGTGCCTTTTTGTCATTCAGTTTAGCCAAAGTTTGAATTATCAAAAATATAACAAAAACTTTAATGTCCGACATAATCTGATGAGTTGAGAATACAGCGCTTGCAAATCTTTAATTTATTTTATGCATTTGACATAACTTGATACAATGTAAAATTGTCGTCTTTTAGTGTTTATGCGCTATATTTAAATTTTACCTGATAACAAATAATTAACGCAATAAGATTACATTAAAACGACAGCAAAATAACTCCCAAAAGACAGTCCAGGTTTCAGCTCTAAGAGGACGGTAAAGGTTTCGGGTGACCGCAACTTTGGCCTGGCCGAATGCTTAGCCTATACGCTAAAGAGCAATGTGTGCCATTCCGCACACTCGCAGACGTAACCCACCTCTCGAAGGTGAATCGTCTAGTTAAACTAAGGGCTGGCTACCACCAGAGGGCAATATATTTAAACCGAGTGACCCCGGAGGAGGTCCGCGATATTATGAAGGGTCTTAAACTCTGGACGGCACCAGGCCCAGACCGTATCTCAAATAGAGGGTTAAAATACTTGCTAGACCCTATTGTCTGTGTATTGGTCAACATTTTTAACATTTTACTATTGACTTGTTGTTATTTTTACACTTTTCTTGACGTCTAGAAAGAAGCTATCGTCACCAGTATTCCCAAGGCGAACAAACCCTCTAACCTGCCCACCAATCATGGCTTATACATGCTAATGCATAAACTCCAGCTTGTGCAAAATAAATTCATCCGCGCCACCGTGGTGCATTGGTACCAACGTAACATAGACCTACACAACTACTGTAAATTGCCCTTATTTTTGGAAAAAAACGTCTGCCACCTATTTCGTGGGGACGGGAATTCCCCGCGAACTCTGTGTCTAGATGAGTCTTAAAGCGTAACGTCCGACTAAAAAACAGCAAAAAAAATAAAATTTCATTAGTTTAAACACATTGTGAATTAACTTTAAACTATCTTCAAAATACAATTTTTATTTTTAGTTGAACATAAACATTAGAAAAATTAAACTGAAAACTTTAACATATTTATACACAACAGTGTATGAGATATAAAGGCGTCAAATAAACTTAAATGGTACTATTAAAAATCAAGAAAAATAAATGTACAAAATAAACATATTAAAACAACAACACTCGAAGTTACGGTTTTACCTTGGGTACCGTCCAAAACCGTACACCATATACGAATTTGCCCCAACATTCACACCAGACATTTAGGTGCACAATAATTAATCAACAACATCGGAATCATAGCCTGAACAGCCTCATGGGCCCAACCATTGCAGGAAGTACACTGTACCTAACCTCATCCATACGACTTTTGACCGTATTCTTCTAGACAGTATAGGCAAAGATCTTTACTATTTCTGTTTTACCTGTGCTTATCCTGTGTTTTTCCTTGATTTCGAACAGATCCAACTTTGGTTTTTTAATTTTCGATTTTAAGTTACTTAGAAGCTCGTCTTTATGTGGAGATGACGTAATTATTGATGTTTTACCGCTTCGACGGGTGGTACGTTTTGTGCTGTCCGACGGTGAAACAAGATATTGTGAACCGGCTTGTCGGCTACCCGGTGTAGTGGGAATAATACACCGCATTTTGCTTATATACTCTGTTTGCATTTCCACCGGTGTGGATGGAGTGCCGGGACAAGTATTAATTGGTGGTTCTAGGAAAATAGATGACTCCAGAAATGATGTCGAAGGCAAAGTGTTTGTGACTGAAGATTTAGTGGCATTTTCTTCTTGTAAAACCATCTCAGTTGTTTCAGCAGCTGCAAAATCTGCATCACATAAACACATAGTCGATTTGTAGGGTGCCATATGCCATCTAGCAGTTCAGCCTTCATGCGCATTCTGGAAATATATAGCAAGGTGGCAGTTAATATCCGAAGCAGACATGCAAAGTACAGCAGTAGTCAACTGACCCTCTCAGCAGAGCTTTTAAACCAACTTGATTCTTCCCTTTCAAAGCGAGAATTTGCTCTGTCTTTGGGCACGGTAGTCAGCCCAGTTTCGTCAACATTGAAAATGTGAGTTGGTGAAATTTGTATTCATTCATTAGGCCTTCAAGCAAATGAGAAAACTACCTACGCTGACCCTATTAAAACCCATCGCTCTTTGCAATAGAAGTCGGCTCAGAGCACGCAGTATCAGTTCAGGTGTCTCTTCATAGGTTTTATGAAGAGACACCAGATAACCAAACTCTCCAGCTTCTTTTTCGATCTTTATTAAAATTATGTTGGATACCATTGGCATCAGCGAGTTGGTAAGCTAATTGTCGCAGGTCTTTGTATGTTAACCCAAACAAACATTGCTCCAATAACTGAACGTGCTGAACCGAAATAGCTTAACGATCAGCTGAAAAAACTGTCTTGAACCGACCTAATCCTTTTTGTGTCGACACTGTTAGGTCATTGTTTTGTTTATATTTATTGACACGATCTTGCAATGCTTTAGGACAACGGTAGATTGAGATGCTTTGAGGTACCGAAAAGTTCCTTTAGTCACGCTCATTACGGCCTTTTTCATTTGTTCGACATCCCAGTCCTGTCTAGTAGTTGTTTGCAAAAGAAAAAATATCAGCTAATCAGGGTATAACCGTATACTAACCGATTTTACCCCATACGGTTCTGCCCCAAGGTAACCTCAAACGAACATTTAAATACCACAACAAACAAACAGATTTGGTTAAAACAAACACTGAATATAGAATGATATCGTAAATTGCGTACTAACATTAAATTCCATTAACAGTACACACTTGAAGTGGTTATTTTGATAAACATTAGATCACAGCACCCGAAAAACAATAAAACTGTTTAACTTTGCAACGAACGTGGCGGTACCAACAAGTTTTTGTTGACAAATAACTCTCATTGGTAGATCACATTGGCAGAAGTTTGAGCGCGAAATTCAAACAACCAGAGCTATAAGGAGAACCGATTTTACTCCGGTATACGATTTTGGACAGGTCTCCCCTATAGTATAGCTACACATATGACATGTGTTTTTTCTTCATATATTGCATACAAATACCTCGAAAGACGAAAAATTATCGTCATATCCGTATCAAATTCTTTTATTATAAATATATTGCACCTCACAAATATTTCTAATGCAAATCGTATGCTCTTATTTTTTACGCTAAATAGGGCTTTATTTTTATTGCGTTTTCAATCAATTTTGTGTTTACACGGGTTATATTAATAATCTAACACCAACACTGTTTAATCGTTGACAAGACATTTGTCAACGTTTAAATAGGTCAGTCCTTGCGTTTACTTTCAAAAACGATGAATTTCATTTCGAATTGGTAATAAAAGGATAAAAGCGTCGTGGCTCTAGCACCAGACCATGATCGTTTCACCGCTTATCTGTCATTCGCAAGCATGCGTGTGTCGAAAAAGGCTATTTATTTTTTATGATAGCGCATCAGTATGTTCATTGTATTCTTTACAAAAATTGTAGAATGCTTTGAATGCATATTGTGTATACATTCAAAGCATTCTACAATTTTTGTATATCTTGCATTTGTTAAGACTTATAGCATTTTTATTATTTCAATACAATTTTTTTTAAGTCTCAACGGCATTAAGATAAAAAATACGTAAACCTACAGCTAATCGTGACCACTCCCATATGCATATTTATATTTTTTTAAGAAATCACAGAAGCAATTAATAGAGATAGATAAATCAAAATGGATAACGCTTTGTACTCTTTTTGACCGACTTCCTTAATAAAGGACTCGATTCGGAGCGTATGTTTTATATTTTTAATCATCTATCTACCTCATTGCTCCGCTAGGTAGGGCTACCTAGATTTTTTAAAAATATATATATTAGTTTCCCATTGGTCCCATTTTTATTTAATTATGTTATGGTTAGTAGTTAAATATAAATTTGAGAAATAAAAAATATTACGGCAACAAAAATCACAACCACGTGCCAAAACTGTAAAAGATAGACTTAAAGCATGTCTTACATAATTGTACTACTACTTGAATTGGTCTACAATACAGTCCGCGACAGTATATATCTATGTTTTAAGAATACACAAGCACAATAAGCACTTTTATATAAACATTCATATAAAAGTCACAGCATTAAAAAAAATCTTCATTCTATGTACGTAAAACGTGTCATGGATGACATTTCGATGAAATAAATGCCTTAAGTTATAAGTAATCAGTTATAGACTCAATATCAGAAAACGCGGCGTAATTTCGTACGGAGAGCACGTTGTTACCTGCTTATGTTAGGTAAAATGGTTATACGCTGTTCGAAGTCGGTCATATTTTTTTGTTAAAATTTTACTTGTTCGCAGTAAGTATTTTAGTTTGTAAACATTTTATACCCATACGTATCATGTTCGTGTTTAATTATTTGTTTGTACTAATGTTTAAACAAAATTTTGTTATTTTACTTTCAGTATTTTTATGTAGTTTTTCGTCTGGCTTGAACGAACACTTATAACAATAAATAAAATATTACACATATTGGAATTATAAAATGAAATATATAATAAACAATACATATATAAATACATCCAAGCCAGATGGAAGCCCTCGGCGGAGGAGATCAAACGGCCGAGGGCTAGGTCGAAAGGGAGAGTAACCGGTGGACTATGCGAGCGATATCCAGAAGTATAGCTTTCTGCTTTTGAGCTAGAAGCGGTCCATCGCGGTGTCCCGGCCGCCTCAGATGATGTGAAAGGCTATCTGGGATTAACCCGTTTTTAGAAATGACTTGAGGGATAATTTTGGTCGGCATCCGACCCCACATGTCAGTAACCTCGTGAGATATTTTCGTTTCTTTTTTGTATTGGCTTTCACGAGGTTCTCGTAAAATGCAATACCCTTGACAGTGCTTGGTCCATCAGCACGATATCAGGCTTTTGAGCCAGTATTGTTCTGTCCGTGATGATAGACCGGTCCCAATAGAGCCTGGCGCGATCATTTTCGAACACGGCATCCGGCGAGTAAAGAATACAATAAACATTTCTGGGCCATTTGCATATTGTTATCACACTATTAAGTTTCCTAAACTATGGCGTCACAGCAGTCTATTACTACCACTATACTTTCTATTTTCTTATTTTCGACCATATTATTTTCATTTTTAACACAGATTCAAATTATTTTTCAAGTAGATTTTTTATTACCATATTTCCAATTTAGTCAACGATTTGATTACGCTTTTGATTATCAATAGTACCTATATTAGCGGTTTTTTATTGCCTACGCAGGCAGACAAGCAGTCGGCCACCTGATGGAAAGTGGTCCTGCCCAAGACATTGGCAATACTGGTATCGACCAACGCGCTGCCTACCGTGAATCATAGGATTTTATGTCTCGTTTACCCAGTAAATACGCTGGCTACGGTGCCCTTCGGAACACAGTAGTGTTTTCACACTACTGCTTTGCGGTAGAATAGGCACCATGGTGGTATCCACCCAGACGGTCCCTCGTAAAAGAGGACCTACCACCGGTAGATATATCAGTATTTGTTTTATCATTGGATTAAATTTATAATTCAGATTTTAACGAGCGATTGCCTACATAAAAATACAACAACGTTGGTCTGTAAGGCAATGTCGTCGGTAATCTTGAGTCGGATGTCGCAGAATTATTATTTATTAGAATTCAGAGCAAGCGGTAAATGCTACGTTAATCTATTTGAAGTAGTAGCCATCAGATTAAATTCTAGGTGAAAACGGTTACTGGCACTACAAAACCACTGTGTGTCACATGGACAATTTAATTAATTTCCTGGTTGGTATAAAACACACTGATTTTTTACATAACAAAATATATATATAAATGATAGCCTAAATAAATTTGTATCAGTTTGCATCATCTATTTGGGGAAAAAACAGAAGTCACGATCATTTCTTGCTTTTTTTATTATAGGCAGCTAGTTCAATCATCAGCACACATCAAGATCAATTAATGACTGGATTATTAAATATCATTGCAAGTACTTAATAACATCGCAAATTACATTGCAGTTGGATGTAATAACTAAAATGCTTCATTATGTTGCCACACTATAAACTTAGTAATGTAAGTAATTAGAGATAAAGTAGTTTAATAAAAGCCTCGATTTTAATAAAACTCATGTATTTTTTTTAACAACTAACACTAGTACAAAAAAAATCAAACAATTTCGTTGGTATAACTTAACACTCATTAATAATAGCATGTACTTAAAGTTTAGTCTTTTTTGTGATAACTTTAGAGCCTTTTCCTACTTCTTCCGCACAAAAATACTGGCATTTACAGTTTGATAAATCGCCAAAACTTTTGTTGACGTTTGAAAAGGCTCCTTGATTCTGGATTTCACAATAAGGCTCTTTGTTGGTTAATAAGGGCAAAATACTGCTCTCGACCTAATTGGGGTTCATAAAATTAACTTCATAACTTTGTAGCTCTTGTAAAAACTCGTGAAATGTAGAGCTAAATATAAATGAAAAATGGGTTAAATTGAACCATGAGAGAGCCTCGCGACAATGTAAAAATGTATTTCATTACATGTATAAACATTTACACTTATTATCCATGTACTGCCGGCTCTGTGGCCAAGTGGTAATGGCCCTTGCTTTTAACTTGCGGTCGTGCGTTTGAATCCCGGGGGAAACAACTTTGTTTTATCGTTGTTTTCTGGTTGGTTAGGACCATTTAGGCCGATCACTCTCAATTGTCTGAAAAGTAAGTCGGTCCACCCACCAACCCGCATTGGACCAGCGTGGTTGGATACGGTCCAAAACCCTCTAATGGGGAAGGCGTGCGCATTAGGGGAGGCCTATGTCAAGCTGTGGACTAGCACAGGCTGATGATGATGATGATCCTTATACTAAGTAACCATAAATAATTCAAGATTAAATAAATAAAATGGGTTAATAATTTTTATGTACATTTGACCCTTTAAATATTTATTTATACAAACATACACTTTTACGACATCTACTTTTTTATATGTGTATACAATGACTTTCTATAGGTACCATGCAAAGTTCGTCAAAAGTTCTCTTTGATTTTTCCCGCGACATTTAGTTTAACTACGAGAAAGCAACAGTTGAGAAAACCACGACAAAAATCAGATCATAACAGGCCAAGAATATTAGAAAAGATTTTGTCCAAACAAGGAGCGACTTTGTAATAACTGTGCATTTAATTGTTATAAATACTCGTCTACACTAATTTAATACAGAGGAAAGATGCGCTTGTTACTTTTCCCGAACCCCCTAATGGAAACCCCTAACCCCTTGGTCCGGAACCCTTAATGGAAAGGAGTGTATTAGGCCTATGGCTAGCGGTGGATTATCTCAGGCTGATGACGATGATAATTGCATTTATATTAGGTGTATAGTGGTCGGCATCCAAGTCCACAGCTTATCGCTTTGTGCATCGTTGCCCTTTTATAACAAAATAGCTACACCAATAGCTATAAGATTTACTGCAGGAAAACTAATGTAAAGCTAGTTGCATTTTCAATTCGTTCTCGCGGGGGCAGAGACGGATTATGTCGGATTCACACCGACTAAAACCACCACGTTGTTCCTTCTTGGCGCCTTAGAGATGGGTTCACAGGTACTCTTTCGCAGTCTTCTGCGACCTTACCAGCGCTGGCCACCGAAGCAGCCCCATCTCGGCCCTAAGGCCATCTACCTCCCTCTGGGCGCGTCGGAACTAACGCTCCAATCGTCCCGGCCCCTGTATTTAGGTAACAGACTCCCCCGGTCAGACTCAGGGGCCATGGGAGCCAGGAGTTCCCAGCTCACACAGGGACAAGACTCCCAGCTCCCACCGGCAGTCCCGATATAAGGTCCGCCGCTAGCCCCATTTCGGCCCAGAAGGAGGAGAGATCGACGACAACTTGCCGAATGTCCCCTCCTCCCACGGCCCCTCCACACCGCATTAGCGGTGCGGCCTCGCTGAGTCGTGGAGGATATGGAGAGCGGCCTACGGAATATCGACACTACTCTTCCCTTGCGACTCTACCTTGGTTGCGAAGGGCAGCACACTTACCTCGTGCTACCCGTCCCTCGCGCCCTCCTAGGTGCCTCCAAAGCGGGCTTGTTCAGCTCGCATGGAGCAGCTTCCACCTCTGGCCGGCCAGGTTCCTCTTAGTTTCCCCGCGGCTGGGCAGGCTGCAGTTACTGACCCCATCGCTACGACAAAGCGAGAACCTGTTCGGGGGGAATACGGAATAATCCAACATTATCCCTCCCTCTTAAATTGTAAGGAAAATATTCTGTTTTAGAATTTTTAAAGATATAAAAGTTTTAAATCAAATTACACACAATAAATTAGGTAAGTATTTTGTATTTAATATTGAAAAGTGCAGCAATATTTCTCAAATGTATTTATATAAACAGAGACATGACAAAACTACCTAAAAATGAATAACTGTTTTTCACACAACACAATATCGTGTGTGTGAAAAACAGTGCTGACCTACATTAGGGATACGCGACTCAAAAACAGAGCAAAAGAGCAATGACCAGAGTGTGTACCCTCCTTTGAACGTTCATTTTTCGCTATCCTTTTTACAAACGACTCTTTTGACACATCAATTTGAAAATAATTAGAAATATAGTTTCTAACTGTATCGGTTTATCTCGAGATTAAGTAAAGTGGTGTGCTTGTGAGGTCTTATACAGGAGCAACTGGATGATACACCGTTTGTATAAGCGTTCATATTGCCAGTATCATCATAGTCAGCCTGTGATAATTCACTGCTAGACATAGGCCTGCCCTAATACACCCCTATCCATTAAAGGGTTTGGGGCCGTATCCCACCACACTGGTCCATTGCGAGTTGGTGGGAGGACCGACATTTTTACATGCCCATCCGACGCATGGATTATCTCACTTTTCAGACAGTTGGGTGATCGGCCCAAATTGGTCTAATCAACTAGGAAACAATAATGAAAATTTGTTGAATTTACCGCAGGTTTCTAAAGCACACGCCCATACCACTAGGCTACGGAGGCACTTTGCCAGTATACAAAATTGATTTTGAAGTGACAACTTACTTCAAATCCGAGTGAATAAAAATTGTTAAGATGCATAATTTGATATTAATATTTATGTTACACGTGTGTTATACGTATGTGTTAGTAAAAATACCACGGTCGAAAACGGACATTTTTGGTATTAGGTAGTATTTTATAAAAAATACATGTCTTGTACGTTAATAAATATTATTTAAGTGACAACTTACTTCTAATCCGAGTGAAGAAAAATTGTTATGATACATAATTTGATATTAATATATATACTAGATAGATATGTAACAAGATTAAAAAAATGATTTAGTTATTTGGCAGATATTTTCTCTGCAGATTATGTGTTTTAATTTTAAGTAGCTTGATATTAGAATTCGTTTATTTAAATATAACTTCTTATTTGGCTTTTATTTATAAAAGTTATTTATTTATTTATTCTTTATACACATGAATATATACATAGGCGGGCTTAATGCCTTGAGCATTATCTGACAGCCGACCTTATGAAAAATTTAGCGTGGGTGCACTTGAAGTACGAAATAAGACAAACCAAATCTATGTGTAAAGTTAGATATTAAATCAGAGTATAATTATTTAATACGTTTTCTAATAATGGTACCATAACTACATCCATACTTAAACATAAATAGATATATATATATTAAAATATATACATAAATAAATATGTACACAAATTTAACTATAAACACTTATAAAATATGACGCAGTGTCGCTTTGCCGATTCCTCTTGCAATAAATATTTACGCAATTTTTTATTAAATTGGATGATGTTTTTAGCCATTCTGCGCATCCCACAGAAGTATAGATTGAATTGAAAAAGATTTATGAATAAAGGTTAATATTACAATAAATTTGTAATCCGTTTAGACTTGAAAAAAAATGTAAAAAGCATTAGCAATATACATTTTTATATTTTCAAATTTCTCAACTACATGTGTCCATTGACATGTGACGAGTTCATATAACAAATTGTATCAGTAAAAAAAAGTGTTCTGCCAATCGTTAAATTAAATGCCCGATTAATGAGATCACAACTCACACAATCGCTTTTCTAAAGACTTAGCATTATAACTAAAGCGAATTATATTTTTTGACCCAATTTTTCTTAGTCCGGTACAGTTTACTAAATTAGTGATGTTTTGCTTGAGCTTTTCAAATTGAGACGAATTTTAATATGACTAGACTAGTCCAACCAATTTAAAATTAAACTAATGTGGCTTATTATACCGGATAGATTGCACTACGCTTTTAATTAATCCTCTCAGAATCCGACAATTTGATTGGGTATTTTTTGCGGGTACTGACACGAATATCATTTACAGTGTATATTTTTACAAATATGTGCCTTTATCTAATTAAAAGTAGTTTTTTAATGCCTTTTTCGCTTCGTTAATTTATAAAATATATTTTCGATGACAGAAGTAAGCGGCGCATAAAACTTTAAAACTATGGCTTTACTTTATTTATCAATGAATACTTTGACCGGATAGTTATAGGTCTTCGCAAGGTGGTAGTACCACAGCGGGGCTCATTTCTGCCGTGAAATAGTAGTGTACGAGCACTACTATCCTCTAGTTTAAAAGGAACCGGAGCCAGTATTGTAACTGGGTAAAAGAGACATGACATCCCATTTCTAGGGGGGAGCGAATTTGTAGCGTCTTACGCTGCATTTGCGAACGACCGTCACGTCCAATAAATTAATTTAAAAAGGTGTAAGCACTATGCTACGCCCGTTATAAGTGCACAATGCAAACATGACATTCCCACTAGTCACCTATCGATATATATATATATATGTGTATTTTTTTTATGGCATACGCAGGCAGACGAGCAGTCGGGCCACCTGATGGGTAGAGTTCACCGACACCCATAGACGTTGACAATACCAGTGGTATCGCCGACGCGCTACCTACCGTGAGACGTAGGGTGTTAAGTCTTGTTTACCCAGTAACTATGCTGGTACGGTGCCCTTCAAACCGGAACGCAGTAATGTTTCACACCACTGCTTCTGCGGCAGAAATAGGCACTCGCGGTGGTATCTCACCTAGACGGTCTCCTGTAAACAGGGACCTACCTCCGGTGACTCACATCACATCACCAGCCTGTATTAGTCCACTGCTGGACATAGGCCTCCCTAATACACCCCTATCCATTAGGGAGTTTGGACCGTATCCACAACGCTGGTCCAATGCGGGTTGGTGGGTGACCGACTTTTTACATGCACATCCGACGCAGGGATCATATTACTTTACAGACAATTGTGATCGGACCTAAATTGCCCTAACCAACAAGGAAACAACAATGAAAATTTGTTAGTCGTCCCTGCGGATTCGAACCCACGCCTTCCGGTTTCTAAAGCGCAAGACCATACCACTAGGCTAGCGGAGGCAGTACTAGCATGGAGAGACGGTATTATATATATAATATAATATTATATATATATATAGTTTAACAGATAACATTATATATATATATATATATATATAATGTTACGTCTACGTCCACTTTACGCAACATACGTTTTTATGATTCTTGGTTTCCTTTTTTATTTCCATTGATGACACAATAACCATCATATTATCTGAACAAGCAGAAGCTATAATAAATATTGACCAAAATACGAATTAAAATTTTTCGAGGTAAAAAAAATTTTTGTCGACAATTTTTGTAATGTTACTCACATTTATTAATATCTATATATTTTGATGCATATTTACTCCAATTGAAAATCTAACTAAAGAGAGGCGTCTCATTAAGGCAGATCCCTTAATGGTAAATTAATAATACCTTCGCTTAGGTGGTTTCCTAGTATTATAATAAAAATAAAAATAATAATGTCCTTGTCGGCAAATCTGACTGCGGCCAATCTAGATTAGAAATCAGCACTCCCCCTTCCTTCACTCTCAAAGTCTGATCTCATAACCGTAATGAAATTTGTTTCAGCGTCCTGCAGAATTTCGGAGTCTGGCGCATTTACATGAAACGAGACTAACCCTATGTCTCCGTAGCGAGGCGTTGGCGATATCACTGGTATTGACAATGTTTATGGTGTCAGGTGACCACTTTCCATCAGGTGGCCGACTGTCGTCTGCCTGCGTAGCTAAAAAAAAAAAAGTCTCAGGCTTAAAAACAAGGGCCAATACCGCTAGACCACGGAAGCGGTTATGTAAAAATACTTAGTTTTGCTTCATTATATCAGCCTAGGAAAGTCAACTGCTGGACATAAGCCTCCCCCATGAGCAATTGCACACGTCGTCGCTCCATCTCGTGAGGGTTTGTCCAACAATGCGATGGCCAGTACGAGGCTGCCACTCAAGAACCTTTTTTACCATCGGTTATCGGCTCTACGATCTAAATGGCCGGCCCATTGTCACTTTAGCTTTCTAACTTTGCAAGCTATGTCGTTCACCATCGTTCTGCTGCGGATGACTATTCTTTAATATATATGAAGAAGATATACACAAGTGGTGTAACTAAACAGTTGGGAAGACTATGTGGCCACTTCTTTCTACCATTAATATAATCCAAAAGTTTCTACGATAACTTTAATATATATGCATGAAGCAGTTCTTTGTTTACTCATCATCATCATCATCAGCCTGTGTCTCCTAATGCACTCCTTTCTCTATTAAGGGGTTTTTGGACGATGCGGGTTAGTGGGTGGGTTGGTTTCTATGTTTTCTACAGAAAAACATAACCCACAGAAATATAACAAGTTCATACCAGCTGATTTTCTAAGCATTATATATATGAGAATGGTGAGTGTTATAAAATTCAACAATAAACCAAGCATTTTTGCAAAAATAGTTTGTCTATGTTAAATTTATTTTGTGCAAGTAATGTATTATCAAAATATATTTAAATATTTATAAAACTAGGAATTTATTAACATTTTGTAGATGTTAAGTATAAACATTAATTAATATAAAAATAATTGAAATAAGTTGTGAAATGAAATGATTAAAACAACTCTTTTTTTAGTTACTGTTAAAAATGTATATTCTTTTTGCCGGCTTATAATATATTTAATATGGACTTACTAAATTCAGTCTATCATTTAAATTGTTAAACATTGTATAACATTTCCAATCTTGAGTAGCCATCAGAGCATAATATAAACTTTTCATTTCCAATTTGGAAAACGTAATATCGAACTGTTTTGACATTGCAATTTCCGATTGCGGATTGCGTTCAGAAATACACCGTCAATATTTTAACATGAAGCATTATAAAAGGAAATATTTTGGGATAAATTTCACCCGTCGGTTATATAATAAAGTATTTGGTCCAAATATACAATTTGTGAATGTTGACGATTTAAAATGGTCTTTAGTGTATATTTTAAATGTGACATATTATTGATGTCCTATTATTGTAAGCTCTAAGAGTACAACTAAAACTTCTTTAATAAAATTTCTCAGAAATTGAAGAGCAGTCATCAATAAATATTAAAAAAAAATACGAATAATATTAATTTAATATTGTTTTATTATCTGAAGAAATATTGATATCTAACATAAACTATGACAGACTTCCAACAGTGCATGACTGCTTCATGTTGTATACTGTGCTCTGTGCAGGAAAATGTCCCGCGATTTCTGCCACCGCCTTTTTAATCTGTGATGTCTTTTGAACTATTAATTATATATATATGACATGTATTATGCATTTAAAACTATTTTTAATGCATTAACTTTTATGTAAACTTACACTGTATATTACATATATGTTCTTATACTTATCTTTAATGAGCTTTGAATTTGCTGATTGCAATTACTAAAAAAGGTTACATTAAAATGCTTACATCATTATACATCATACATCATCATCAGCCTTTGATATTCGACTGCTGGACATAGGCCTCCCCTAATACACCTATCCATGAGGGGGTTTTTTGGACCGTATCCCACCACGCTGGTCCAATGCAGGTTGAAAGGTGGACCGCCTTTTACATGCCCATCCGACGCATGGATCATCTTACTTTTCAGACAATTGGGTGATAACAATTGTCTGAAAAGTAAGATAGAACAATTGTTCGAACAATTAACAACTAGGAAACAATGATGAAAATTTGTTGATTCCCCTCAGGATTCAAACCGAAGGTAATCTCCGGTTTCTAAAGCACACGCCCATACCACTAGGCTAGGGAGTGCTTTGTAAAATGCTTATTGCGCGTTATTCCTTAAAAACAGATATATGCTTTCGGGGACTTTATTGTAGACCAATTCAATTAGTAAAATTATTTAAAACGATTTTGGCGTGCGATAACTATTTTACGCAATATAAACAGGAAACAACTTGCTCTCCGTACGATATTGCGTCGCGTTTTCTGTCACCGCATTTTATATCTCTAATAACTTTTATAGTATTCATTTTATAATGCAAACTTTTATGTGAACCTAAAATATATTATCTTAAATAAGCATTGAATGTACCTAATTTGTAATGTTTACATTAAAATGCTTTTTTTTTTTAACACAGATATATGTTGTCGCAAACTTCATTGCCGGCCAATACAAGTAGTACAATTATGTAAAACACACCCTACGTCTACTTTTTACGGTTACGACAGCGTTAGCTTAACCCACGAGGTTTCGATTTTTGGTGCCGTAATTTGTTTATTTTCCAAACATGTATTAAAGTACTTATCACATTAATTATTAAAATTGGACCAATGGGACTCTAGAATAATTAATCTATGCAATTTTGTAATTAATTAATATAAAAAGGATATCGGTTTCCAAATACAAGGACAAGGCTATTTTCCCCTATTCCTCCGTTTTTACTGTAATCTGGTTTGAAGGGCACCGTAGCCAGCGTATTTACTGGGTAAACGAGACTTAACATCCTATGGCACGATATAACGATAGGCAGCGCGTTGGTGATACCACAAGTATTGTCAATGTCTATGGACTTCGGTAACCACTTTCCAATAGGTGCCCTGACTACTCGTCTACCTGCGTAACCAAAAAAAATCTGACGTAATTACGGATCCTTCACTACCTAAAGGGGGGATGAGCAGCATGTTGTGGGGTTTCGCAGCCAAGACGTACCGGCTGGCATAGCCTTATAGCCTTTTTATAATACAATAAATCATACATTATTAGAAAGGAATAATGGCCCATGTTTTAATTATCTCGTTATCAGTTAATCCTTCACGTTCACTTAAATTTAAATTCAATTTTATACCTGTGGTGCTCAGTCCTGTTATTAAATCGATGATGCGAAAAGAAACGACGGAACCTGTACTAGTTTGCAATTTTGTGATAATAGATTCTATCAAACCCCTATTGTTATCACTTATTGAATACTGGCTAAACGAGCATCGATTAATTTACACAATAAAGTTCGTGTTTTCCATGAATAGCACTTTTAAATTTATTTTTCAAATACGGCATTGTCTTGAAGTCTGTTATGCAAAGTCATAACAGACTTTACGTTTTATCTGCGTTTTTCAAAGTATAAATATTAAACCAAAAGGAATTGTCAGCTATATTTATGTTGATAAGAAATTTTCAATGGTTGTAGAAGAATTGTAAAAGTGCTAAAGATCTCAGTAGAGTTTCTCAACTGGGTTTCTGGGAAGATAGAGAAGCATAAAATCATATAAATCCCGTGTTAGATCTACTCCTCTGAAAGTTTTTGACTGTACTCTTAAAATTGTCTACGATCGTGTATACTCAGGTCAAACAATCCATTTGGGTAGGTTCAAATTCGAGAAAGAGATGTCTGATCAAATCCAGCAGAAGATACATAAGAGAAATAAAATAACCACCATAGCTGTGCGGGTTGCGAGGTTCAAGCAGTGGAGTAATGGGCAGGACATATGAACATTTCTAGTGTCAGTCCAACACCTCTCCTCCATCCTGAATATCTTCATTATGCACTCAAGCACTAAAGAAAGAAATTCATCAAAGGAACTTTATTTTCATTTTTCTCTTGGATAATTTATGGTAATTACGGGGTTGAGAAAAGAGTGTTAAACATTTTTCAAACGCTTTACCTAAAATTAGGATTAACACTTAATAAATTCTAGTTTGGTGTGTTACTTTTTTATTACTATAGAGGACTTCGAAAAATATCGTTTCTATAGAAAGCTAACTGATACTTAGTTTTCGTAATATTTGAAGTAACTTTAAGTGACTGAGTTTAACTCTAACACCCAAGCTTGCGTATTTTATCGAAATATTTATAAAAAACAGCAATATACAAAAAATAAATAAAAAATCAATACACAAAGCAAAAGCAAACTTGTGGAAATACCCTTTGTTTTTGATCGAGAAGCGGAGCTAGAACAAGTTGATTAAAAAAATTCCAAATAAAATTTTGCCTGCACTATATGGAAAATAGAACTAAAGTAAAATCTTTTATGCGATGGCACATTCGCTGATGGTCGTGTGGTGAAATCGTCTTCTTTAATAAATATAGTTAAACAGGGCAGATAAGAAGTCGGGACCTAAAGGTCAAGTAAATAGTCACCGACTTGTACAAAATATACCACGATATAATTACGTATACATAATTTATTTAAATTTTACCAAAATTTGTTCCACCAATTCATAAGTTGTTTGTATTTATTTATCATTATGTTCGACTTATAGTCAACGTAACGGGATACACCTTGTAGGAAAAATTAAATGGGGGAAAAAATTTTTTAATTTTTCCCAAAATTTTTTAAAAAAAAAAAAAAATTTTTTCCCTTTAAAAAACCCAAAATTTTTAAAATTTAAACAAATTGGGGTTTTTTAGGTTTTAAATAAAATTTTTTTAAAAATTTTTTTTTTCCCCAAAAGGGGTTTTCCCAAACCCAAAATTTTTTTTTTTTTAATTTTTTTAAATTTTTTTAAATTTAAATTTAAATTTTAAAAATTTGGCCAAAAAATTTTAATTTTTTAAAAATTTAAATTTTTTTTAAAAAAAAGGGTTACAATTTTTTAAATTTACCCCAAAAAAAACCCCCCTTGGTTTGGGGGGGGAAAAAAAAAAAATTAAAAATTTTTAAAAAAATTTTTTTTTTCCAAAAAAATTTTTGGGGGAAAAAAAAAAAATTTTTAAAAAAAGGGAAATTTGGTTTTTTTTTAAAAGCCAAATTTAAAAATGGTTTAAAGGGAAAATTTTTGGTTTTTTAAATTTTTTTAAAATTTTTTTTTTTTTTCCCTAAAACAAATTTTTTAAAAATTTTTTTTTAAATTAAAAAAATTTTTCCAAAGGGGGTTTTTTTGGGGGTTTTTGGGCCCCCGGGAAAAAAATTTAAAAAAATTTCCAAAAAAAAATTTTAAAAATTTTTTAAAATTTTTAAAAAAAAAGAAATTTTTTTTTTGGGAAAAAAAATTAAAAAAAATTTTTTGAAAAAACCAAAAATTTAATTTTTTTGGGGGTTTTTGGTTCCTTTTTTAAAAAAAAAAATTTTTTTTAAAAAAAATTTTAAAAAAAAAATTTTTTTTGGGAAAAATTAATTTTAAATTTGGGAAAAATTAAAAATTTAAAAAAAATTTTTTTTAAAATTTAAAAAAAAAAAAAAAAAATTTTTTTTTTAAAAACCGGGAAATAAGGGGAAAAAATTTTTTGGGGGCTTAAAAAATTTAAAAAGGGGGTTTTTTTAAAAAAAATTTTTTAAAAGGGGGGGGTTAAAATTTGAAAAAATTTAAAAAAATTTTTTTAAAAAAAAAACCCCGGAAAAAATTTTTCCAAAAATTTTAGGGGAAAAAAAAAAAAAAAAAGTTTTTTTTTTAAAAGAACCGGGTTTAAATTTTTTTTTTAAAAAAAAAATTTTTAAATTTTAAATGACCTTTTGGGGTTTAAAAAGTTTTTTCCAAAAACCCCTTTTAAAAAGGTTTTGGAATGGGGAAAAACCAGTTTTAAAAACCCAAAAAAGGGGGGAAAAAAAATTTTTTTCCCAAAAAAACCCCCCCTTTTTTTTTTGGAAAATTTTTTTTAAAAAATTTTTTCCTTTTGGGGGGTTTTTTTGGGGTTTTTCCCCAAACCCTTTAAAAAATTTTTTGGAAAAAAAGGAAAATTGGCCTTTTAAAAAAAATTTTCCCAAAAAAAAAAAAAATTTAAAAACCAAAGGGGGGCCAAAAAAAAAAAAAAAAAAAAATTGGGAAAACCAATTTTTTAAAAAAGGGGTTTTCCAAAAAAGAAAAAAAATTTAAAAAAAGGAATTTTTTAAAAAAAATTTTTTAAAAAAAATTTTTTATAATACATATTAGTAAAAGCCATAACAAGTTAACAGTTTGACCTACATATAATGATTTTTATTTATTTTTAACATAAATAATAATTATTTAATATTTAACATTATTATATTATATTTAACATTTACCAACCACCCTAATTAATTTGGCAAGGTTTCCTATTCGAATAACAAACTTTAAGGGAATTAATTCCTCTCTGTCTTGGCCCTTGCCATCCAACTTCCACCGCCTACAATTTCGTCAATCCCTCTGGCCCGGTCGGCCTCTTGATCCCGGGTGCCTTTTGGCCCGAACCAATCAAGGTAATCCTTCGTCTTTGTATCGGGCCCGCTCCCCACTTCCTTTAATTTCATTTCAAAAGTTAAATAACCTTCTGTCTTCTTTCGAATGTCTACGTTCTTTTCCTTTCCTTGGTTTTATACCTGGAAACTTCTTTCCTTTCCTTGGGTAAGTCTGGAATTTTGTTCCTGGTTTTGAGGTCAAAGGTTCTAAGTTTGGCATCCTAGGTGAGGGGCACCGGAAGAAGTCCCACTTCAATAACTCTTTCTTAGTCATTTTCCGGAAGTTGCCGGATTTAAGTATTTCCTTTTGGGTGCAAAGAACTTAATCCCAAGTAAGGCCACTTTTGTTTCTTTAGTATTTCTTTGTTTACTAAAGGACATAAAACTCAAAGTTGTGTTATTTGTTAAAGGGGTTTTCTTTTGGACATAATTTTAGTTTTTCCAGTCTTTTTTCTTTATTTTCCTGAAGTTTGGCGATATAAGCAATATTAAATTATATTAAACTGTTTATCACAAAAATTATAAAAAAAGGGTCCACATGACAGCTACCCACCCACGTTTAAATAAAGAAATCTCGGAGGACTGGGAGCCGGAGCAACGGATTACATTTAATAAAAAACTTCCTTGAATTGATTACCCTCCTTCTTTTGGGAATCGGTTAAAGAAAAAAAAAAAAACCTTTTTTTAATATTTATTATTCTTTTTAAATTGTTTCTTCCAAATATATTAGACAAAAAGCAAAAAAACCAATATCCAATGAACGGAATGGTAAGCCGGTAATGAGAAAACAATACGGACAAATTCCGGCAGCTCGTGTTCCGTCAGCCTGTCTAAAAAGTTTAAGGTGAGTGTATTTGATTTTGATTTTTATAAAACGCACACTATAAAACATGCCCAACCCTTGAATTACAGTCACCCTGGTTTAATATTATAAACCAGTAAAGATTGATTTGTTAAAGCTATAATTTATTGGGAGTAATATGATATTTTTACCCCCAAGAAAAATCTTTAAAAATAAAAAAGGGAATAACGGACTTAATATTTAATATTTGTTAAATGTTTGCATACAGGCTATAAAAATTTTATAAACCATTAATCCGCAGTACAACGGTTTAACGATTATTAAAGATTCCTAATTTTTTAAACAGGACTTATAAAAATTTTTGTTAAATTCCAAATAATAAAGGGTCATGCAACCATATAAAATTAAAATTTAATAGATATTGAAGAAAAATTTTACTTCAATTAACAATACATTTTCTTATGTAGTATTAATTAAGGTTATTAGTTTGGGGAATTGCTTCTACTCCAATCTAAAACAAACAATTAAAAAGTAAATTTGGCTCGTTTGTACCTTTATTTTTAAAAACGATAATTTATGTTTCACAAATTTTGCAATATTTATATATTATATAAACTGAAGAAAAAAGAGTAATTTTATCAGTCTTGTAAAAAGTTTTGGTAACTTTTTTAGTTTATTTTCTCTTTTAAAAATACTTTTAAATTTTACCCTCGACAAATAGTTGGAAAATTAAAACCAATTCGTCAGATTTGAATTTTTAAAATCGATAAATTAATTTATTATCTATTAACGGATCCCAAAAACCTTCTAATCAGAAAGACCTCCATAAACAGGTTATCTTTTCTGCTGACAGGTTTAAAAAAAAACAAAACCTTCTAACTTTGGAAGACATTTAAAATTTCATTTTTCTTTTAAATGTACGTCTAAAACAAAAAGACAATAAATTTAAATTTTAGTTTAAAGTCAACAAATTGAATTTGTAAAACGCTCACAGCATAATTCACCCTGAACTCGATTAAAAGTTCGTGTCTAATAAGCATTTGGGATAAACGCTTTAGAGTGGAAATTTTCAAAAATGGTTTCCGGGGGTCTTGAACTTTCCATTTTGAATGCCGCATTCCATATATAAAAGAATGACAGAATTCCACCGTTCTATTAAAAACAATTATAATTTATGCCAAACATAATATAAAGGAATTTATTCCAAACCAAATACTAACAACAAATACCACAAAACTGTTTTGCATGGGTTTCGAACCCTCAACGGATGAAGAAATAATAATAAAAAACTTTTTTTGACGATTTAATATGATGTTTAGGCAGTTCATAATAAATTTAAATATATTTCTAATTAAAGAAAATATATCACTATTTTTTTTAATATCTTTACATGACCAAATTAGGTAAACCAAAATATTTGACCCAAAATTTTAAACCGTAATTTGAATATTAAGAGGGCATAATTAATAATTACCTTTATCTTAACCAACATTTTCCCCGTTTACTAAATCTCTTTAAATTTTTTAAGATAAAATTTTTTTTAATAACCAAAAGATTTTTTCTCCATCCGTCCTAATTTTTTACATTTTAAAGAGGAACCTAACCGTTTCTTAACTCAAATAAATTTCTAGTTTTGCCTGTATATCTTGGATGGCTTTGTGACATTTCGTTTGGCTGGTATTGATGACTTAGAAATAGGGGTTGTATTAAGCGATCAAGTGAAAAGCGTTTTACAATATTCTGGTTCTCTAATTCAAATAAGGAAACAACAATAACCAAAGATAAAACCCGACATCTTTTAATCAAACCCTTTAAAGGCTGTCACTGAATTATAAATGAACAAAATTTCATTAGCCCCAAATTATTTAAAAATTATATTTAATAAAATTTTAATCTTTTGTGTAAACCTGGTAAAAAAATCCAGCAAAGGGAATTCTCTGGTACATAAATGGCATCAAATACATTCATAAAATGGGTCTTACTAATTTGGA
Source organism: Lamproptera curius (assembly GCA_029286875.1). Classification (NCBI taxonomy): domain Eukaryota; kingdom Metazoa; phylum Arthropoda; class Insecta; order Lepidoptera; family Papilionidae; genus Lamproptera; species Lamproptera curius. The sequence continues at coordinate 552,421 of JAGSMT010000219.1, forward strand.
TTTTAAAATAGTTTTTTCAAAAATTAATCCCTGATGAAACAAGTCTGATCACTTTTAATTATTTTCCAAAATGATGTTTCGTTTTCTATCTTTATGTCCTCATTGATTTGTTTAAATTTAAGTTGGTAATTTAAGTATAGATTACTTATATTGATTTTAATTTTTTCATGTTTTGATTAATGAATGAGGGTAAAGTCAATATTTAATCCAATATTATAAATTACTCATTATTGAATAAAGGACTTTTAAAACACATTTCAAAAATAGTCACAGGGTAGACTGAGTTATCATGCGTGTTGTTGCCAATGCTGGGCGGGGTTTCCAGATCTTAAATGGAATAAAAATATTTGGGTTACGAACCTTACCACCAATCTTTGGTGAACTTATTTTATCAGTCCTGTCAATTAATAATTGGCAGTTATTTCCCGAACGGAATTACCATTGTGGCGTATGTGCCGGAAAGGCCCAACGGCTAAAGGGCTAACATCAAGGCCGCCACGCGGTCTTGTCCTTGAAACTGGGATCTTTTCGTCTCGGCTCTTAAGGCCCTTGGTAACGAACTGATCAAAAGGACCGATTCATAATTTATTCCACAATGGCATCTGGCTTTGCTTAACAAATGTCCCCAAATCATTAAAACATGATTAAATCCGATTATTCCCGAATCTGCACGGGCAAAGCAAATGAGTTAATTAATTTAATGGCCTTAGTTAAAATTATCATAAAATCAATGTTATATTGCTTTGGTGCCCCAAATACGTTGGAACATTGAGATAAATTTCTATAAATTAAAAATCCACTTTTTAAATCTATCTGTCATTTTCTTAAGTTGATTGTCATCACATATAATATTATACTTAATAATATTTAAACAAAATCAAACAAGTATCGCCTTTTATAACTAATATATCTTAAATACATAAGGTTGCAACGGATAAAAATTTAACTCATAAAAATTTTAACAGTATTAAAAAAATATGTTTTTTTAATTTTCCCGAAGATTTATTCAAGAAAAAAAGATTTTTTAATAAGGGAGATGGATTTATTAAAGAAATATTTATAAAAATACGTGTTTTTTTAACAATGGCAGTGGACACTATTATAAAACTTCAACTCTTTGAATTTTAATCCTTTAAAATATTTTTGAATAAAAGGCACAATTTTAATACCGTTATGGTTTTTATAAATACTTGTGTCCTTTTAAGCAAACATCTTTAATAAACAATATACATGGATGTGGTATTAGAGTTCCAAAATGGGCTGTATGTTGCATGCACGGGATGATTGAATAAAAAGACCTTTTGCAGGTTTGTTCTTTAATGGTGCGACCCTCCTACGTATCCTAATATTTTTATCAATAAAAAATAAGCGTTTTGAAGCCTTTCCCCTTAAAGGACTTTTGTCCTTTTCTAAACAATTAAAAGGTATTTTATTAAACGAGCATTGGTTTAAGATATAAACGACAAAAAGTGAAATTTTAACATAAATTAAAAAAAGTACTTTTGTAATGCACCATGACATAATTAAACAATCATAAAATTTGAAAGTTAAACAAATTTCATACAAAAAATCGGTAACGTTTTAAAAATGAAATTGCAGGTGGTTGTAATTACATTGAATTCAAGCGTAAACAACATTTTGGTTAGACTACATAAACTATGAACTTGAAATATTAACATTTTATTTTTTATAATATTTATTTTTTGTTTTGTAAATTTTTAATTTAATCCCTAATATATATTATTTAAATAAAATACATAACTATTTCTGTTACTATTTCACAATTTATGGGCAAAACACATGGTTTAATTACAGTTCTTTTTGTTTTATTAAATTGCCACTTTTTACCTATATCCCGGTTACATTGATCCGGGATGTTATCGTTATCCCCCAAAGACCACCATGTCACCAATTTGAAACTCTTTTAACGTTTTAACCCTTGTTCCTTTTTTTAATTTCGACGGTTTTTCCATCTTGCCAACGGCATAAAAGTCCGTTTAGCATTTTTTGTGTTGTGTTGCCAACGTGACAAGTTAGATAGCCAATATATTTTATGGAAAGGTGAGGGTACGACGATTTGGTTCTTCTCCTATCGGAAATTCCCAGAATGAATGGATCCAAATCTTGGATCTTTTCATTTGATGGGCTCGGACGTGAATTTAAGGAAGAATTAAAGAATGGTATTTCCAAAACCATAAGATTTAAACCAGTATTTATTTTATAGAAATTGAAATATATTTAAAATTATTTTTCCTTTAAGTAAGGAACCCCATTAAACTGAAATATTTCATTTCCCTGAACTTGGTTCTCCAATGAAGGTTTCACTCCATGGGTGGTGCATTTTCCTCGACGGGCTACGAACCATCTAAATGCCCAATAAAGCGGCTTTGATGTTAAGTCTCCGACTAATCCAATATGTATCGTTTTAGTGGATAGACATATAAAAATCGCTTTATAAGCTTTAATTGTTTTATTTCCTCGCCCTTAGACATTAAAATTTGGAACCGGTCCAGCAAAAGTCCTCCACTAAAAGGACGGTCTGGAAGGTTGACTCTCTTGCTGGCAGATCACCCATTATTTGTGACTTTGCTTTAGCATTAATTTTAGCATATTAAAACCTATGGAATTGTCTCTTTTACCATGATTTACCATAATTATCCAATTAAGTATGGCGTAGATAACACATCATCAGTTTGGCTTTCACCGTGTAACGTTTTCTTATAAAGGCTTCTTGTTAATTTAAGGTTAAGGCGTGTTTAATTTAAATAAATTTGAATGCCTTAGCCGACCATCCTCTGAGATGTTATTGGGTCTAAGAAAAGGGTTTGAGAAATCGAATCTTGCTTGTTTTTCTTAACTTTTTACCATTCCTTTAAATCTTTCTGAATTTCGTCCTTATATTTCCTTCTTCTTTTCCTTTCTTATACAAATCGTCAGTGAATTTAATTTTTTTTAATCCATCTGGGTTTAAACCAACAGCCAAACAATGAAGAATTAAAGGTCCAAGCAAACATCGGTTCTTGTATCTCCTACTCTACAACTTTCCATTAATTTTCGTCGTTTCCAGTTTAAATTTTGGTTTTTTCTCTAATAAAGTTGGCAAGAACCTTATTAAATGGCGCTGGTGGGAATTATATCCCTCATTTTTGCTTCCACGATCCTATTCTTTAATGGAGCTACTCCCTGTCTTTACGGATGTGACGCCATCATTGGGCTGTCTTCCCGATCTTTATTCTGTTCTACTACCAATGCTGCAAGCCAGCGGTGAATAATTTATGGGCCAAGGCTCTGAAACTTGTTCTCTGTGAGAGGTGATGGCGTTTTAACATATACGGCGGAACCTGACAATCTCATTTAGTAGATGGTGTCAAATTCTAAAAATTGAAAGACAAAACGTTTGTTTTATACTCCATTCTTCTTTAGGTTCTAGTTTGCTAAATTCTTTCCGGTGACTCGGTGTGTGATTGTCATTACAACTGACACATCTTTTTTTCAAAACAGGTGTAACAACGACTGGACAAACCTCTCTGGAATTTTTTAATCTCTCCTTAAATTTGTTAGCAGTCCGAGTTCCTGGGTCCCTAAATTTCCTTCTAAAAATCTTGAATTCCCTTCCATGTTAGAAGTGTTTCAGAATCATTTGTGGGCATACTCTTTAGCTTGTTCGTCTCTGGGTTCCTCTTCTGTAACGAAAATTTTTAGGTTTTCTAAATTGTTCCAGATACGACCACTGAAACAGTCGTCGTTCTAGAATTTTAATTTGAAAGGGCTGATTGATTACTCATTTTTCTTTGATTGAATCTTTTCATATTAAATTCAAAAATTAATCTTTCCTGTCATTCTCGATTTTAATAAATTCCATATTAAATAATTTCAAAACCCTTATAATGCTTAATAACAATTCGGCCTCTCCGATCCCACACTTATTTTAGAATATTGAAGATTTTGAACATCATTTTAAAATTGTTTTTTCATGCACTAACGACATAAAAGGTCCATAAATGGGGCCCCTTTTCATATTAACCATTAAACGTATGAAGTTGTATCTTGGGTAAATGTAACACACTATTTTGCCCTTGTTGTAACAAGCAAGTCTTAAAAATCTGTATCCTTTACGAAACGAATCTGGACAACAGATTGGTATATTCACGTCATGACTTGCAAACGATTGCACCGAATTTGATAGTGTTTGCGGTCGAGTTTATACATATATTGATAAAAGATCTAACAACTTAAAGATAATTTTAAGTTTATTGTGAAGGGTTGTTAAAAAGCTTACTATGCGTTTAAATATGAATATTTTATAACAGACAGGCGCAACAGGTTACAAAGTTGTTGCAAATACGCGAACCGCAATAATAGTAATATTTCCAAACTATTTACCACTGGCAGTGTAGGTCGATTGCTCAAAAAATGCTTACAATCGATGGATTTATTTTCTTTCATTTGCTTTGGCAATATTCTCATAAAATAGACACCGAACTGGCATCGTACTAATGCGTTTCTCTACTTAGATGTCATTCGCAAGTATGTCAATCCGAGATACGTACGTACTACCGACAAAAATTCAATTAATTCCAAAATTGTGTGAAAACTGTTAATTTATATTTCCTTCCCTTTTTATTTATGCTTGGGTATTATTTTGAAATTATTGGCATACATTTGTTAACAGCGCGCAATGCATTTTGTTTTAATTTGGTTTGGTTTTTCTTTACAGGTGTTAAAAAGGGTTCTAAAGATATCAACAGTTAAATACAAAACATTGCGTTTTATCTATAAAACATTTTCTAATGTAAAAAAGTACTCATTTAATTTTAGAAAAAATATGACATAGTTAAGGCAACATTGATATACCTAATATTTTGTGTAAATTAAAATGTGAACAACTTTAGGTTCTAAGCTAGCTGGTCCTATGGTTTATTCCTATAATATTTATTTATTAATTATTTTTTCATCATTAAGTATACAAAGGCGGGCTTAATTTAACAGCCAACCTTAGGGAGCTTTTGAAAAAATAGCGAGGGTGTTCTTATAATACAGTACTCGAAAAAAAAGCCTATAAATACGTGAAAAGTTTGGAGAGGAAAAATTTCATTTCTATCAATAAATCTTTTTAATAAGGTAATATATACAATATGATTATTTGCGAGTCGCAAAATCAGATATTTTACCGATTTCTTTTTCAATAACTGTTTACCCACTTTTCTCTTGAACTGAATGATGTTTTAAGTTATTCTGATTTGCAAGGGTAGCTCATTCCAAAGAGGAAAAGATTCAATTTCGATAGATTTATGACTGATGTTTTTACGATGAACGGGGCAATTAAGAAAGTTATTTGTCAAACAAAGATCTCTAAATCTAGCAAAACTGAGGTATTGAAAATAGGACGACAAATAAATGAAAGAAAAAAGAGTGGTAAGTGCCCTTAATGATCGTCGCTGTCAAATTGGTAGCCACTGAACTTGAGATCGGTTTGATGTTCATATTTACTTATATTAAAAACCCGTTAGAAAACATTTTATTAGTCTTACCAGACTGCTGACGACCCCGAATACAAGATAAAAACCAAACCAGTGCTTTATCAGAAAGCTTCTGATGGGAGAGCATAGCTAAAAAAGTTATCATTAACGGCATTAAAAGGGAAAAGGGTCTATTAATACCAAGATTTTACTTTGGTATTTTTCAGGCAGCTGTAATGTGGTCGTAATTTTAACAAACCCGGTACCCAGGTGCTGTGAGCTGGTCCCCTGCAATCCAATGAATGGGCTTAATAAGGACATAACACCAAAAGTGGGGAGGAACCTTTGGGCCACATGTTCAAGCACCTTGGAAAAAGGGAAAGGTTGGATGGCCAAAATAGAAAGTAAGAAAAGGTGAAAATTTTGGTACTTCAGGAGGGTATATAATGTTGGAAGGAATCCAGTGGTTAAGGAGAATTTAATAATGTGGGTCATTGCAGTAAGCAAGGATCTAGAATAGAAATAATAATTGATTTTTTGGTTTATTCTATAGACACTGGCATGAAGGCGAAGCATTTGAAAATTTGGGTGCGTCAAACGATTTCCGGTAAAAATTTTCTGATCTGAAATTAAGGAAGAATTGTGACAAAGCGATGATTTAAATCGTGAAGAGATATTGATGATGAGACTTTTGATAAACGCCCATTACCGATACCTTAAGTTCTGAGGGACTTGAATGGTACGAAGGCCAAATGAGACAAACTATTAAGGAAATTTGACCGCATTTGATATTTTGTACCATCTGATTACACCTTTTATAGCCAATTTGAAAAAGCTTTAATTTTTCTTTACAAATTTTGTTTTTATTTGAACTTTTCGGAAAGCATAGTCCCGACGTCTCATAGCTGTCCGAATTCCTCAAATCAACCAGGGTGCCTTATTTTTTTTATTTGATGAGAGCATGGACGTCGTATATGTTGGTGACAGCTTCATTGAATATATATATTTTGTCATCGACTGTTTCTGCCACCCCTAAAGATTTCCAGTTGATTTTAAATGGAACGATATGACAGCTAAAAGTTAACATTTAAAATGATAATCAAAATGGGAGCACGAGTGACAGAGCGCCGAAGTAATTTTTGGAAAAAGACACCGCTCCGAATTGAGTACCTCCTACCTTGGAACTTTGTTTTCATACAAAAAAATTAGATCTTAATAAGATTTACTCGTACATATTTCTTTTCCTAAACTCCTGTAATAATAACGGACCCAAACGCTGTGGGTTTAATTAAATAAGAAAAAGATTCTTTGTCCTCCTTGAAATGTTTTAGTTTTAGTTAGTTATATCCAAAAGTGCCCCGTATAAAAACTGCCACTAAAAAGTAAATATCGGAACCCCACTTTCCAGCCTTTTTATGGCTTAAATTTTTTGCTATATTTTTATTTTTCCTTGAATTTTTATTTCACCTTACACGTACATTATCTATTACCTATTGCACGTACAAATCGTACAGATAAGGCTGATGTGCTAAGCAACTCTTGTTTAAGGCCGTGGACGTGTTAAGTTATGTAATTAGTATTTGATAATTGACATACACACATCTGCACAGAGTGCAGAATATTTCTAGGATGTTAATAGACTATTTATTTCAACGTCAAATAGCATAATCATGAGACACTACAATGCAATTTTTCATACTAAAAACACAGTTACAAACTAAATGTACATAACAAAGGGTAGCATTTTTTTATTTTTGTTATTTTAAGATTGCATGTCTCCTTTTTACAAGTGACCATCTTGTGCAGTAGGTACTAACATAGTCTTTTTCGCTGCAAATCAAGTAGTGTTAAAAACATTATGTCTCTTTTGGTTTTGGAGGACATAAGTAATCATAGTCAAAGTCAAAGGTAAAATATCTTTATTCAATATGGAAACATTACCTTTCTTATTGATTGTCAAATAATCTACCCCGGTTCGGAAATGGAAACCTCTGACCTGAGAAAAAGACGGCGTTAAAAAACCAGGACTTTTTTTTTTTCCTTTTTCTTCAATAAATTTTACAAAACTTTTACAAAACCTTACATTTTACTACTTTTGAAATAGCCTGGAGCGAACAGTTTCATTACCAGGGTGTGTTATCCTATTAGTCATTAAAATAATATCCTTTAACACACCCAAAACGGTTCCTTTACAAGTTTTTAAATTTATTTAGAAGTAAAAACTGAACCTTTCTGGTATTTATTGTGAAAGTATACATTGTCCTAAGGGATTTCATTGTTTTCTTCGGACCTAGTTTTTGGAAAAATTTAAATTATTTATTCCTAGTTTTATATTATGTGTTCACAATGTTTTAAAATCATCTTTATTTTTATGGGTTACATAATATTTTCAAATATGTATTGAGGAAAAAACAATATTCTTAGAGTTCTTAAAACATTTTTCCTTGGGATTCTTTGGGGCCCAGGTTATAGACTGCTCAATCCGCTCTTTTGAATTATAAAAATAGTATTAATATCGGCCTTTCCCCACAGTAGGGTGCCATAGACATTAAACTGTGGAAAATAACTAAAAATTACTAAACGGGCTATCTAAATCAGTTAATTGTCTAATTTTTTTTTTTGACTGCATAAGCCGCTGGCTAAATTTACTCCCAAGTCTATGAATATGAGGGGCCCATTCGGTTTAGAATCTATTGTGATGCCGAAATGGGTGAATGTACGTGGTCTAAGCACTTCTCCATCCTACGACCACATCACACCCGCTTGAGGAACATTAGGGATTAAACCTTATACATTTTAGTTTTAGTTTTGTTTAACAATAAATTATTTGCACCTAAACCAGTATTTTACTTTTGAGGGTTATTATTTTACATCGTCATTTTGCAAAATTACGTCGTTTTATTCAAATATTAAAAAGTATCATCCCAAATAAACAATCCGTTATTTTCTCAACCTGGTGTGGTAGGTCATAATATAGACCAGGAAGAAAAAGGCTATTATGAATCCCCTTGGGACTCCATACCTACCCCACCCCCAGGAAGGTCTCTTTGCCTTCCGTCCTCTTGGTTCCGATGGCTCAAGAAAAGTCAAGAAGGTGGTGCGGCATTTTATTCCATAGTAGCGTAATTTCCTGACCAAAGTATCATCTTTGCACAGTCAAATGCTTTGGTTAAGGTCTGAAAGAAACACCTAAGGCATCTGTGACCCCTTCCCATGCCTCAAATATATCTTAATAAGATGGACACCTGCATCCGGTTGGAAACGACCCAATTAAAACCCTTTTGTTTGTTAAAGCATATTATAGAAATTAAAATTATTTTGGTTTGGTTAAAATTATTTTCTCGAAAAATTTTACTAAGCGCAGGCGGTATACTAATAGGTCTAAAGTTATTGGGGTCTGTAGTACCTTTATTTTGTCTGGAATAACTTTACTGTAGCTTCAGGTCAAAATTTATCAATTAATAAAATCATTAAAAATGGCTGCAAGGCAAGGTGATATAACATCAATAATAAATTTATCATTAACCAAGAATCCCCACAGATCTACAGTTTTTAATGTCCAGAAGATTTAAAACAGACACAATATCTTTATCGCTTACATTCTAAAATAAAAATTATCACATTCTTTAATTTTTCTTTTAATAAAGGACTCTGCAAATTGGAGAAAAGAAACAAGTGACTTGGTGGTAAAGACAAGGAATATTGAAAAATTTTTTTTCAAAATAGGATGCAACATCTTGATCCAAGAATTTTTTCTTTATTAACATTTAGCCAATTTCAAAGTTCTTTGTTTCGCCCTTCCTGTTTCACCATTAATTATTTTTCCAAATCATTTTATTTTGTCGGATGCCTTTAATTTTTTTTTTTAATTAGGTGACTTCGCTTCCCAGCACCTTTTTCTGAATGTTTTCCCTTCTCTGTTACATCTTTGAACGGAAATACCATTTGGTTAAAGGTGGGGGGTAACAGGTTCCTTAAAAGTGATCTGTTATTTCGGATTTTGGCTTCGATCTCCCAAAATTACTCAGTATCTCCAATATCAAATTTGGTCCAAGGGTAAAAAGTGCCTATATTATATTAATTGGTAGTATTATTACATTTAAAAATTTAAATTATCATTTTGCCATCCAAATGTTGATTATTTTACCGAATTGTTTTTCGAATCTTTGGGTTCGGAGTATGTACATTATTTAAACATGGGCGATTTCAATACCTTGCAACAAACTCCTCTCGTACCCGCAAATTCTTGGAAATATTCTAGTCAAGTTAACGCATTTTACTAAAACTTACTAAAAACCTCTTGAAAAACTTGCTTTAGACCAGCTTAAAAATGCATATTTTAATAATATTTCATTGGGTTTCATTAATTTTCAGCTGTCCCCAGATATAGGGCAAATAAAATATTAGTGAAGTGTATTAAAGCGGGCAGCTGGACTGTATACAATATATAAAGAAGTAAACCGCCGCTGGCCTCCGGAATAAATAATTTCGTGCAAAACATTGCAAAGAGCTTACGTGTTCTAAATTAAACAATGTCCTGTGCTGGTCAAAGCTGTAAACCGACAGATATTTCTTATATATTTGGCAAATTTCGGGATACATGGTAAAATATCGTCTAGAGAAAAATAAATATCGGGCACTAAAAAAAAACAATATAGGATTCCCTAATTTTTATTTATTAGAAAATATTATAGTAGTTTTTCAAGTTAAAAGGTGAGGATTTAATATTATTTAGTATGAGCATAAAATCCTGACATGACTGCTTACTTAATAGGTCTGATGTAAAAAGAACGTTTTATTTTTATTGTTTTATGAATTTTTAAATGGTTTACTCTTTTCCGTTTCTCTTAATAAACGCTCTTAGTGTAACTTCCATAAAAGTATTTTATTAATATAACCTAAAAAACGAGCGGCACGTTCACCAGATGGACATTCAATTTATTACGTCTCGTTTATCCAATAATTACTCTGGATACGGTGCCCTTCGAAAGCTATATAATATACTAAATTACTTTAAACTGTATATACATTGCTTTGCGGCAAACAAATTCCCATTAAGTCGCTTACCATGTGAAAGGAGATATATCACCTTGTAAAAGACCACCCTGGTGAATTGTTGACCGTTGACAATTTGGTGGGCAGGGACAAATGGTGTTTTATTCGACCTAGTTAGGGACTACGTCGTTAACGTTACGTTCTTGTGGAAATACTGAAAGAACTTAAGAACAATTTTATCGGAAAACCTGGACCAAAGTCGTTGCAGAACATTGAAAATATTTTCAAAATATAATCCAAAATTAATTTTGAATTAAACTTTTTATTTAAATAAATTCATTATATTTAAAATTCTAAGGCTAATGATTATTAATAAAAGATAATTAATATAATATTAATTTATTTCGTATTTTAAACGTTCAATTAAGGTGGGGTTGACTGATTATTTGTACTAATGTTTCCTCCGGCAAACCGCTTTAAACTTAAGCTTAGCTTAAGTCGGAGCATGAATGGATCCTTGCAATGTTGCAAAATCCCCAGTGAAATGCAAAATCCTTTTCAAAATCAAACATTATAAAAACAGTATAATCGTTTCTGTGCTAAAATAATATGCATTTGTGGGAGAAATATAAATGGAAAAGAAATTGTCTAACTTAATTTTAAAAATTAAAAACCGAAATTTGTTTTCTTTTACTTAACCAAATTTAAGTAAATCGGTAAACTTCAGCTGAAATAAATAAAAATACTTTCCCTATTTCTTCTCTTTTCTACTGCAACCAATCTCAATGCAGTTATGACACCATTCCTGTCGCTTTTTAAATTTGCTTTATTTCTGAATCGAAATATCAAAAGGATTTTTGGTGAATTTAAACTAATTAAACCCCAAAAGTATCCACCGGTTTACGAATACCATACTAATGGCGCCGTGACAATGACGTACTAATAGCACTTTACGAATGACGCCATAATAATGACGCCGTGACTTTGCCATGGCTTGTGAATTATAAGAACAATGCAATTATAGTTTTAGGCAGACTTTATTAAAAAATTACAGAAGGTTATAGCGTACCCCAAATACATTATAAAATTCTGGGCATTAGGTTAATTGTTATAAAATGCCATGTAACAATATGTTTATTTAGAAATTAATAACATATTTAGATACCTGTTATGCTTTTGTGGTGTTCTATAAGATACACAATGTGTGCTATTTCCTAAAACATCTTTATATTTAGACCGATTATATCAGAAACTTAAAATATATTAGAGATTTAATACAAGGCGGAATTCGGTGTTCAGTGTAGTTTATATTGTGTGACCCTTACAAGATCGGTCTAAATATAATGATATTTTACGAAATAGCACACATAGTGTATCTTATAGAATACCACAAAAGCATATATAATATATAAAAGCATATGTTGGCGTCTTCTGAAACCTTAAATGGGGAAAAGAAAATTTTGCCCAAAAGGACCAAAAATCCCAATGAACTGAATGTTCTTTGCAGGCGTTGGTTGTTCTGGGTCAAAAATCCGAAAAGAGTGATGAGAGTTTGGTTAAGTTATTACAAATAACGAAATGGGAAAATTTCCTTCGAAAGAAAAGTAAGGTTTGAAATGGGTCCATAATTATTAGATATAGAAGGGTTTGGATACTTAAGAAGTGGGCATACAAAACTAGCGTTAGGTACAACGGTAAGGAGAATTTTTTTGGTTTTGTCAATAGACACCGATGAGAAATAGAATTTACTGATATTAGGATGCATCACTTAAATAGGCAATAGTATATATATCGTCAAATGATCCATTATGGAGGAAGTAATAAATGTTGACTTAGATCATCTAAAGGAATTTCGGTATAAAGAAAGGTTTTGACATCGTAATTTCCAAAACCCTAGTTCCGGAACTTCGAATATCAGCACAAGATGAAAAAGTTATGTTATTTAGAATATGACAGCGTTTAGTGTTACGTGGCATCTGATCACACCAGTTTCTGGCTAATTTATAATGACTTTTCGCGTTCAAAAAGTTTGGTCTCTACGTCTCATCGCCATCTTTATCCCTTCAGTTAGCCATGGAGCTGCAGAACGCTTGAGTTTGATTACTTCCACCGGTGCGTCGATATTATACAGCTTTGTTACAAACCAAAAGGCACCCATCAGCCTTTTGCTGCGTCAGAGTTTAAAAAGATTGCACATGCATTTCCTTCGGTTTAGATTTTGGAGGTTTCAGAATCTAAAATATGAGATTTAGGGACAGGATTATGTCAAGCCAAGTGTCAAGATACTTGGCTTGACAAAAATCCTAATTACTAAAAAAGGTTCCCAACAAAGTTACTCCACCACTATCTGTTGGTCAAGGGCCAACGAATGATGGTCCCTTTAAAAAATACATGAAAACAGCTCAATTTGACAATATCAAGGAATTTACGGAAACGTGTTAAATTAAATTGCTAAATAATGTTGTTAAAATCGCCCATGACGACATGATGAGAGTGCTCTGAAACCAAAAATTCGCAAAACCTATTTAAAATGAGTGAAAACGTCAGCATTTTGTGAACAATACAGCTGTGACTATTTTGGCATCTTTAGCGATGACCACGAGGAAAAGGTAGTCAATAGAGGGTGAATTAGATGAATAAGGCCAATACTTTTTTTGGAAGATCTCTCCTTCTACCTATGAACGTTATATCAGATAAATACCTTAATAGTAGAAGTTGTTAAATTTACAAAATACAAATATTTTCCTTTTCTACTAAAATATTTTTTGTCTTCTTTTTCTTTTCAATGTGGTTTCTGTTGTAATTGAAATTTTTGACACAAAAATTGACATCTTTGTGTTTCATACATACCGGGAAAGAAAGGTTTTAACGCTTTTTTGTTTGGAACTAGTCTTCATTAACCAACAATTATTTTCGTGTTTTATATTCCCTAGCAAAGGTAAAGGGCGTTTGGCCTTAAAAACCGGAAGTCGTGGGGTTCCAATCCTTTGGGGGCCAACAAATTTTCAGTTTTTTCCTAGTTGGTTTTGGGCAATTTGGGCCCGTCCTTTTCCAATATGTTAAACAGACAACGTCTTGTTGACATTGGGTTAAGGTAATTAATAAAAAGAAATTTAAAACGACACTCAATTTAAAAGTAGCGTATATTTAAGTATTATGTATATTAAAATTAAAGTTTCAGGTAAATGACAAATCATTAAACTTAATTGAATAACATTACAAAACGATCATACACAGATAATATATTTTTTATACAATGATATAAGGATTCATCATCTCATCATCATCGGCCTCTGTATCCACCGCTGGACATAGGCCCTCCCCTTATACCCACCCTTCCCGATCTTCAACTATTCTCCACCCAGCCCACACCCCCCTTTGCGAATGTCGTTCTCAAATTGTCCTACACTACGTTTGACGAGCCTTGGTCCCACTCAAAGCCACAGATTTGACGATGGCTGGGTTCGGAAAGTTCTGGAGTGGAATATAAGTTTTGGCGCTAGAACATTTCTTTCTGTATTTTTGGGCTTTAATTTCTGAAGAGTATTGTTTTGTTATTTTAACATAATAAAAAAAAAACTCCAACTTTATAAATAACTATAAAAATACTACATTTAATCCATTTTAAATATGAATTGATTTCTAATGTCAAGAATTATCGAGCACATTTAAAAACAAAAAACTCTTGCTATCCCCTTTATATTAGCAGACTTTATGCTAAATGATTACAGATTTTTATCATCATATTAGTCTTAACGATTTTTCATAACTAATTAATATCAGAAAATTAAAAACAATACTTTCTCAATTCACATTCAGTCCAAATATAATAATAAATCGTATACTTTTACGTTATTCGTTTGTCTTTCCAGAGCAGAATAGTGTCGAATGGAGCTGATACCGATTGCCTCCCAATCGAAACCACCCTATGTGTATATGCGCTAACACCAAATAACAGAAGACCCAAGACCCTAATATTGCAAAAAAAATCCATGACTTAAGCTCACCTGCGAACCCTTTGGAGTGTCACAAATTTCTACTCAATACCTACAAATTCCAACGTTTTCAATTAAAATGGTTATCAATGTAAACCTGAAAGCTGTTGTCAAGAATATTTTAAGCGATTAAGATATTAAACAAAATATGAAATAAGAGACTAATAAAATAAAAAAAATAATGTATTCAACAATGTAGCTGCCGTAATAATATTGTTTTTCTATCGATTTTGACTACGGTGGCCGATCTGTACCTGTGACCTCTAAGGTCAGCCAACTGCTTAGGAAATATTAAAGTGCGAGCTCATACCACTAAGCTATGAAGACAGTTAACTGTTGTTTATTAACAAATAAATAACCTGGGTACTGACCAGTGCCACCTCTGAACACCTAACTTATTATAAAACCGTTCGTTCAAATCTTCTAGGCCATTTAGGAGGAATTAAGTGTCCATAAACACCACAAGAAGATCCCTAATTTCGGTTTTTCCGCGTTACCGGATTCTCCTTTTTATTATATTTTTTTTCAAAAACATTTGAGATACGAACATATACCAAACGGGCCGTCATGGATGCTGGAAAGAATCCTAAACGTTGGGAAAAAATATTTAAGGAAAACCAAAAAAATTGGTTGGGTTGAATTATAATAATAATCGCAAATAAAAAAAAATAATTACATTACCAGAAGGGTTTATACATAAATATAAATCTTTTCATTTAACTATTTTCCTAAAATTATTATAAGTTTTGGCTCATATCCCATCAGATTAAACTAACTAAACATTATTACGCAATGCGACTTTATCTGACCTCCAACCCAAAGGCTGGCTGCATTCCAGGAATGGTTAGTTGTTATTAAATTTAAAGAACTGCTATTCAAGGCGACTATCGTAGATGGTCTTGATAACCAAACGTCTATAAAAAGTTTCCCTTACATTTTATCATAAATATTGCCAATGATGTTTACCTAAACATTGACTCAATATTTTCCATTACATTCAATCCATTAGTCCCAACCCCTTTATCCTAACACGCTTGCCTCCGAACCTGGTGTGCTTTGAAACTGGAACAGGTGTTCGTGACCCTGGTGTCTGAAAAGGTAAGATGATTCGCGTCGGGTGGGCATGTAAAAATCGGTCATCCACAAAACGCATTGAACCAGCGTGGTGGGATGGTCCAAAACTCCCTTCCTGGGGAAGACGTGCATAAGGGTGTCCCTATGTCCAGCTTGTGGACTAACTGAGGCGATGGTGAAATCATCAGTTTGCTTTATTCATTAAAAAACGGCTACATAATTATACGAGTCATAGCAGTTAATAACGTTATTTCCGGCGGTTATAAGTAGTAACATAAAGTAGCCGTTTGTGTCAATATTGCGAAATATTTTTTATCCAAATTTGGTGGGTGGTTTTTATCGATTCTCTTTGGCTGTCAGATTTCTGCATTTATTTTTTTTAATATTAAATAAGAATTTATTATATATACCAAAACTTACTAAATTTAATTTTGCAAAAGTTTCTGGACGGAATTTATATTTCGATAAAAAATACGTTTTTTAAGTAATACTAATGAAGTCGTTGTAAGGGTTGTCCTTTCATAATTAACAAATATAATTAATGATGTACCATTAAAGTACCATGAAAAGATCCTCCTTTTCGATAATTAATTAACGTTGTACGCACTGATTACAATTAATGAAATAAATGCACAATGTGATTTAAAGGCGGTTTAACCCTTTCTCTTAACCTCTGGTTGTTTAAGTAATTATTGGTTAACAAGAGCTTTGCAAGAAAATGTATGTACTAGAGACTGGTGCATGACGTGACAAATGACATAATATGATGCTCATAAACTTAACTAAATTGTACTAGCTTGTTGCAGATATGTAGACACATTGCATTATTAATCTTTGTTGATAGAAGAACTGCATCTGCATCATATCATATTTTAATATGTAATTAATATGTAATACGTGTAAATTTCCCTTGTGAAAATTTAAAAGAAATTAATAAATTGAGTCGAATAACAAATAACAAACTTAATTAAAAGTAATTTATTACATTTTAATTCTTTACTTATCTACATTACAAAAGTAAATAATTAACTTAAGAAAATTTCCTACGGTATTTATCAACTTTAAAACAATACAAAGTCATTATACACGAGATTTGAACCTAGGACTTGAGTTTCTAATGATATATCATTAAGACGATTAGTTAAGCTATTTTTAATTTTCACCCTCTTGTCTCCAATAATCAATTTAATTTTGTAACTTTTCCCCGCTCCAAAAATATTGCGCCAGCGGTCTGTAGAGTTTAGGAGTGCAGATAATTCTCAAAGCGAGTATAATAATAATTTTCTCAAAGTGTGCCCCATATTTAAATACAAAAAAAATAAAAAAATAATGTTTTTAAACTTTAGAAGTCCAAATATTGATCCCACTCATGTGACTAACAATAACGTAACGTATATAATCATTCTATTTTTGATATTATGAAACAATATGCCTTGTTTACACATTTTTTAAATAACCAAACGAAATGAATTTTATAATTATTTATCATTCATAACTGACTTACTTTTAAATACTTTACGGATTTGGGGCAAAACTTTAAAGTGAAAGTACTTGTCACCTCATTTATATATTTTTTTTTAAGATAAAAGTTATCCGTACAAAAGATTAAGCAAAAAAGGAAGGTCACTTCTGGACACAAAACTTTTGGCGTGTCTTGTCCTTTACCGGGGTCTTTGGACCGTAACCCACTACGGTGGTCTAGTGTGGTTTGTTGTGTGGACGGACTTTTTTTGCCCACCCTTGCTGGATCATCTCACTTTAGGAACAATTGGGTGATTTCTTTACGAAAATTGAGTCATGAAAGAACAATGAAATTTGTTGAGTCCCGCAGGATTCTAACCCCCCCTCCGGTTTCGCGCCCTTACTACTAGGCTGGAACAGGTTAAAAGAACATAAATTCAACAACAACAAATGTTAATTTTGTTGATAACACTTACTTTTTTTGTTGTAATCTTGAGATATATTCCATTAATTTTATGTATTTAAAGTAGTCTTAAATTTTTGTGCGTATTTAAAACGTGGCTATTTGTGCGTGCACCACATTTATTTTATCTAATCCGGGAATATTACCCCTTCCCTGCTGGACAGAAATGCCGGACAGCTGATACCCTGCTACGCGGCTTCTGTTAATATTTAACGGTAAACAATGACTTTTAAATAAAACTTTATACCTTTTGCCGACGCCCTTTCTTTTAAAAAATACATTAAAAGTATTTGGTCCATTCTCCAGTATTAAGCGACAAGTAATTATAAATAATTTGACAACGTCCAAAATTTCACCATAAGCCAAAATTCAAAACTTTTTCGTTCATTTGGATACCGCCCAGGTAATATTTTACCCCAAATTTTAATCCCTCTATATTTGGTACAACTAAATAACGGCAATCCTACAATTTAAATTAAAAAAAAGTACAAATGTCCAAAATGAAACCTTCTTTGGCAAACTAAAAATAAAAATGATGAAAAGGAATAGGAATAAAAATTCTTTACCCTCTCATTTTATATGGTTTAAAAAATAATACAGTAAAATCTCAGGTAATAAATATTAAATTAATATCTTTGTGATTTATTGTAAATAGTAAAAATATCTAACCTCAGTTTAAATTTACACGAAAACAATTAAAATTAATTAGTTCTTTAAAAATTAAAGTAAAGAAAAAAAATTAACAGTTTGTATTTTTGCAATTATGTGATACATAATAATTAGAACAAATGACCTTTGAAAGATTATTATTTTACTTATATTTGTTGTTCTATGAGTTGTTACCATTTTTATTTTGATGGCTCGATTCTGATAAATTTAAATATAAAGGGATTTAAATCCGAATAGTCTGGAAGCTCAGTAGTGCCATCTGAACGAGTTTTAATGATAGCCGAGCACGCTTCGTGTTATGGGCGTTGTCAGCCTTGTATACATTATTTGTCTCTGATAATAATATCTATTATACATTTTATAATACAATTTTGAAATCTAAACACATCTATACGTGGCGTGAGCTGTCAAAAGCGAACGATGGCTCAATTCTTAATGTATTATTTCTGTTATATGTGTGGATTTCGCGACTCATTCCCGTTTTAGAGCTAGATAAGATCTAAAATTATGTATTGTTTTTATTATGTTCTGTTCTTACGTTTTGCGTAAAACTGTACAGAGTCTATAACCGTAATAATGGTGAAACATCGCACGGTGATTCCCGGGCGACAACTAATCCCGAACCTTTTATCGACGACTCACTTGGCGTAATTAATTAGTAGACCTGATTTTAACGCTATTTTATATCAATATATATTGTATTTATTAAAAAGTATGTTTTAATTAGTCATCTAGTTTCCATGGTACAAGCTTTGCTTAGTTTTGTAGTAAATGATGTTGCTTTTCATCCTAAAATCAATCAATACATAACCTGTGATAGTCCACTGCTGGACATAGGCCTCCCCTAATACCCCTATCTATTAGGGGTTTGGATCATTCCACACGCTGTACCATTGCCGGGTTGGTTGGGTGGAAAACTTTTTTCATGCCCATCCGACGCATGGATCATCTTCTTTCGAACAATTGGGTGATCCCCAATTTGGTAACCAACTAAAAAACAACAATGAAAATTTGGAGGTCCCGCAGGATTCGAACCCTCGACCTCCGGTTTTTTAAAGCACACGCCAAACCCCGCCTAGGCTACCGAGGGCAGTTTATCATCCTAAAATATTATATTATTTTATCATATTTTTTAACTTCCTTAAATTTGACATAAGACTTGTTATTTCCATTTCTATGTTCAAGTTCATATGAAAGTTCAAATCCGGTTTTAACACTGCTGTTGCGGTGAAATCACGTCGCGTAGCGTTCTTCTGGGTCCATGAAAAGTACTGTGTATGGTTTTTTCTATTATGTTATGGATAATATAGATAGGAAGCATAGTAATTTGTGCATTTTCTTTAAAGTAATGCAATTCTAATACATTTTTCACACTTTCTTAACTCCATATTGGTTTTAGAGATTATTATAATGATTTACAGTAAGTACGTTTCACAAGAATCGATATATACGCTGTGATTCTCTCGATGCAAAATATGTGTAATAAACAATTTAGTAAAGTGAGGGAGTTGCAGTACGAGCTACCCAAAACCATGTTTTACTAAGTATTTAGAGGTAAATTACATATTGTAATCGGTAACGGGACAAAAGCTTACGTATAAGTCCATTTTAAATTTCGATACCAATAAATTAACATTTATACTTAATTTTAGCTGTGATTTGCAGCGATCTAAATAACTGCATATGTACACAATTCTTTACATATCGCAGCTGATACAATTTCTTAATAAATAGCGTATACAGTACAATGTAATAATGGAATTAAATTGGTATAATTACAATTTTACTAAATCAAGTTTATTA
This sequence comes from Lamproptera curius, assembly GCA_029286875.1. Lineage (NCBI taxonomy): Eukaryota > Metazoa > Arthropoda > Insecta > Lepidoptera > Papilionidae > Lamproptera > Lamproptera curius. The sequence continues at coordinate 572,340 of JAGSMT010000219.1, forward strand.
GCAATTAACTACTAAGAGCAGCCGTCCGGGGTTAATTCTAAACACACAAGTCTAAGTTCTTCTACATTCTTTTATTAATGTAACTATTTGTTAAACATATATATTATTATAATTCAGTAAGTCTTGTTATGGAATAAAGCTCCAAAAATGAATTTACAAGGCCTGAAAATGAACGCCTAAAATTAACCAAACAATTTTATAATGTCGTTTTCATAAATCAAAATACGAAATCAGAGCACGTTTCGTACACGGTTGCTTTTCGTGCCATTTAAAAAGTGTGGCGCTGCGTTTTCTCTTGTCTCGAGATGTCCTGGAGTTTTGCAACTCGTCAGAATAAACCTCCGACGAGTAGCATGAAAATTTATATTAATCGGAAGGAAGAATTACATAATTTCAATGATTTAACGGAAAATATGATATGTTTTTTCAAAGTCCCACTCATAAAAAAACATTTTTTTTTATGGCATACGCAGGCAGACGAGTAGTCGTGCCACCTCTTGGGAAGTGGTCACCGACGCCCATAGTCATTGTCAATACCAGCGGTATCGCCAACGCGCTGCCTCCCGTAGACCCAAGGGTGTTAAGTATCCGTTTACCCAGTTAGCACCTGGCTACCGTGCCCTTCAAACCGGAACACAGCAGTGTTTTCACACTACTTACTGAAATAGGCACCGCGGTGGTAACCCAGCCGGTCTCCTTAAAGGGGACCTACCACCGGTCAAAAACATCTTTGAAAACCGCCAAAAATTGGGGCGTAAATATTGCATAAGCTCACAGACAAAGATCCAAATCTCAATCTACAACTGCCCGTTATCTTTAAATAACACAAAACTAATTTGGGCTTCACTATGACTAATTTACGGCAAATGGTTTCCCAAAACTTCGGATCGATGTTTTGTGAACTTCAATCTGGAATTAATAATTAGTAAATTTGTGTCCAGTATTTTTTCCACATAACCCGTAACCGGATCTCGTTTTAAAAAAAATACTTAATAACAAAGTTCAAACACACCAGCGTTAAACAATTCAAACTTCCGTGAGACTGTATAATAAAGTATTCAAAATTAAACTCATTGGGAAATGGTTTTTGGTGCCGACTGGTTTTTCGAACCTATCGGAGGTCCTTCATCAGGACGGGTGGGATAACTGTCGCGTCCCGTCTCGCACTTCTAACGTTTGTTTTGCCTAGTAAAACAAAATCCATTTTAAAGGTTTTGTTTTTTAAACCCAATGAATTGGCATCCTTTCAATTTTCCACATTTCTAAAAATTAAAACTGGCAGTTGACGAAAATTCAAAATGGTTGATTTAGAAAGGCAGATTTCTTACAAAAAAATCCTTCTTGATGACTTTACCTCCGACTCCTCCGTAACCTAGTGGTATGGGCGTGCTTTTTGAAAATTGTAGGACCGAATCCCAACAACAAATTTTTTATTGTTTCCTAGGTTGGTTGGGAGCAATTTTGGGCCCGATCACCCTTTCTAAAAGAAGATGAATCCAGCCGTCGGATGGGGCATGTAAAAGTCGGTCCACCACCAACCCGCATTGGACCGGCGTGGTGGGATACGGTCCAAACCCCTTGGATAGGGGTTATTAAAGGCCTATGTCCAGCAGTGGACTTAAAAGGCTGATGATTTTGATGTGTGTTGATCCTTCTTGACAAATCGAACTGTTTTTAAATATTTCTACTATTCTTTGTAACGTTAAATTAACTGTTTTGAATAAAGTGAACATCTTTTATGACGGCTAACAATATTGAAGACTTTTATTTTTTGGAAACTTTTTCCTTATAAATTCCCTTCAAAAACCTTTGGTTCTTTTTTAAAAAACTTTTATAAATTTAAAACCATACTTTAAAAATTTTAAACTTCCTTAACGAACTTGTAAATTATTAAAATTAATCGCAACCTAGTTTCTATGTTAATATTCTTTTTAACTTCAGCTTTATAGTTGGTATTGTGTTTTATTTTTCCTTGGCTAAAAAAATTGGGAAAATAACAAAAGATCTATTCTATCATATTGCACTATCTAATTTACTGGTTTCAGAACAATAAAGAAAATAGTAACCAAACAAAACACACAATAAGGTTTAGAAAACCATTGTTTTGGATTTTATAAAAGGTATTTTTAACGTCAAGGTAAAGGGTTTCGTTGTCCTATAAATATTTTTGCCAAAGACTTCGTATTCTTAACCATTATATGGATTGGAACGAAGGGAATCCCTTCTCCAACGCCTTATTAAAATCATTTTCAACAGAAAAAAAAAAAAATACTGAAGATCGGATTTGGGTTGGCGTGCATTAGGGAGGCCTATGTCCAGCAGTGGACTGGCCACAGGCTGATGATGATGATGACTCCCGTGAACATCTACTTTTTGACCGAATTCAAAAAGAAAGTATTCAACCAGACGTAACCAAATATACATATATATTTTATAATATTCCCGGTTTCCACTCCAATGATCCTAAATTTTTTATGCTTTTTAATTGAAAAAAATTGGAAAATTGACAGCTAATACGGGTATATTTGGCAACAACTTTCTTAAATTTTTGTAAAGTGGTTCGATAGATATTAAAGAAAATAAGGAAAATTTCGTCTAAAAATCCACAACCTCGCCGGATTAAATTGCAAACGCCCAAAACCCGGTAAGGAATTGAACTTAAATTTGATCTATATTTTTTATTATTTAATAAAATCCAAAGGCCGTTATCTTTAATTTTAAGAATGACTACAATAGACATTTAATTAAAACACTGATAAAAAATTTCAAAAGGCATATTCAAACCTCATTTGGAAATACGGTTAAGTTGTATAAAAAGTTAATGCATTTTCAAAATTCTTTAATTTAAAAACGTGTTATACAGGACATTTTGATGGGAAAGAATACTTTAAAAGACATTAAATTTAAAAATAAATTGCCCAAACCGTAGTCAAATTTCTTTCAGGGGCATTTGTCACCGTTGAATTGCGCAAAATCAAATTTTTACTTTTGAAATCGGTCTTTTTCTTTGTTAAAAATTTCCCACGGTGCCATGGTCCTGCCCAAAGCTTCCCGGATTAAGCTGATAATAGACGACAAAAAATCGGCTTTTTTTTTTTGCATCCATCTATCCGGGCCCGCCTCAGATTCCCGGGATACCATGCTAATGCCCGGTACTACTACACCGCTATGTCCCTGCATTTCAAATCTGTAATATCTTCGGAAATGTTGATTGAAACTTCATGTTACAAAGCCATATTAATCTGTATCAAATGGAAAGTATATTACATTATTTAGTTCGTAAGGGATTAATGCTGTATTGTTTAAATTCACGTCGAGAGATACACTTCTTAAATAAACCCTTTTTTTATACGTAAAATGTAAACGATATAAAATGGTAATTGAGGATTATTTTTAAGGGATTGACATATATCATCGCGGTTTTTTCTTTAACTTTTTAGGGCATTAAATAATTTAATACAATGTTTTATATATCTGCATAGTAAGGTTCACCCAGCATTGTCAATATAAGCGCAATAAAAAAGTTTATAACAACATCACGTTACACACCTTTAAATTTATATGAGTTTTTCTATAAAATTATGCATGTTTTATACCTATAAACCTTCCCCTTGAATTACTCCATCTATAAAAAAACGCTTAAAAATCAGTTGCGTGACAGACAGAGAGCGAAGCGATTTTGTTTTGTACTATGTTGTAATGATGTCGATGTTAATATATGTGAGTATTTCATTTACTATACAAATTCGAATAAAAAGTTATCAAATCTGTACGTTAGTATGTTATTATTCCTTTCCCTCCATTTTTTAAATTTAATAATTAAGTTAACGTAAACAGGATTGAAACTTTACTAGAGTTACCATGCAAGAATTAACTTTTGAACTCTTGTGATTCATATTTCCTTAACTATTTCATGAAAGCTACCGGGGTAATGAGGTGAAAAGTGGTACACGTACCTTAGGTTCGGTCTCATAGACCTTCCCCACTAACAGGTTCTCGCTTTGTCGTAGTTGTGGAAGCTAAGAAGAACCTAACATGCGTGCTAGAGAAAAAACCGCTTTAGATGTGCCTGCGTAATGTGTGGACGGGGATAGAGGAAAGGAAAAGGAAAAGGAAAGCTATTTCCCCTCTACCCAAAAGTAGTGACGGTGGAGGGGCCGGTAATTACGGCCCTTTGAAAATTCCTGGCTTCCCATGGCTCCTCGTTCCCTAGGTAATAGATTCGGAGGGAAACAACTGCTTCATTTTTTTTGTGACGATACCATGGTTATAACCGCCTAGATTGTATTTGGCCTGGGCTGAGATGGAAACTGCTTGGGGGTGAAAGTGGGGTCCAAGAAGATTTTGGCTTTCCCGTGAACTCATCTTTAAGGCGCCAAGAAAGGAACGACTGGTGGGTTTATTTCCCCATAAAAAGGGTCTCCGGGCCAATTTCCCCGGTTATCGGTTATAGGTTTTCACTTTGTTCCGAAGTGGTAGGGTTTAGCTCTTTTGCGGAGATGCTTCTGGAACAAACTGCTTGAGGGGTAATCCGCCCCTAAAGAAGCTGCCCTAGCCTGGCTGAATAAAGCCTCAAATTCACTCAGGAGGGTGCGCGGAACGGTTTTAAGTGGCAAGGCGTTCCCCACCCTTGCCTTCTGCAACCAAAAATGGAATCTGGGGAAAAATGCCAGCCCCGGCCTCCAGCTTTTTGCTTTTGCGGTGTTAAAAGGTCGTGGAAGTAAAAGAAATTCGACATAGTGACACCGTGCTCTCTACCTTTTGTGCCCAAATGGGGTTTGTGGTGGAGCTAGGAAAATTTTTCCATCTTCCCTGGATAATAGTTGGTGTTGTCCGATAAGTGGCCAATTTTCCCAAAAGCATTGTAAAGCAAATTATAGTTTCACCAATATTTAACGTGTGTCCCTTTATTTTATTAATAGTCATTCCAAAGCAATTTTTACAGGAATTAGTTGTCATTTTATTATGAAAGGCAATTCTGGCAGGTATTATAAAATTTTTGGTAAGGATAACAATTTTATCTATTAACTAATTTTATCAAAAATTTTTGTTTTTTAATTTATTACTCGAATCTGATCTGATATATATCATAGTAAATAGTATAGGCACCTATTTTTTATATTCATTTATGCTATACAACTTCAGGAGGCGACAAAGATTTCAGAAACGCTGTTGGTTAATGTACTGTTTCGTCTCTGTCAATTAATGTATCAACTGAGAAGTACGTTTGTGATGCCACATTAAATTTGGAAAAGTAATTTTTCCCCGCGTTTATATATTTTTCCATGATTTCTTGGTTATCCATTCAAATTATACAGTGTATAGACGTAAAATAATTTGCTTAAAATGCTTAAGGTAATTAACAAAAGGTTATTAAAAATTAAAATAATTCATACTGTATTCTCTAATTTGTTTTCAAATTTTCCTTCAAAGGCTCCATTCGCAATGGGGTGTGAGAAATGGCATTGGGCCGAAGGGACCATCTTTTCTTAGATACAAAGAACACGGATGATGACCATTGGTGCTTCACAAAATTGGCTGAAATCGGTGTATTAAATGGTACGTAACCCAAATCAATTAATAACATTTAATCTTCTCCCAACCGATATCTGGGTTTTGGAACTCTTGGTATCCCAGTAAGTCATGATAAAATAATTGTGTGAAGTGGCTGCGGATCCCGTATTAATAAACCCATGTAATTAATTTCTATGTAGCATCTATCTATTATAATCATTTCCTATGTTGTGGCAAAACTTTTTTTCGCTCACTCTAAATGCTCAAATCCCCTAGTTCCGGCTAGTATAGACTATTATATATATATAAATATATGTTAAAACAATTATACTATACCACACCAATATACATAGTCAAAGTAAATATATATTATATATATATATATATATATATATATATATATATATAATTTTCTTTTAATCTTCTATTTTTCTAAATTAAGCTGGGTTTATATTACAAGTTGGGAAATCCAAAGAGGTTAACGTCATTCCCCAGTATTCAAATGCATATACGCATATTTTGCTTGACGCCCGAAAGATTATTCATAATTATAATTGATATGTAGTAACTATCAAATAAATCACATCACATCATCACCCTTTGTTAGTCCACTGCTGGACATGGGCCTCCCTTAATACACCCCCATATCCATTAGGGGTTTGGACCGTATCCACCACGCTGGTCCAATGGGGTTGGTGGGTGGATCGACTTTTACATGCCCTTCCGACCGCATGGATCATCTTACTTTTCAGACAATTGGGTGATCCCAAATTGCCCTAACCAACTAAAAAACAAAATGAAAATTTTTGCGTCCCGCAAGTTCGAACCCACAACCTCCAGGTTTCTAAAAACCCACGCCTATACCACTGGGCTGGGCAGAATCAAATAAATATAACTTTAATAACTCACTAAATAATTATCTATTCCCAGAAATAACCAGACTATTTCTGGGACATATTTTATTTAAAAAATTATTGACCAATATGATACACTTCGCAAAAACGGCTGTAATTAAAGAATCATTTTAAAGGAGATTGTTTGTTATTTATTTTCCTTATAATACTCATTTAAATATTTTTTTTTAATTTAAAATACAAAACTGTGAAAACTTAGTCTTGATTAAGTAATTAGAAAAAAACGCTGACAATTATGCTTATTTAATAACCTCAAGTGGAATGACGTTGAGTTTATAGTTGTTGCAACTTTATTTTAAAAAACTTGACTTTTTACTAATACTTCCTTTTCTTACGCGAATATTTTGCATGAATAAAATACAGTATTTACGGATTAAACTTTAATTTATTTTCCAAACGTCCAATTAATTTTTTAATAATTGAAAAGTATTTAAATAAACAAAAAAATCCTCTTAAAGACTGTATTTTTTTGATGTTTGTGAATATTTTAGTCTTAAATCATAAATTTTTTTTTTAGGAATTTTTTAAGCATTTTTTGGTTTTGAGTCAACCGTATTTGTTGTTAACTTTTTTTTATTATTCAAATTACTATTAAAAGTTTTCCCATTTATCTTATCTTATAATTTTTTTCTGGTTTGTTTGATTTTACTATTGCTTTAAGGTTTGACTCCTTCGGGAAACTTTACCAAACTGGCAATTGACCTCTTTAATATTGTATTTTTTTTAAAGAATATTCCCTTTCAAGTGCAACCATTGGATTTAAAAAACTTTGTATAAACACAACATTTTTTCAACTGCCTGATTTATTAAACCACCCTCCGGGTCCAAATAAATGTTCATTTTTCTTATTTTTGGAAACCAAACTTCTTAAAGCAAGGAAATAACAATTGGAACGTGTGTTTTTTTTTTATATATTACCTCTTTTGTCCTGTGCTCCGATTTTTCATTCTTTTTAAAAATAATAGGTCTTAGCTGTCATTTGGGTTAAATTTTTTTGAAAAATAATTTGGTGTAAAATGATTAATTGATACTTAGGAAATGCAGAAAATGACGGCGTCAAAAATCACAACCCCGTGCGGCTAAATTGCAAACCCCAAGAATTTAACATCAAAATTAATCCTCATCATCCGGTTCCTCAAATTAAAATAAAAAATTTTTTGAGCATATCTATTTTTTCCAGAATAATTCCAAATAAACACTTTGACGTAATTTTTTTTAAAAAGTCATTGAGGCATAATCAGAGCTCATTTAATGTAATACAAATAAAATTATGATAAATTAACAGCCTGTAAATTTAATAAAGTTAATTATTGGATTTTTTAAATTTAATGTGCATAAAACAAGCGATACATGGTATATTGTTTGAAAGAACACCTTAAAAGATATTATAGGTCGTTTTACACCTATAATGTCTTTTGATAAAATCTATCCGGTAGTTCCAAAAAGACTTTACTTTTATACTGCGTTACTCCATCTTATATTATAATTTCCCTTGTTATATAGTTATTTACGTCGTTAAACTAAAATTTAAAATTCTACATAAAGGATGTACCCACTACACAAAAGGTCTTTTAAAAGTTTTTATAAACAGACTAAAAAATTATTATTAAGGTTTATTACAAAGATTTTTAAAATTGCTGTTTTAATTAGAAACTTTTATATTCAATTAAAAAGAAGTAAAAGCCTTAGAAAATTAATTTATATATAAAAACAATACAATTTGAAAATAATTTATATATTTTTTACTTTTCCATTTCATTCCGACAAGTTTCTAAACAACGTTTATTGAGTAAAAAGTCCTAAATACGATTTTGTGGAATTCTATAAAACGAAAACGGAAATTGGTAAAAACTTTAAATTAAACATTAATTGAACCCAAAACTTGGAGAGAATTTTCAATTTTTTTATATACCACCGGACGAGCAGACGCCCTTGGCATTGGCAATACCGGGTATCGTCCTTGGCTGCCTACCGTGAGACGTTGGGTGTAAAGTCCTCCCGTTTCCCAGTAAATATGCTGGCTACGGTGCTCTTCAAACCGGAAACAGCGGTGCCACCACTATTGCTGGACAGAAATAGGCACCGCGGTGGTACCCCCCAGACGGTTTCCTGAAACAAGGAACCTACCACCGCTGGGTAATTTCGATCATTTTTTTGAATTGCTTTTATCGTGTAATTTTTTATTAACCTTTGCTGCCAAAAATTACGTTAAAACCAACCGGGGAGTTTACATAAAAATAATAGAAACTCTTTTCCTAAAACAGCAAAACGAAAAAGTTATTTTCCCTGAATTTAATTGAAGGCAACGACATTTTTTAATTAAACGTTACGTCGGGGGTTTTGGCATTGCAAAATATCCGGTGGAGGCATGCCTTCATAAACAGTGTGTTTTTTTTAAAGGCCCACAGTTTGAAATACCCCGGTTAAAGATTTGCTCTGCATTTAATATAAATCTTTTACAAGACAATTGGCCCTTATTTATAAACCGGAGGTCGTGGGTTTCAAATCCAGCAGGGAAAACAACTTTTGCGTTTCCGTTTGGTTTCTGGTTTGTTTTAGAAAATTTGGGCCGGATTATCATTGATGAAAAAAATTAACTCTGAAACCAAAGTTCAAAAAACCTATTTTGAAAATTAATAAACGTCAGGAATTTTTGTTTGAACAATTACAGCTTAATTAATCTTTGGAAAATTTTTTGTTTGAAATGAACCCAACGAAAGGGGTTTAAAAAAAAAAAATTATTTAAAATAAAAATTTTTTTGGGAACCTTTTCCCCCAAATTTTTAAATTTAAAAAAAAAGGAAAAAAAAAAATTAACCAAAAAAATTTTTTTAAATTTTTTAAAAATTTTTTTTTTTTTTTTTAAAAAAATTTTTTTTTAAAAATTTTTTTTTTTCCAAAAGTTTTTTTTTTTGTTTTTTTTTAAAAAAAATTTTAACGTTTTTTTTTTTAAATTTTTAATTTTTTTTTTTTTCCCAATAAAAAAAAAAAAAGGGTTTGGGCCTTTCCCCTTTTTTTTTTTTTTTTTTTTTTTAAAAAAAATTTTAAAAAAATTTTTTTTGGGTTTTTAAAAAAAAAAAAAAAAATTTAAAAAGAAAAAAATTTTAAAAATTTTGAAATTTAAAATTTTTAAAAAAAAACCCAAAAACCAAATAATTTTTTTTTAAAAAAAAATTTAAAACCCCCAAAAAAAAAAAAAATTTAAATTTTCCCACCCCAAACCTTCCCCCGGGGGTTCCCCCTTGGCCCCCCCCAAATTTCTTCCAAAACCCCCCCCAAAACCCCCCTTTCGGAAATTTTTGGGGAAATTTTTGGGGGTTTTTTTTTTTGGGCCCTTTTTAAAAAATTTTTTTTTTTCCCAAAAAAAAAAAATAAAATTTTTAAAAAAAATTTTTTTTTAAAAATTTTTTTTAAAAAAAAAATTTTTTTTTTTTTTAAAATTTAAAAAAAAAACCCAAATTTTTAAAAAATTTTAAAAAAATTTCAAAATTTTAAAATTTTTTTTAAAATTAAAAAAAATTTTTTAAAATTAAAATTTTTTTAAAAAAAAAAAATTTTTTTTTTCCCCCTTTTTTGGAAAAAAACAAAAAACCCCAAAAATTTCCCTTTTTTTTTTTTAAAAAAAAAAAAAATTTTTTAAAAATTTTAAAAAATTAAATTTTTTTTTTTTTTAAATTTTAAAAAAAAAAAAAAAAAAAATTTTTAAAATTTTTTAAAAATTTTTTTAAAAAACCCCTTTTTTAACCCTTTAAAAAAAAAAAGAAAAAAAAAATTTAAAAAAATTTTTAAAAAAAACCCCCCAAAAAAATTTTTTCCCAAATTTAACCTTTTTTAAAAAAAAAACAAGAAACAAAGGTTTTAATTTTTTTTAAGGTTTTTTAAATATTTTTTAAAAAAATTTTAAAAAAAAAATTTTTTAAAAAAAAAAAAAATTTTAAAAAAAAGGGGGAAAATAATTTTTTAAAATTTTTTTTGGGGGGGTTTTTTTCCCCCCTTTTTTTAAAAACTGAGCCAGCTCCCGGAGTTGCTTGAAACTCAAAGGACTGATGCCGGTTAAGAACGATTCTTGACTTTCGGTTTTCTAAATATGAGGCAAGCCACCTCACATTTGATCCTCATTATATAGAAGTAGTTTTATAGTTTAAGTAGAAGACTATTGTGATCAACTTTGTCAAATACCTTATTTCTGCTATAACTCTTTCAGTTAATAACACTAAATTCGTAGAAGAAGAGCGTTTCTGAAAAAAACCATGCTGATGCTCAGACAACAGTTGTTGTCAAGTCAGCATAGGCAACAAACTGCATGTCAGCCATTTTAAGTGATCTTCGACCAACTTTTAAGTACTTTAGCTGAAGTAGAAATAATGCTTGATATAAAGAATAATTGGAGTAACTATTGATTCTTTCTTCTTTGTATAAAATAAAGTTTGGCTTTGATCGTATTTCGGCACATCTTTTAAAAAATATTGCAGGTATTCCGTCATTTATCAAAAAGGCATTGGGCTAAATAACTTTACAGTTTGGCAAACATATAGGAGACAGCTGTTTGTAACGTAACTTTACATAACAATAAAGTAGTTTAAGTGGAGGCATTACATATCCATAGATTATTATATACATAGTATACTATAGTATACAGTATACTACCTTAACATGCGTGCAAACAAAAGTAATTGCATTTTAATATAACATAAAAGAACTTGTAAACATTTTTTGTTATGTAGCTCTCAGCTATGCTTAATACTGAGGAATGTCTTCTTCTTCTTTTTAAATGTAAAAACAAGATCAGTATCATTTAAAAATATTCGGTATTATTGACCTGTGAATATTAGTAAGTCAATGGCACTTAGATGGTTGAGATACTTGGAAAGATACAAAACAAAGGGTTAAATAATAAATAACTTTATCCAATAACAAATAATACACTAATATTTTTGGGGACAGGACAAACAATTAATAATAACAAGAAATGGGTATAATCCGGACAAGAACAAAATTTTGATGTTTTATAACACCTGGATTTGTGAAGGTTAAAAGAAGGAATATTAACAGGTCTGGGAAAGGAAAAGTGAGATTCCATATAGGGTAATTGTAAGTTTACATGAAAAATAAATGTTTCAGGGTACCTCTGCTAAGCCACACTGGCACAGAATGGACACGTATATGCAGTTTTGCTAAAAGTACTGGGGTGCAAACATGTCCTACACGGAGTCGAATTATGACAGATGTAATTCATATCGAAAAGTAAAAACAATGTTTTAAGGGATGTTGGTTGGGTATTGGCGTAAGACTTGCCCTTAACTCTATTGGATTTTTGCCAGCAACTAGTTCATGATTCCAGCAAGCGAATATGGGCCATGGTGTACATATTTCGTGCTGGGACGCAAGAGTAACTGGTATCGCTAATGTATACGTTGTTTGGCATAGTGATCCATTGCTTCATTGCCAAGATACCCGTATGACCTGGAATCCAAGCTAGAGTTGTCTTAATACCATATTTATCTAATTGATACAATATTTTTTTTAAAAGGGTAAAAAGAAGAGGATTTACGTTGAAATGAAGGATTACTTAAATCTTTGCAACTTTGGTAGTCAGGATCAAGGACTTATGGAACAGGGATCTTGGCATCTATGAATTTTACCGCTTGTAAAATTGCAATAGGTTCACCTAATTATTAATTAATGCTATACATTATTAAATAAAATCCGTAAAGTCATTTTATTAAATAATAAGTTCTCCAGTAAAATAGGGCACACTACTGGAACTTAAAGCTCAATACCGCATTAAATTCAGGAATGAATACAGATGCCTAACGTGAGATTTTTACATTTTGAGGCAAAGTAAATATTAAAACCTAGTCATTCCATTCCTCATCTGTAATGACGTTAAAAACTTGTCAGCATTGACAGAGTTCTTTTAATCCCAAAATTGAGGATGACATAAGTTTGGAAAAGAAGAAGTCAAATTGTGGAATATAAATGATTTCGTAAGTTAAAAACCGAAAGTCATGACTTTAAACCTGATAAACTGTTAACTAATCGGAAAGCATTTCATTAGACCAGTAAGGAGACATATTTACAGAATGGGATAGGAGGTCTAAGATTTTAAAGTAGGGTGAGAAGAGTACTGAACAGTATTGAAAAATATTTGCCTGCAGAATAATAAAGGATGATCCACACACTCTAATTGGAGAGCATTGATTGGAGATGATTTTATAGCTCCGGTAATTTTATGTAGACATTTGTATCGTATTAGGTCTAACTTTTCAGAGCCAGCGTGCTGCATAGCTCTGAATAAAACTGCTGTAGTCCATATGGCTACATGATAATTGCGTTATAAAGGATTTTTGGATGAAAGCATGTGAACCTCAGCGGTTTCCTGATAAGGATCTAAAGGCGTTAACATTTTTTCACACTTGCGACAAATATACTGTAAGTGCTTGATTTCAGTCATCTTATGGTTTAGGATGATGCCAAGGGCACTTTGTGCAGAGGTTAATCTGTATCGGTTCACCACTTACAGAAAGATTCAGGTGGGGATACGGAGTTTTCGGCTAAAAATCTGTATGGGATTTATGTATGTACAAACTTAAACCATGATCCATAAGCCAGATATTTAAGAGCTCAGTTTGGAATTCAACCAAACAGCATCTTGTAAGTGAAGAGCAACCTTGAAGTAGACCCTTCCAGACAAGATGGGAAGAAGTGAGAGAGCCATTAAAGGACACGTAATAAGCGGCACAAAAAGGCTGAAAATAATGTTAACCAATCACACAGGAATACTCAGATGAAAGACATTATCATAAACAGCGAGATGTCAAGGAAGACCCTTGCCATTGTCAGACAGAGCCAATCTTAGATCAGATAAAGGATACCCAGACTATCCATAGTGCTACATGCACGTCTGAAACCAAATTGGGTATTAAAGAGGAGAGCCTGTTCTCGAGGATTCACTATTATCTATTTTAAAAAGTGTTCAAGAATTTTGGCTAAAACAAAAGATAGGGCAAAAGGGCGATATGAAGACGAGGCACTGGGGTCTTTACCAGGTTTGAGGAATTGGGCTGATTATTGGCTCTTCAGGACTCTGCAACACGTTCTGAGGAAAAGATGTCGTTTATGATGTTCATGATGATAATGAAATCGTCAAGCCAGGAAGACAAATTTTGGAGCTGGTGTTTTGGTATTTTAGGGATCCACGGAAATGGGAAATTTTATGCAATACAATGATCATGAATGATCGAGGAGATAGAGCTTTCAAATTTTTAACCAACCTAGAAACTTTTCTGGACAATACTGTTTAAGCACATGTGTGACGATAAGTTAAAAATTTGCATGCTAAGATCAGTCGTATATACCTTTTCTGCAAGTTTAGAAGAACGAAGCAGTACATTCAGAATCCCATAATGGAGGAAAGGATATTTGGCCACAGGAGCTGTTTTTAATAGGGATGAATTCTTCTGCAGCAGCAATGATTGCAACAACTAAATCATCAGTGCGGGATTAAAAGTTAATAGACCAACTCGAGGAGGGACAATGATTTTAGATTCAAGGCTGCTGGAGAACTTAACCTAGTCTGCATCAGAGAGTCTAAACTGTTGCAAAGGCAGGGGAATAGAGGTGGTTGGGAAAAGTGCAGGAACATGATTGATATAGGAAATGATCACTACCATAGGAATATGAAATGTTGACCATGGAAGAAAATTCATTAGAGAAGGGAGGACAAGGACAGGTCAGGAGCGTTGGAGGTTTGGCATAGGTGGGCTCTTCGCATGGAAGTACCATTATTTAGGATTTACAGATTATTGTTATCCATTAAATCAAGGAAGGAGAAGAAAAAGTATAAAGAATCATGTTGATACTTTTCTTCCCACTTCCACATAGGATGGTTACAGTTAAAGTCTCCACAAACTATATAAGGCCAGGAATGGAACTAAACAAACTGATAAACTATTTGCAAGTTAGCTATAGGCAAGGATTAAAATCTGAAAAAATTAGGCACGACCCGCCGTGCCATCATCCCTGTCATCTGTCTGTTGAGATGGCTTGAACAAAAGGTTAATATTTATAATTAAAATAAATCAGGTCTGGTTTTTAGAAATTACACTTCACCATTTCCATTGAAGTATTGTCGCCATCATGGTGTATAAAGCTTTGAAGAAGTTTTGGAGGAGAATTATGACATTGTTCGGTAAAGAATCGGAGACCGTAGACAAAATATTATAGGATGAGTAATTCAATCAGGTTATCGTTTAAAGTAAAAGCAAAGGGCGTAAAGTCTAAATGGGTTAGAGCAAATGTGGATGAGCACAACTAAGGCTAAGAAGAAACAGGAGCTAATTATATCTTTGTTATTTTGAACATCATAAGTTTTTCCAAGAGAAGATTTGGAGCCAAAAGATTTATAAATGATTATAGAATATGTCAAGTTTTTGTTCTTGAGTAGATGCACTGAAAGAGTGAGCATAAGGCATGGTCGAACTGTAATTAGAGGATTGTTGTTGGAAGGAAGGTTGATAGATGATCATATCGAATATGATCTTTTGGATATAGGGAATCGTACACAGCTTCAGAGACTGATACTCTCTCAACTTTTTAGCCTTTTTTCTTGAATGTTCGGGCACTCGAGAGTATAAGTAACTCTATGGTTTCCACTACAAAATAAACAAAGAGCAGCATCAAGATGTAACAAGATTCTCCTGAATGGCCTTAGGGAGCAAATAAAGCATCTAGTTGAGATCTATATTGCGATATGACCAAATCTGCAATAATTCCTATATTGGATAGTTGGAAGCTGGTATATGGAAACAGAAGGCAGCTATAGAAAGAAACTTTTCTCTTAACATTTGGCCGGAGAAGGTTAGGATTACTGTTGTTGAATGGACCCAGCAACTTTGTCTTCGAACGAAATTAAGTTTTTAGTCTAAGGACGCTGACAACTTCTCCACAGTTAGAGATGTTTTGATGAACTCAACTAGTTCCTCAAGAGTCCAATCTATGGGAGCATCCTTACAACTCCCATACGGTGATGTTAAATTTTGGATTGAGGCTGTCAAATTGTTGGAGGACAGAAAGGAATAGGAGAAGTTTTGCAGAGGAAAAGCTTTTAAATACAATGCGGATACGGTTTCTCCCCAGTGTTTTAATACCTCCTAAGTAATACCTATAACATTATACTTATGAATAAGTTTGACAAACTTAAGAAATCTAATAGACTGTCCAGCGGATACATCGGGACTGACCACCGCCTCTATTTGGAGGCTTATTTCATCCATGATAATATAATAAATTTGACTTATCAGTAATAAAAACAACAACCACCGGACAAATACAAAATAGAAAAATGTAGAATTTCAACACATAAAGTAAAATATACTGAAAATCTCTTGACTACGTGTTTACACAACGCTATAACAATCAGCATCTGAGGAAAATGTAAAATTCGATTAATTTATTTTATTTAAAGATGAGAACCGACAGTGTTAATTAATTTCATGTCACAAGCTACAGTGATAATAATTCTACTTCCTACGGATATTATAAATGCGCAAATTTGCATTATGAATGTTTGTTACTCTTTAAACCTAAAAATTACTAGATTCAAGTAGATTTTTCTCGCAACATTTTTAAAGTGTAGCCTATATATAAGAATAACAAATAGGCTATATGTCACATATAAGAATATAGTCTAGTCTATTCAAAATACTAACTATATCCTGATATGTTATATGTAAGATATATATATACCTATTAGCCTATCTCCGTGGTCTAGCGGTATTGGTTTGCTTTATAAGCCGGAGGTGGGGGTTTGAATTCCGCGGGAAAACAACTCTGTCAATCATCTCGCAATTTTTTGAAAAGAAAGATGAACTATTCGTCGGATGGGTATGTAAAAAGTCGGTCCACCCACCAACCCGCGTGGTGGGATACGGTCCAAAAACCCCCTATCGGAGAAGGCGTGCATTAGGGGACGCTTATGCCCAGCAGCGGACAAACAAAGGCAGTTGACGATGAGTATTCAAAATACATTTCACACACATTGCCCGGGAGGAAAAACAAATGATGATTAGGTTTAATATTCTGATTGTGTAGGACTGTAAATATGCTATCGTGATTTTAACTGTCGAATGCTTTAGTGAATCTACAAATTCTACATGAAGTGGAATTTCTACATGAAGTGGAATTTCTAACTCTAAAATTTGAAAATGATTATTATGAAAATCACAATAACCACGCGGATTTAACCACGGGGTGAAGCTCGTATTGAATAATTTAAATGGACTTAAAATATATACTATAAACGAATAGAAAATTGAATGGAAATATGGTATTAACTTACTTGTTTAATTACTTACGTACAGCATAAACTCGTTATATTCGTCTGCTTTAACTCGAACTATAATTAAGGACGTACGTAATTTATTTAATTTAAAATTAAATATTATTTTAAATGTTTTGCGAAGCCTTATTGTTTCATAAAATAAGTAAAAATTCGTGGCTTGAAGTAAGTAAATGCTATTTAATTTTCTAACACTAATTATCTTTAATCCCTCCATTTACTGCAGATAAATAAATTAGAAAGTTTGTTTTAAAATTCGATTGCATCTGTTAATTGAAAACCTATTAACGTTAAACTTATCGCTTTTATTATTATTTAATAATTTAATACTATGCTTTGATCACTTTGTTTGTTCTTTTAACTGGAACTAAGAAAACCAAGTGATTTAAGTTAAAGCTGAATTTCTATTTACAGTTTGCATTAACAAGCTAGATAAGCTAATTGAATAGTCCGAAGGTTCTATGTTCTTTTTATACTTTTCAAGATACGGTTTAAAAAATAGATAATTATTACACAAAATCTTACAAATTATGTTAACTCATATATTATCAGTGTGTGACTGTTATAAAATGTTATAGAAATCCTGTTCATACTTTGTTCGAGATGATGTAAGAAATAAGCACACAAAAAAATTACTTTGGCAATAATTGTATAAATTTTTACTCACAAAAGATTTTTTCGAATTTTTCTTTCAAAAGAAAAACCCTTTTTATAATCGGCTCACGTTTATATATTTTCTATTCAGAACATTTTATGCAACACTTACAATATTTTTAAACTTAAAACTGAGGTGGTTTATTAACAAATAACTACCGCGTACTTAATTCTTAAACCAAAGAATTATTTTATTTTATTTCTCCAGACTTAATATATACATTTCAATAATAGAAATTAACGGTTTTTTTAGAGACACGTTTAAAACTGTATTCATCATCACCATCATCATCATCATCGGTCTGTATTAGTTTACAGCTGGACATAGAGCGTGCATTAGGGGATAGTACACGCTCTCTCCATTACGTTTTTTAGACCATGTAAGCTTCCTGTATTATTAATGTATAACAACAGCAGCTAAGTATATGAACAGTCTTAACTATGTTTCTAATACTGAGCATAAAAAAAAATCTATTTATTTCGGGTTTTAAATAATACTTTGCAATTATTTTAATTATTATTTATTTATTTATTTATTTATTTATACTTTAAGCACTAATTGTACATAGGAGGACTTAATGCCATAGGCATTTTCTCCCAGTCAACCTTAAGGTGGTGCAGAGATAATAAGTGGGAGGTGCACAGATAAAATGAAAAGAGAAGGTACCGTTAAATATAAGTTAAACATATATAAAGATACCTATAAATAAAACAATATATATATGATATAGATACATATGCATATATATATATATACACGTAAATATATATAATTAACATATATATGTATATATAATACTATAAATAAATATATATAAATATATATAAATATATATATATATATACATAATTATAAATAGAATGATTGATACAAATTACCACATAAGTATATACATGACGACAGTATTAAGTTATATTTTGCAAGTCTTTTAATAGGTGCTCTTTGGTTTCTTTTAAAAGTAATAGAACTTTTGGCCATCCTGAATTCAAGAGATAGCGCATTCCATATAAGTACAGACTGCAAAAAGAATGTAGAGTGCTTGAAGTCAGAACGGTAAACGTCCTGTTTATTGAAGTAGACGATTATGTGTGATCGGAAGATGTTTGTTACTGACTTCGTAGATAAGAAATAAGAAGATATTAATGAGGGTGTAGTAGGAGAATTAGAAAGGAATAAAGAGGTCAGGGTCGAAGGAGCGTCGCTGACGAATAGGTAACACAAGGGAACGGTTGCAGGAAATGTGGTCGTATTTACGTAAATTGAAAACGAATCGAATGGCAGTTATTGAGAAGTCCAGTTTGTTGAGGTGATCTGCATTCGTCAGGAGACATGTCACCGTAGTCGACAAGAGGGAAATTAGGTCTGCAGAGCATGACTTTGTCTGAATAGGCAAAAATTTTAAACGATAAAGGCACGCAGAACGCCGCTTTCCTTACAACGCTTGGAATTCTGACATTCCAACTCAGCGTTGTGTCAAAAATAAAACCAAGATTTTAACCTCGGTGCTGAGTGGAATACATGGTGCTATCGTAATTTGAGAAGTGATGCATATCAACCTTTTCAAAGTGCGTGCCTACCTAAAAGATAGCTTGACACTTTAGGGTTAATGGTTAATCCAAACTTACCACACCATATTTTGATAGCCGCTAAGTTTAATTATATCCTCAATGCAGAATCAGTGTTTGGTCACGGAATAAACATGCTTTTTTTCAATAAAAACGCATAAGACGGAAAAAGTAATCATAAACCACGTGCCCTTCATAAGACATGTTTAAACACACACAATTTGACGATTTGCCCGGTGGTTCCCATCAATTATGTTTTTTATGAGTCTTAACATATCTTATTATCTGGCCTATTTAAAAGAGAATTTAAATTCCAGCATTTTATGCTCCACAATGAGATATAGACAATGGATAGTAAAAACTGATTTATCTTTTGGCTTTGTTTGAAATATGTTTTATATAAGGCTTCTTTAGATGAAATTTAATTAAATACTTGGATTTATTTCGTTCCTTCAATGCTAGCGTGGGATTTGCTACATCGAACGGCGCTTGCTTGACATTTCGTAGTTCTGAAAAGTACAATCGGCTACTGATTCAATTGTACAAAAATGAAAAACTTAGGAAGAAATATTTTATGCCTCAGCAAATAAATCTGACTTGTTTATTAGTGTACAGTGTCGATTAACACTATTTCTATTTGATATGTATGTTTGTTGAAGTTTTTTCCATTATTATATTAATAATATAAATTATTGATGAAACCGAGATTGTTAAAATCTAATTTTGATGACATCCTATAATTTCTTTTTATTGATTATAGCTTGGAGTCTGTATATGATTCTCATAACTGACTACATCAGAAAACATAAATGATGACCAAATAATCATAAAAATGACTAAATATATCACTATATTTTTTTACCTGTGGGCTTGTAGTCTATAAAATATGATTCCGTTAGTATCATAATCCCTGTTTTTATTAAGGACAGATTCGAGTAATAATTACCCGTCAATTCATAATGTCCAGGCCGTCTGAATAACCACAAAGATGTCTCCATGGCATTTAATAAACTGTTCTCCCATATTATTAGTCTCTGTCTATGATGGCCAATATTTATATATACAAGATCTTTTCTTTTTTCCATTTGATACTAACACTTACTATGTAAGCTATATAAATGAATAAATTGTAGATTCCATTGATATTTTAGATCTATATAAAAAACCCTGCTTCTTTAAGTTAGTTGCTGTGAACCCGAAGGTAAACCTTTTTGTATTATGTAAATTTTTGTTATTGTTTCTTTTATCCTGATTTTTAGCAATTAGAATAAGGAATACCCATATTTATGCGTATTTAGAAATGACAGAAAACAAAACACTTTGGTCCGTTTCGAATTAAAGATTATTCAAAATCGATCGAAATACGAAAAGGCATGAATTAATCATTGATAAGAATTCTATTTATTTTGAACATAATTTGTTCTGTAAAATTGCCTAAAATATCGTGCGGTGTTTTTTTTGATAAAGAGAAAGAGTCAGTCATGGTTTATTTGGTCAGTTTGTTCTTCATCATCATCATCAGCCTGTGATAGTCCACTGTGACATCGATCTAATAAACCCCATCCATTAGTTTTAGACGTATCCCACCACGCTTGTTCAATGCAAGTTGGCGTGGACCGACTTTACATCATACTCATCCGACGCATGGATCATCTACTTTTCAGACAATTGGTATCGGAGTTTGGAATTGAGTCCTGCAGGATTTAACTCAGACCTCCGGTTTCTAAGCACAGCCCATACCTCTAGGCTCGGAGGCAGTTTTGTTTAAAATAATAATTTAATTATAGGAATAGTGATATTTATGTTTGATTTTCATATAAAAATTGACACGATAATTTCTAATCACTTCATTGATAAGATTTATTAAATGTAATACTTCATATTTTATGATAAATATTGAGATTTTATACTTGTAAAAACTGGCTCAAGACTTTTGCATTTTCAAAGAAATATGTCTGAACACGATAAAATATCAGTTAATAAGAAGACAAAATCAATAAACATTTATTGTAAATAAATGTAAAATACATTTTAGAACAAGTGATATTTATTTTCATATTTATATAAACTTTCAAGACTATGTACAAACAATAAACCCATTTGAATTTCCTGTCTGAGATAAGATGAGAATCTTCGGACTTCAGATGGAGCTTTAAATTATTCATAAGGTAAATGATGACAAAAGCTGTTTTTGACATCATATTCTAAAGAGGTATTTACTTGGGATTAGTAGTAAATCCGGTAATATTATAAATGATATAGTTTGCAAGATTGATGCCTATTTGCTATGAGCTTCGATAACATAGCTTAATAAAACCATACTTTATAGATATTATAGAATTATACACAACAAACTGTCATATGAGTAGAAAAATATGCTGTCTTCCATCTGTACGGCTGCGCACAGCAAACTTTTAAGCTACATACAAGTGATCATCATAACAAATTAATGTCAAAAGGAGTCAAACTAGTGGGTCGAAACTAGATTAATTACCAGTAAGCTATTTCATTATCATTCTTAAGTAATTTTTAAAATAAATAATGTTTTTTTTATCTAAATTTAGTACAACACGTTATGTATCTCGTGTGTATATTTTATAATTAATATTTCGGTAGTAATCTGTTTCTAAAGAATTTTATTCGCTGATCTTTTATATAATTTAATAGAATAAATGTAAATCACCAAATACTTGTTAAGATTGACTTTGTTTCAGGTCAATACACTTCACAATAATGCAAAATATAACTGTATATTTTGAAATCACTAAAAGTGTTGGAACCTTTTAGATAATAAAATGAAATCGACACAATCCGTGAAACTTTTGTATTCAATCCTAGGCTCTTTATTTAAAAATAAATAATAGTTTTCCATTACGTGACTTTAATTTTCCAATGATGTAATAAAAGTCAACTCACGAAGATACCTAGGTCTCAGAATTCATCAGCACGTTAGGCCATGCGCATATCACGTAACAGCCTATGGAGAAGCTTTGATCAAGTCGATACGGCACAGCAATGCTTCATTGACAAAAATAGAAGTCACCATAACTAGTTTTCTCCACCTGGGCTTAGCATGTGGTGGTAACAGCGGTAGAAACTATAAATAATTTTTTCTAAAATATTTTTTCGCGCAAAAGTAAACGTCATTAAAATCGGTCCATTCTCAGTTATAGAAGATTACATAACTTTCCAGCAAAAAATTTTTATAAAAATTTTAGATGGTATCTTCTATTTTAATTCAATATCTACCTTGGTTTCATTTCCTTAATTAAGATATTACGCAATAAAACAAATACTATTCAAAGAATAAACCTATGGTAACTTAGAGAGATTATGTAACATTCTTCTTTACGTGCAGAGTAAAAAGAGATAGAAAGGAGGTATAGAAATAACATCATGAATTTAAAGAAAATATCGAGTTATTTAGAATAAAACCCAAAATCATTTTAGTCTCTGTAAACGTAAAATTGCCCAAAACGTACCAAGTAATTTGTAGTTGAACACAAACAGCAGTCTGTCACAAGAAATAGTAAACATATTTGTCAAAATATTTTCATCATATTTTCATTACATTCACGGAACGCAATTGTAATAAACACGTACTTGTTCTGATACAACTGGTCCATCTAATTGTTAATTTCATTATCAATTCAGCTTCACCATATACTATCGAACAAAAGGAAAATGTAATATTCTTAAGGCTTTGATGAATTAAGAAGACCTGACTCAATACATCCTCTATTAATAAGAAATTGCTCCAAGAATTAGTTTAGCCGTTATTTTTACTCTCACATTGATCTATATCCGAAACAGTGGTTCCAAAGATCTGAAACAGGCTTAATTTGAGAAATTTCTGTCCAATATCCATATTTTGTTTGTTTTAAAAGTTTTGAGAAGATTGTACACAAACAAATATATTTTTATTTCTTTTTATTGATGCACAAATAGGTTTTGAAAAAAGATTGACAATATCAATCTAGTTCTTCACATAACTATATAACTAAGAACATGTATAATGGTTTCCGGAAATTGTATTTACTGATTACCGCAAGTGCTTTGAAGAATAGACCATACAATTCTGTTGCAGAAGTTGGCACAGCAGGAATACATGGTGATCTTCTGCCTTGGTTTGCCTCACATATATGAAAACAGATCGAAGTAGTTGTATTAATGGTTTTATGTCGGCAATAATCTATTCCCTTGGCGTGCCCTCAAAGATCCCTTCTAGGCACTACTGTTGTTATTTTATTAATGACGTAAAAGTATTTCGCATTCTAAATAATATTATACGCAAATGACATAAAAGTTCTAAGTTGTCAAGGATTGTGATAATACAGTTTCACCAATCAATTTAAAGGATTTCAGTCTTCCATGGATAGAATAAACTAGACTTAAACGTATAAAAGTGTTCTTCACAACATATACATGAAAACATTACTTATTGAAGGCAAACTCCTAAAAAAAAGTTGCGGTTATTGATCGAGTATTAGAGGCTCGTGATCTAAGTTATTCAAGAACAAAACCTTATAGCATGATAAGCACATAAATGCATTATATCAAAAGCCTACAAATCACTTTTTCCATTACGCAGCTCAGTCAGTTTTAGTGAAGTAAAACTATAAAATTTTATTGCTCTTAAGTTAACCTATACTGGAATATGCTTCTCAGATTTAGAGTTTCCAAATACCAGTCTTACGAAGACTGGTATCCAAAAAGGTTCCTAAGATTTCTCGATCAGAAATTAATATCAAATCATTAGATTATAAGACAGATGCAGACGTTACTCATTTTATTCGCTACATGCGCATGAAATATTAACGATGTATGCTTTACTAAATAATATTAAAGGATTCATTAACTCGGCCTTGGTGTATCTGAAATTGTTTTAAATGTACTAGGCGTAGATACTTGCATGAGTTAAATTAGTATTTTACATGTATGGTTAGGCTGGTTTTGATTAAGAATACCTAAATAAAATAAAGATAAAACAATTTATGCCATTATTCAAATTTATTTAGTGCCTAATTGTTATTATCGCTTTAATTTAACATTATATAATGATACACGCCAGCAAAAGTGATCGTTTTTAATCGCATATGGTACAAATATTGAAAATATGCAAAGAATATGTCTAATTTGATGCGTAAATTTAATTTAAGTATAAGTGAAGGAAGAGGAAGCACCTGTGTTTACGTGACACTTCTGCACGTCTATCTCCGCGTAGTTAGCTGATCTAGATACATTGCGCCAAAGTCAGTCATGTATTAGGAACAAAATAATGTCGATTTGAGGACATTATTATTGTTTCAGCTTTCTTTTACAAAATTCTTACTTTTCCTTATTTATTTATAGTTTCAAAAAATCATACTACTTGATTAAGTTGTTGCAGGATAAACCAATGGAAATGGATCCAGAAAAGCTGACTGTTACTCTTCAAATCTTAGAGCAAACTAACGATGCTCAGCTGAATCTTTCATCGGCCGTCCGTAAAAGGATGAAGAGGATTTGGATGTGGGATATTATGATATGTATTTCGTGCATTTTAATTTGTTTTAAAATAGCTTTTGTTTTGAAGTTGCTTTTTGTTAAAATTTTGTATTATTCAGCGTACGTAAAAGTTCTATCAAACATTATAGAACCTGTTGGTATGTATTAGATATGAAAATTTATTTAAAATATGCCATTGTTGCAAAACAGAATTGAGAGTTCGAATAACAACAGTTAGGAATGACTTTAGATTATAGATGTTTTCTTTAGTTAATACAATGGGCAAATAAGAAAATTGCTTGATAATTAAGATGATTAAAGCGTTGTGGCAAATCCAACCATCAATTACTAGTTTAATCAATAAAACTGTTATTCAGGTAAATTACATTGAAGACGACCTCATCACAGTTTAGAAAAACGGGAACAAGTAGAAAAGTTCCAGTCTAAATATACACTCAATTGAAATTAATAATCCAACAATTTACTACCTTATAATATCTTTGATATAATTATACAGGTAAAAAACTACAGAAAGTTAAATTATAAAATTTAAATTAAATGTCATTAAGATTAAATCAATCTTCATGTTTGTGATGGTATCAAGGTTGCTAATTTAAATTGTTTCTAGTATTAGTATATGGTTTAGTTACATTATACTTCGATATGGAGTAATATTTTGGGGAAATCCACAACAACGAACATATATTCAGAGCTATGAAAAATGTATCAGACCTATATTCGATTAAAGCGCAAGAATCCTGTAAACCATATTCTAAAACCAGAAAATATTGATTATTCCATCACTATACATTTTAAAGGTGTTGTCAGAAAATAAAAAATTGATGAGTATGAATATATGTTAGCTAAGAAATAAAAGATTAAGAGCAAAAACCTAAGACAACTATTTATTGAAGAGTACATTTAGCATGCAAATTAAGATTTATGAATAAACACAATTTGTATCAAGGATATAATGACTGGTCATTGCATTTAAGAGATGTTACATAATGTATTGGCAAAAAGATATTACTCAATAAATGAATTTGAATGTAAATGTTTTATGATCCAGATTATTTTTTCAATTTTTTCTGTGCTAGTTATAAAATTTTTCAATTTTGTTTCACGATTCTTAGAAATCATTTAATTTGTAATATTAATGTTAGCTAGATGTAAGATTTGTTTCAACGATTCTTTATCTTTAAATTTTGAATACCCAGGTGGGTGAAGTGTTAAACATCACGGAATATTGTCATCATCGTTTTATAACCACACTGTACAAATAAATAAAAAAATATTTTTTGAAACGTATATACGTATAAACGTATATATAACATTTCCATTATACTAAAAGGTATAAATAGTAGAGTTTATATTCAGCCTATGATACATATAGCCCGAATATATGTAAACGCACTTTAACGGAAATATTTAATTAGTTTAGTAGGTTCACATTCAAATTTATTAATGAACACTGCATCATCGGTTTTGTAATGGTCTGAAATTCCGGTGAAAATAATATACAAGTAACGATAGTTATGATAATTTTAATGAGGAAATTGATGTACTATTTAGATACATAATTTTGAGATGTTACATAACATTGAAGATGATTCTTACTTTGGTATATATAAAGTATTCTAATCATATCTTATCAATTTTAATTAGCTCAAAATTCATAGTTATTCCAAGTGTCCAAAAATTGTGTAAAAATAGGAAGGGCTGTTTTTACCTTGTTATAAAAAAACATTTTAGAAAACCTAGTACATATTATTGAATGTAAATATTATTGATTCTCAAATACAGTCTCTGAGTATTCAAACACTTCACGTTTGTTCAACTCAGCCTTACATACCGACAGTGTGTACTCTAAACTTGTTTCAAAGAGCTAATGAATCTACTATATGTGTACTTTTCGTCTAGACAATTAAAATTGTATAATATATCAGAAATGACGCAATATATCAGAAGAAATGCTTTCATTAGTTGTAATAAATTTAAAATGCAAAGTATCTATTTGTAATGATGATCAGCCTTTAGTTTACAGGATAGATAAATAATACGTTGGTTTTGATTTATTGTATTTACAGCTTTATTAAATTGAAACTAAAATAATGACAAGTATGGAAATAAATTTATTTAGACAGTTATCACGTCCTTCATCATCATTTATATGTACATATGTAATAAAAAAATGTTTGATAAATAATTAGAGTTAAGGTAAACTTTATAATAAAGAATTAAACTGCTTTTTACGATTTTAGGTTATTCCTCATATTTGTTCTCCATATTTCGGACTTAAACTAGAGTTGAAAAATAATCGTAAGTAAAAGGAATAATTGAATTTGAATTGAAGATCAAGTTGATCATCGGACTATTTAAAATAAAACAGCATAGAAATTTGTCGTACTTTCTAAAGTGCGCAAGGGTTAATAATAAATTGCAATCATCATCATAATCAGCCTGTGATAGTCCACCTGCTGGACATAGGCCTCCTAAATACACCCCTATCCATTAGAAAGTTTTTGACCGTATCCACCACGCTTGGTCCAATGCGGTTGTGGTGGACCGACTTTTACATGCCCATCTGACGCATGGATCACTTACTTTTGACAATTGGGTGATCTACTAAATTGCTAACCAACTAGAAACAAAATGAAAATTTGTTGAGTCCCCAGGATTCGGAACCACGACCTCCGTTTCTAAGCCACGCCTATACCACTAGGCTCGGAGGCAGTCCATATATCCTTAAGTAATCAAAAGAAAAAATGATTTTCCAATGTAAACACTGTTATCCGTATCAGGACTGTTTCTACATTTAATTTGTACCATAACTGACACTTAACTTAGGTTGTATGTCCTTTATATCTATAATGGCAATTATAAAAACACTACAAGAGCAGATATAAATTTATAACCTATATTTTCAAGAGACAATTTTTTTCGGTACCTACTGCTCATTAAACATTCCTCATCTAAACTCTGTCATTTAGTTGTGAGTGATAGCTCCGCCGTGTTCCAGACAATGTTTTTATTATCATATTATATACAAAGAATGAGTTTTTGACAAACAATTCGATGTCAAATGACTTAATTATTTATTAGTAAACTTACGTTGAATGACGTTTAGAAAACCCAAATTGATTGACGCTTCATTGGACACGAATGTTAGTTGACCATAGCTTTGACA